>OX393571.1:17239809-17415655 GCA_947652115.1 Blastomussa wellsi
GTTTTGAATTCAAATCACGGACCTGTACACGAAGTTAATGAGACTTCTCAAGACTTTTGAAAACAGAATGGTAATGTACAATATTGCTTTAAATTTGGATAGAAGTTTTAGAAGGATCGGTAAAGCCATTGAGTTATAAATTGACTGCAAAAGCCATCCGCTAAAATTAGAACTTTCCACTTTTAGCGTGAAGCTGAGTGAAATGGGAGTAAGCTAATTACGCATGCAGAATTTCTCGGCTTTGAAATTTTCGATATTTTGATGATTTTGAGTACATTTCTCGACTTCCTCCTAAGTGAAATTTAATTTTAAGCAATGTTTATTTCAAGTTTCTTTTATCTTTAAATCTTTAGTTCGGAATTTTTTGCTTTTGGCGCGAACAGATTTGGCATATTTACACACGTGCTTATCTGATCAAGACTTCCTGTCTTTTGTGTTGTATTGTATTGTATTTATTTAGCCGCTTTCAATCTTGAGAGTTGTTTAAGATTTAGTTTCATTGCTTCAGAAAGTAGAAAGGAGCGTTTTTTTTTTAAGATTTAAAGTAAAGGAAAGTGTAGAAAGCGTTGACTTTTTTCATTTAGTGGAAGGAATTCTGCAGCTTTCTGACGGATATTGGGCTGTTTCACGCAACCATGATTTGTAAAGGAATTTATCATCTCAAATTACCGCTTCACTGTCGCGACAAAATACTACAGTGCTATTGAAATATTGCCATTGACTGCTGTACACAATGTAAACCTACCTTTTACCAAAGTATTTCAAGTTGTTTTAAAGATTTGTATGAAGTTTCAGCGTTTTTTTTGTGCCGATAAAATTACACGCGAAGCTGGAAAAAAATTATTGCTGTTTTCAAGTTTGATTTAAGATCAGTTTATTACGGCTGATAAGCTCTTTAATTCATAAATTAGTCGTTCTGCATGTCTAGTTGAAATAAAAGTTTACTTCAGAAACTAATTATTTGTCTGAATTTACTGCGCTTATGGTTTATTTTTTCCACTCGCACCTCTGCATTGAATGCCGCAAAAGATCCAGGTATTTGGGGGTGGGTGCGCGCGTAAAACATTCGGGCGTCAATGGGTTAAAGCGCCCCTCTTTGAATAAATGAAGGGCATCTACTGTATATGGATAATTTTGGTATGATGAAAAATTTTGAGATAAAAATTAGTGATGAGAAGGCACAACGTTTCGACCTCGGGAGGTCATTTTCAAGTGAGTAAAAATTTTTCTAAATTAGCATAAATATGTTAAAAACAAGTTATAATAGATAAAAATTGGCAAATGCTAAAATGTAATAAAATATTTTAAAAAGTGCTAAAAGTATTAATGAAGTAAAAAAACAATGGAACATAATAAAATAATCTTAGCAAGAACTACTTTAAACAAATTGAATTGCACTGTTTGTTTAGCGTTGGTTTCAGTTCTTTGATAAACAAAATTTTAAAAATAAGACAACAAAATTTGTTTATTTATTTTGTTTATTGTTTATTTGCATATTTTAACAAAAATTTCAATTTTAGCAGATTTTTCATTATCTTGATAAGTAATTTCTTAGAGATCGATTTTGAGATAAAAATTAGTGATAAGAAGGCACAGCATTTCGACCTCTCTAAGGTCATTTTCAAGTGACACTTTCAACAACCATTCTGCTGTCTTAGACAGATAAAAATGAATGATAAAGTATTTGTATTTGAAAGTAATGCTTTCCCTGGGTTGAACACATGTGTATTTCAACTTGGGAAAAGTGGAGTATTAAACTGGATCTTCAGCCCCAGGTAGAAGAAAAATAAAAAACTTTGCTAGAAATTTGAAGAATGGGAAAGATGTTTTTGCATTCTAAGGGCTGATTTAGTCATTTCAGGTTTAGCTGTGTGGCAATATTGTGATATGTAAGGCCTGGTTTACACTCGTAACATAGCAGCATAACAGCGAAGTCACACAAATGTGAAAAAGACCTTACATGGTGCTCAAAATTAGAAAAAAATCCAGGCAAATGCCGGACAATCTCGGGCAACCAGCCCTTTATTTTTCCTAAAAACTCCATGTAGTCCCCCCAACAAACGGGCAACCGGACAACTGCTAATTTTAAGCACTGCTTTACATTGATGCTTTATGACACCAATGTGAACATACATGTAATGACATATTTAGTAGGAACACAATGATATAAATAACATGGACATATCAACATAAAGAAAAGATCAGCTTTTTCCTTATGTCATTATGTTCATGTAGTTCTGTGTCACTATGTTGCCCACATTGGTGAAATAAAACATCAATGTGAGGTCTTTTTAGCATTTGCATTTTAGCATTTAGTCAGGGAAGTGTTTGTCATAATTTTGTCATTAAAGCATCTTTTTTTCTGAGAAGTTGCATATGCAGGCAACGCACCTTGATTCTGCTGTGCAGTGTAGCATTAAGTGGGAGTTCATAGGTACAACTCTGGTTGGGAGAACTCAGGCATTTTTTCCCAAGCACCTTTTGTCACTAATCACTATCTTTCTCTTTGGCTTACTCGAGTCCAAGCACACTGGAAAACTAAGTACTTTAAAGTGCCAATTTATTTATTACATTTATTGCTATTTACTGTAGATGTTTTATTCAGAAAGTGATGTGAAGCAAGTTGACATTTCTACCACAGCAGGCAGCTTTGGTATTCTGCCCAATCATGTTCCTACTCTAGCAACGCTCCGTCCAGGGCTTCTTGCTGTGCATGATGATACAGGAATTCATAAGTATTTTGGTAAGTTTTTCTGATGAAACTGTGGGAGGTTCAGTGGCCTTATGGTTAATGTGCTAGGCCCTAGATTGATTCACAGTGCCTCTCTCCACCCGGGAGTAAAAACAGCTAAATAGACCTTATTCACAGTAGCGCTTAATTGCAGGAATGGCTCCGGGCTCGGAATGCACTGGGAACGAGTTTGGTTAGCTAAATTAGACTACAAAATCTCATTCACCCTGGTTAGCCTATTATAACACTGCGGTTAGCCTACTAAGCAATCCGGTTAGCCTACTGAGCACTGCGGTTAGCCTATTAAGCAATCCGGTTAGCCTACTTTTGCATTCCGGTTAGCCTACTAAGCACTGCGGTTATGCGGTTAGCTCTCAAGAATGGTAAGGGTAACACGATAAAATCTTAAAATTTTCGGTGTTCGGCAGCCGGGCCTCGGTAGTGTAGTGGTTAGTAGGAATAGCTCGTGTCCTGAGTGTCCCGGGATCGATTCCACCTCTGTGCTTTTATAATTGACTTTGTTTTTTTCTCTTTATTAGACGAAAAAATCAAAGTCTAAAAAAATCTTAGTGTCCCAGAGCCATTCCTGCATTTAACGCCATGTTTATTCACGATAGCCGCCATGTTTGTTTTCACATTGTAATGTTAATTAGGCACGTGGTTTATGACGGGGCAAACAAGCCTAAATCAACAAATTTCAGCTGGTTTCTTATCATGTCTAGTAATTTTTCATAGCCATGCTTTGGTTTCTGTTTTGTGCTTTAAATATTCTTAGTTTAACGTAATTTTGGCACTTTTATAAAAAAGAAAATGGCTTGCATAGTTAACAAGTCAAGGTATCGAGTAACTATTTCGAACTAAGCTTATAATGAAATCATTATTCCATAACTTGGCTCTCAAATGTGGCTTTACCGTAGATACTTCACTATTTAGATCGTTCGATTTTCAGAGAAACGGCATCATTTCAATGTTTGCCTCCTGGCAGACAACGTGGCTAATTAACAATTATTCCACGAGCAGACGTTGGATATGAGATTGTAGATTGGAATAGAGTGGTAGAGTGGAATAATTGTTTTATTGAAAACGTCCAAAACTATTGTACAAACATTGCAAAAAATGCATTCTTTCACTCGTACACCTACCATATTTGTAGGTCAATGGTATATGAGCTCATATGGTATATGCCTCTAAACCAATCAGAACTCAGGAAATGCAATTTACCATAGCTAGTTTTTAATAATGCTTAATAATGCACTGTCAACGCAAAATGTTGGTGTTTGCATTGAAAGGCAAAATAAAATTGTCCGGATAATCAGTCCGACCACAGTTGGAAAATTTTTGTCTGAGTGTTACTGGTATTTGCAGCCCTGTAGTCCATGACAAGTTACCTCACAGCATTCTGTCAGCCTACCCCAACAATAGACCATATTCATGATAGCCGCCATGATGGTTTTTGTATTATAATTAACAATTACCAGTAGACAACGAGCCCGAGTTTTCTATTTGAGGGAATAGTCAACAAGGCGCATTTTGCTGGTTCTTAATAATTTCTCTAAAATAAATAAGAATGATTAAAACCGTCAACTCCAATATTACAGAATTGTTACTGAGAATGACAATTAAAAATCAAAAAATGCTGCCAGAAGAAAAAAGTTAGCCCTGAGCCAGCAATCAATGAAAAAACAATCCCTGGTCAGCGGTCTACTCAGAAAAAATACCTCAATGAGTTCTAAATCTGAGCCTGTGATCTGGTCATGTGATACTAGTCAACAGATACCTCGATTTGACAGCTTTCAATTGATCATAACCACGGTTGTCAAAATAAGCCGGTAACCGGCGCATTTCACCTGCTATTCCAAATACTGTAACGGCTACTCTGAATGTCAGTTCTGAGTGTGATATTGGAGAAATAAAATGGAAATAGCTGCCTACTTTTTTGGATGGAACCTGCTACTCAAAAACCTATTGACAACCCTGCATAACATGGATGTCCAATACCAAAGATGTAAGCTGATAAGGCTGCGCTGACAAGGTATTGACAAGGCATGGCTACCCCAGTGGCCGCCATTTTGTGTGATTTCATCGTCTTGGGGTGCACTCGCCCTTGATCCATGCCACTGGTCATGCCATGGCCAGTGGCATGGATCACGACCTTGAATGCATGGTTCTCCTATTTCTATGCATGCATGATTGTCTTTCTCCTATGGTTATGGGGCTCTGCTTTGCAGTCCTTTGGGACGCTGGAGTGCCGCTAAAACCAAAACCAATTGTTGTACAAAACCAGAGGACAAACCATTTGGCACTGAAGACTTTCAATCTGCTTAAACGCGTCCACAAAGGTAGAATTTGACAGTACAGCTGAAATTACAAAATGCAGGCTTGCGACTCAAAACAAAGCAAATACCAAATTACAAGTGAAAGCGACACAAATAAAATAAGCGATCAAATAAAAAATAAGAGCAGACTTACATTTACTGGTTACATCGATGAATAAAGAATAACAAACCCGCTTCAGCTTCATTGAACTGCGTTCAGAAAATGCACAAACTGCGAAAAGCACATGGAATCGAGCACGTCACTGCCATGTGACCTGCACAAG
This sequence comes from Blastomussa wellsi, assembly GCA_947652115.1. Lineage (NCBI taxonomy): Eukaryota > Metazoa > Cnidaria > Anthozoa > Scleractinia > Plerogyridae > Blastomussa > Blastomussa wellsi. The sequence goes on from OX393571.1 coordinate 17,245,140, forward strand.
CGGGGTATGGTGGGGCGCGGGAAAACTGTCCGTAACATCCCGGCCCCTTAAACGCGAAAAAACAAATAATGAGCGTTTACCAAGAATTCTACAGTTCAGTGTCCTAAGCGAACTTGTAAACAGTGTTTCTGGTTAAGACAAATCCGGTATGCAGTTCATGAAAGTGTTCACATCTTGTCACCTGAAGACTCCAACTAGCATAACTTGGTTACTGACCTGGTCAGGATTGACTCGGTAGTCTTCACTTGGGCTGATCTGACTAGTCCATCCTTTCCAGGGAAAGTCTGAACTATTCGTCCCATAGGCCACCTTTTACGGGGGTGCTCTCTCCCATGATAAGAACCACATCTCCATTCTGGAAGTTCCTCTTTGGGTGCAACCACTTCTTACGTAACTGCAAAATGGGAAGGTACTCACGCACCCAGCGTCTCCAAAACTGGTCAGATAAGAACTGAACATGTCTCCAACGCTTTCCATGGATATCACTCTTGTCAAACTGACCGGGAGGGAGTTCGGATCCTCCGCGAAGAAGAAACAAATAATTTGGAGTTAAGGGACTTTCATCATTAGGGTCATCGGATAAAACTGTCAATGGTCTTCCACTGATGATCGACTCCACCTCGCAGAACAGCATCTACAAGCGCTCATCGTCCAAGGCCTGCTCCCTGAGGATGACGTTCAGCACCTTCCTAACTGTTCTTATCTGCCATTCCCATATCCCTCCCATGTGGGAGGCCGATGGCGGGTTAAATTCCCACTTGATTTCTCTCTGCAAAAGATGAGCTTTCACTTTGCCCTCGTCCTTCCAGCTCTGCATCGCCTCACGCAACTCTCTTTCTCCTGCAACAAAATTTGTACCGTTGTCCGACCTGACTTTCTCTGGTACGCCTCTCCTGGCACAAAATCCCCCAAAGGCATTGATGAAGGAATCAGCTTCGAGACTGTCCAGCTTCTCAATGTGAATGGCTCGCATAGTAAGACAGGTGAATAAGCAACCGTACCGCTTCACTTGACACTGGCCCCTCTTCACCACGAAAGGGTCAAAACAGTCCACACCCACAAACGAAAACGGTGCCTTGTCTGGCGTTACTCTGTCAGAAGAAAGATCTGCCATTTATTGAACTCCTGGCTTTGCTTTATGTCTCCTGCACACCACCCACTCCATTAAGACCCGCTTGACCAGTGGCCTGGCTCCCACAATCCAAAATTTCTGCCTGATGAGGGAAAGAACATGCTCCTTCCCAGAATGTCCACTCTGAAATTCGTGAGCTTGCCTTGCGACAAGTTTTGACAAGTGATGGTTCTTAGGCAAAATAAAGGGATGACGAGCCATCTCGGGCAGCGGTGCGTTTTTCAATCCACCTCCTACTCGGAGAATTCCTTCTTTGTCCAGGAATGGTTCCAGGATGTACATTGGGCTCTTCATCACAACAGGCTTTCCTGACGTAAGAGCTTTCATTTCATCTTTGAAATATTTCTGTTGAACCAATCTGACAATAGTGGTCTCTGCAATTTGCAACTCTGATGGGTCTAGAGAATCAGCTGTCACTGAAAGCAGCCTCCCTGATTTTCCAGACTTCGCTCTCAGCCAGGTCTTGCAGCAGACGATGCCAGCAAGAGTAGCTGTCTACAAACTGGATGATGGGATCTTCCACTCCCTGCACTTCATTTGTCTCGGGCCTGCTGCATCTCCCCATATCCTCGACGTCACACTGCACATTGGCTACACAACACTTCACGTGATTCTTCACTTCCTTGCCATCACAAGCAATCTCAGACACAGCTGGATTAGTGGGCCAGGCAGTGTCTTCTTGCCATAGAAATTCTGGACCTTGCCTCCATTTCAGAACTGCTCAGACCTCTGGAGGTGTCATCGGCAGGGTTCTCCTTAGTACCAACCTTCCTCCACTGTCTTGACATTGACCCACCATGAATGACAGACAGCCGGTTCGCCACAAATGTCTGGAACCTCTTACTGCGGCTGTAGATGTACTGAAGGACAATCATGCTGTCAGTCCAGAATACTGAGTCTTGAATCTCCAAAGTAAGCTCACGCGACAACATTCGATCCATTCTCACAGCAATCACAGCAGCGGACAGTTCAAGTCTTGGTATGGTCATCTGCCTGATCAGGGCCAACCTGGACTTCCCTAACAACAGGGCACAATGAATTTTTCCCTCTACATTTACTGCACGGAGATAGGAAACAGAACTGTAGGCCTGCAGAGAGGCATCACAGAAGTGATGCAGTTCACATTTCACTGGTTTTCCAAACTCAAGAGGTAACAGGCAACGTTCTACTCTGAACTGACTCAATAGAGGGAGCTCCTCCAACCACTTACTCTACCGCACATGATTCTCTGGGCTCAATGAATCGTCCCACGCCTTGCCGGACTTGCACTCATCTTGAAAGATAATCTTGGCACCAAGAACAAACGGATACACCACCCCCAGAGGGTTATACACAGAACTGACTATACTTAACAGGCCTCTCCGGGTGAACTCTCTCTTCTTATGCTTGACCTGAACACCAATTTGATCAGTTTCAGTGTTCCAATGCATCCCTAGAGCTCTCTCTACAGGCAACAAACTGTGGGTGAGATTGAGATCGTTGACCCCCTTTGCTCTTTCTTCAACAGGAATTTTCTCCAAAACTCTTCGGTCGTTACTGATCCACTTTGTAAGTCGAAAACCCCACAAGTGCGAGCAACAGGCATAGGCTACGGACAATTTTAATGGCCCCTCAGTAGTGTCAACAGACTTGAGACAATCATCAGCATAAAAAGTCTTCAGAACAGTTTGTATTGTCTCCTCAGGAAAATCTGTCCTGTGATCATTGGCCACACGCCTCAAGGCAAAATTAGCATAACTTGGACTTCACACACCTCCAAACAGATGCACATACATCCTGTAGACTTTTACCTCACCACCAATCTCACTATTCTTCCACCAAAGAAAACGCAACGTATCACGGTCCTTTGGAGACACTCACACCTGATGGAACATCCCTTCAATACCGGTATCTCCCATTACCGCAACTGGTTCTTCCCTGAAGAGCAGTAAAACTCCCACGAGATTATTTGTAAAGTCAGGGCCTTGCAAAACTTCGTTGTTCAAAGAAGTGCCACCAAAGGTTGCAGCACAGTCAAATACAATGCGTAGCTTCTCAGGTTTGTTTTCATTGACAACATTGTGGTGGGGCAGATACCAAGTCCGTCCCGGTGTCGCACCTAGCTGCTGCTCAGGCACTTTCTCTGCATAGCCTTTATCAATTAACTCTTGAATTCCGCACTTTTTGTGTAGCTCGGGATTTCTCAGGAACCGATTGGTTCATGACTGTAGTGGCTTCTCAGCAACACTTTGATTGTCAGACAAACTGGAGTCTTTGGACTTGAACGGAATTTCCATCTGATAATGTCCGTCAACTATACTGACAGACTGTTCCCAAATGTCAACGGCCTTCTTGTCTTCAACTAAAAATTGCGGCAAACTGTTCACCAAGGCTTCACTGGTTTCAAGTCTCCAGAACTACTCCACTTGTGCATCCAGTCTCACATCCCCACGCACAAGGTTGGAAAGAGTAGGCTCTCCAGCAAAGGGTTCAGATTCCATTGGACCATTAAGGGACCACCCCAAGCGTGTCCTGGTGGCATAAGGTTGTCCCTCCTTCCCTCTTTGCAGCTCTAAGGGCCAAAGGGCCTCTGGAACGTCTTGGCCAATGAAAATGGAGATACCTGACTCGTCGACTTTAGGGAGGCGAATCTTTGAGATGAGGCCACTTGCGGATGTCACTTGCCGAGACTATACAGTTCTCCAGGGTAGGTAGGTTGGGCATACACCTTTGGTAGCAGTGCTCTTGCCTTTGCATACCCCTCTGAAGGACTCGTAACAGCACAGCATCTGATGACTTTGAGGGCTTCTCCCTTGCAATACTGAAAAAGCCTGTTCAACTTTGCACTGTCGTCCATGGCCGAACTCTCAATGCTGTTATCAAAACTATGCATGAATATCTCCAAAGGGTCCCCGTTGAATGTCATAACCTCAGCCTTCGGTAGCTGCATAATCCTAATCATTTGAAGAAGGCGTGGATCATCAGAGAGTGGGGCATTTGGACTGATATGCTGACCTTTGACCTGTACGGAAGGATCCTGGCTCCTTACTCCAATGTTATCACCTTCATTTCGCGCGCCACACACTTCTTCCTTCACTTCAACACTGGTTATTTGATCTTGAGCACTTGACATCTCCTTCACATCACTCAGTGTACATACTGGTCACTCAGCTGCATTTGGTTTCAAAGGTGACTTCTTGACTGAGCTCCTCACAGGGCTGATATGATCACTCCAATCATCTCTCCCCTCAAACATCCGATAAACCCTCTCCTCAGCTTCAACCTCTGAAATTTTAGCTCTCAAGTTCAACCGGTCTTGGTCGCAATTGCAGTTGCTTTCTTTTAAGCTGTAAACCATCATCTAGGACCTTTGCATGCGCCATTAACGCTGCCTTTCTAGCTGCGGCCTTTAGCCGTGCACTGGACGCAGTTGTTGAACAGGACTTCTTTGTACTCCGACTATTTTGGCTACCGTATTTATTCGCCTATAAGCCGATCCCGGCTATAAGCCGAGACCCTAAACTTTTAACTTTCAGAAGCTGTCAGATTCGAATGAAAAATAAACCTAAAACATTCGGTTATAAGCCGAGACCCAAACTTTTTTAAAATCAACTTATAAAGTGTTCAATGTGCGTTGTACAGTAAAGTGAGATGAATAAACATATAATTCGTAAGTGGTAAATCGTAATTAAAAGAAAGAAAGTTCCCTCTTTATTCAATAAATGACATTTATGTTATTGGTCAGATAACTGAAAACAACAGCAAATCACAGAGAAGGTAACTTTAATGTGATCTGAGTCTACACGCAGTATACAGTGAGCATAAAAATGTAACCATGTGACAGCAAATTATAATGAAAAACATCGAATTCACCTGAGTATCCTGTCTCAAACAATCGTGCGTTCTTTCAAAGCTGCTGGCAATCGATCGTCATGCTAAAAGCTTGCTGTTCTTTGTACGACTTCAAACTAAAAGTTATGGCTGAAGCAGAGGTCATAAGAACAGCTCCGAGATTCAGAATACAAGATTGGTGAATCCATGGTTCGTCGCTGGCTAAAAGATTAAGCGAACCTCTTCAATACTTACTTAATCCTCTTCGTGCTCGGTAGCACATACGGCCGAAAAACCTCTTCAATGGCGAACTAAAAATGTCAGCAAAAAGAAAGACAATGAGCTGTTATTCGCCAAAGTATCCTGAATTGGATGAAACCCTGATGAGACACTTCTGAAGTGGTTTTTGAAGCAGAGAAGTGGAGGTGAGTAACAAGCTGATTTCTGTCAGATCGTGTTGCAATGTTTACTTGACCGTGGGAACGGCCACTTCTGATTGGCCAGTATCGGATGTTGTCAAAACAATCAAACGAAAGTTCACAGGAATTGCGGTGATTAATTCTTCAGCTAAGGCAAAGGAGTTGTGTTATTCACAGTTCATCGAGAAATCTGGTCCTCCATTGGGAAACGCAGGCTTCGGAAGAAATTCTTGTTGGAGATGATGAAGGAATCATTCAAAACATGCGGGATTTCAAACGCTCTTGATGGCACAGATTATAATGCCCACCGATGAAATGCCAAAAGAAAACGACTTAATACCTGATTCTTGAAGTTACAAGTAACCAAACGGCTCCTTTGGGAGCTATCACTTAAATAAAAGTAAATGACCAATAATGATTTTGCGTACGACTAGGGATTTGTGTTTGTTAATAATCGCTCGGCTTGTAGCCAAATATACGTTCAATTTATACTCTCACAGAACGAGCAGTAAATATTTTTTCGGTAGAATTACTCGGCTATAAGCCGAACCCCCAATCTTGTTCAAATTTTACCAGTTCTCAGTTTAATTTGGTGCAAAAATCGCTCGGCTTGTAGGCGAATAAATACGGTAATACTATCGTTTGGATTTACCTCATCTTCTAACTGGCCACTCGAAAGGTTTAACGCACATGACTCACACGGTGTTCTGCTAACTTTAACAGTTCACGACAATTGTTCTCAGCTTCAACATACCGTAGTACATTTGGGCCTGGGGCCCGTCCTCCGGCATATTAGCCCGCTCCAACAACTCAATAAATTTAACATTACAATCAAACAAACCTTCAAGAGCTGCTCTAACCTGTGCAATCCTTTCCTGGACGCTTTCAACACTCGCCCCACTGTCCAACAAAGATTTCAATTCATCTCGCTTCCTCGTTAAATGCGACACACAGCCACCACGTTGTTTTCTGAAGGCCGCCGTTTTCTCAAAATTCACAGCATGTTCGTCTATCGTCACATTGTTCCTTCGAGGCCGAGCAGCCATGCGTAGATTCTCCTCGGACAAGCTCCTTCGTCCCCCAATCCCTCGGTACATTTCACCAGCAAAACTCAAACCTTGACTCAAACCAAGCACGACAAACAGCCAGACCACAAAGTCTCAGAGGGCGATTAACTATTTCTTGCCACAATAATTATACAAACAATAACTTTGATTTTCAGCCAAATCGATTGAAGTAAAATTGAAAACCGCCCGCCAATTGGTCGCTTACTTTTTACCTTTCTGCTGCTTTTGAAGTATAAAACCAATTTTCCTGTTATTATAAATCTACCACAACATTTCACTGCTATGATCAGTGCAAAACTTTGCCTCCATGTTTTTTTCAGTGGCTTCCCATAACAAACCAATTGCGGGTGCAAGAGGCCACATGCGTTGACACTTTTTGGCGACCACATTTTTCCATATGGCAACTGAAAAAAAATTCGCCAGTTGGTGCCTGCCTAAAAAAGTTAATTTTGGACCTTGTTCATTATGTTTTGTTGTTGGGCAAGGGACCAAGGAAATTTGATAAAATGCTGCGGTAATATGTACATGTACTACTGTATTAACCCATGACCCTACCTGTGGGAGTGGTAATTACTTTTGATTGCCTGTGCTACACAATCTGAATGCTAGAAAAGATAAAATGTAGCTTTTGAGATCTATGCAAACCTGTGATTATGTCCTTCAACTCATTGGGTTATTTCTGAAAAGAGTAAGAGACATTTGCATACAAAACTGTGGCCCTGGGTTACCTGCCCTACAGGTAAACAAAAACTCCCAACAGCATGTACTGAAACTAGAAACACCGGAACACCTGGAACATGGAACACCGGGACACCAGAAATACTGTCCAATTCCAATAATTGTCTAAAAAATGTAAATAAAAAATAAAATTTTGGAGTTCTGGGGTGTTCCAGTGTTCCTGGTTTTAGTACATGCCACTCCCAACCTCCAATAATCTCTCAACACCAAGAATGCCCAGCTACATGTACAGTAGGTGGAGTTTGAGGGAAAGAAAAGTAAGAATCAAGTATTTAATCATACAAAGATGACCACAGGTGATGGTTGATAATTGCCATAGAGGACACACCCCATTCGGGCAGGTCTTCTTCAGCAGGTTTACGGTATCGGCTTTGAGATCGCTCTACATTAGCTTTGAGCTAGTGATCATTTACCCGCCCACTCCACCCTTTGCAATTTTGGTGATTGACCTCTCACCCCAGCATCTCATTCTGCCAGGCAATAAATTGTTTTGCCCAAACATTGTAGTCTGTGTTTGATATTACCAGTAATTATAAATATTTTCTCCACAGCAAGCAGTGGTAGCGTGACTATTAATGCTGACTCTTCAGTTCAAATTCTGGCTGAGGAAGCTCATCCATTGGACAGATTTGACCAACAGGTAAGCCACTAAACAATAGCGTTGCCTTGTTGTACTTGTGAGAGTAATTGCCAGTAACAAATAACTGACGACAATCCAAATTGTTGTGCTGCAATGCTTCTGATGTTGTGACCAAAGCGATGTGTATAACTATGCAGAAGGAACTTTGAAAAATTCACTATTACTGAAACTATGAAAAGAACATTATTCTACTAAAAAGTGTACAGTCTAGAATTTTACAAGGCTAAAAATTCTTAAAAACCTTTAGAAACGACAAACATCTTTTACTTACTAAGTCACCATCATCATGCTTATCATCATCATGCCCTTTGTTAAACGATCTTTTCGCCTTGTAAATAGTTATATAATATTATCGGCAATATTATTGTAATGAAGTGAATGAAATAATCCTTGTAATAAAATTGGAGTAATCATTTTGTCATAACAGGCTGTTAGTCAGCAGCTAGATCAAGCTCAACAAAGTTTGTCAAGTGCTTCTAATGAAGAAGATAAAGCCAAGGCACAGATAGCCGTCGAGTGTTTAGATGCACTGTCCAAAGCTTTAGGGCACTAACTGAACTTAAAATGACTACTCTGTTTTGGCCTGTGTGAACTCAAGAAAACAGGCTGTCATATTTTCTCTTAGCCAAGTGGTTTTCAAGGAAGTTATGACTTCCATACTTAATCAAACTACCAAGCTTTGTTCTGGTGTTTGCAAAGGTCATACGTACAAGTTTTCATGAATTGTATTTTTCTCTGTGAAATGTTCTCAGGAACAGTTACTTTACCATTTTCTTAAATCTCTGTCATTAAGACAATAGAAATGGAAGCAATGTTTACATTGTAATTTTGTCTTTAATAAACGTTATTTGGAAACGTTATTTGATGCTTGTACTTTGAAGAGTTCTTGTTTGTGTGCATTTTCCCTGTTCATTTTAAATTAATTCTGAAGTGATCAACATCTCCTTTCTACTTAAAATATTTGTGACCATACGTGATTTACTGTAATACCGAATAGGCAATTTCCGAGTTCACTTGAGCCTCTATTTCAAAGCGAGTCTAAAGTCTTTGTAATGAAAATGAGTTTTCACTCATGTCGAAAGCAGAACTTGTTACCATCACAAAACTTTCGCACTTAGACTAGCTTTGAAATAGAGGCACAAGGGAACTAGAAAATGGCCTTTTGATTCTGCATAATGGGGAATTCTCACCCTGGTGTAGCAGGGAGAGTGAAAGAGTATCAGGAAGGGTTGGGATGAAGCAGCCAGGAGGAGGTGTAGCAGGAAGGGTGAGGGTGTAGAGGGCAGGGTGAAGGTGTAGCAGGCAGAGTGAGGGTGTAGCAGGCAGGATGAAGGTCTAGCAGGCAGGGTGAAGGTGTAGCAGGCAGGGTGAAGGTGTAGCAGGCAGGATGAAGGTGTAGCAGGCAGGATGAAGGTGTAGCAGGCAGGGTGAAGGTGTAGCAGGCAGGATGAAGGTGTAGCAGGCAGGGTGAAGGTGTAGCAGGCAGGGTGAAGGTTTAACAGGCAGGGTGAAGGTGTAGCAGGCAGAGTAAGGGTGTAGCAGGCAGAGCGAGGGTGTAGCAGGCAGGGTGAAGGTGTAGCAGGCAGGGTGAGGGTAAAGCAGGTAGGGTGAGGGTGTAGCAGGTAGGGTGAGGGTGTAGCAAGCAGGGTGAGGGTGAAGCAGGCAGGGTGAAGGTGAAGCAGGCAGGGTGAAGGTGAAGCAGGCAGGGTGAGGGTGAAGCAGGCAGGGTGAAGGTGAAGCAGGCAGGGTGAGGGTGTAGCAGGCAGGATGAGGGGAAGCAGGCAGGGTGAGGGTGTAGCAGGCAGAGTGAGGGTGTAGCAGGCAGAGTGAGGGTGTAGCAGGCAGGGAGAAGGCCGACGCAGCACCACAGTTTCTTTATAAACTTACCCCCTCTAAGGGTGTAGCAGGCAGACAGTAATTATAAAGGAAAGTTTTTTCTTTTGAGTAAGGTTCTTCGTATTGCGCATGCGTACTGGGAAAACTGTACCACAATGATAAGAAACTTTCCCAATCATAAGAGTAAGTTATTTTCCTGGATGTAGTGGTGGGGGATGCTGCCACATAATATGCTATACACAAACTAAAAAGTTATACTTTTATAATAACTACAGTTTACTAACATTCCTTACAATTGTACTACCTACAATTTCCTAACACTACTTAAAGACAGTTGAATTTTCTGACATCCCAAACCCCCGCCCACCATCCTTGCAAAAAACATTTTCTTAATAGCCAAGCAAGCTTTCCGCACTTGTGGGAGTAGGTGGGTGAATCAGAATTCTTCTGATTCTGGGGATGGCGGGTGGGGGTTTGGGATAGCGCAAAGTAATACTGTCTTTAAGTACTGTCTTTGAGTATTGTAGTTGTAGTAGTATTGTAGTGTAGTTGTAGTAGTATTGTAGTAAATTAAAGTTTTTTTAGAATCAGAATCAGAAGCAGATTTAGAATCAGAAGCAGCATCAGTGTAGTTGTAGTAGTATTGTAGTTAAAGTTTTTTTAGAATCAGAATCAGAAGCAGATTTAGAATCAGAAGCAGCATCAGTGTAGTTGTAGTAGTATTGTAGTTAAAGTTTTTTTAGAATCAGAATCAGAAGCAGATTTAGAATCAGAAGCAGCATCAGTGTAGTTGTAGTAGTATTGTAGTAAATTAAAGTTTTTTTAGAATCAGAATCAGACTTTTGATTACTGAAATTATTAAAAGTTCAATCCTGAAAAGAATGAAAATTTGGCATGGGATCCGTCCACCATCCCCCACCCACCACGCTCAAAAGAAAAAACTTTCCTTTATAACAACAAACTTTATCAACCTTGTGGTAGTTCTTTTGCAGATACGCATGCGCATTGCATATGCAATGTGCAAAAAGAAACTTGGAATACTCGTCTTTAGTGAAGAACGTGTTTCTCTTCCTTCTTTCAACTTGATTTCCTTGGTCTTGTAACTCGTAAGTATGCTGCAAAACGGCAAATAAACCTATTTTGAACTCACGCTCTTGCGTAGTGGATAAAGCCCGTATGGTTCACCCCACCACCGCATCCGGGAAAATAACTTATTCTTATGTTGGGTAAAGTTTCCCATCATTGTGGTACAATTTTTTACAATACGCACGCTGTATTATCTACGACGTTTTCGCCGAACACTGAATTAAGTGTAGTAGAACATAGTGCATTAAGTGTAAACAGCGCATTTTCTAAGTACGGATGCACAGACATATTTGTTAGTGTATACCACAAGGATGAGAAACTTTAACAGTATAAAAAAAAACACATTCCAAGGGAACTTTGGAGTGCTTACTTGGATTGAAAGGGAAAATAGAAAAAACAATACTTCATGATTTCTTTTAGTTTATTGCCGTCTTATTCCCTTTACATAAAACAATGAGCTCCACCTAGAAGTAATATATCAAACACGAGAGACAGTGTTTCATCACATTTCCAAACACGGAGAAGAGAGTTGAAAATACTATGCGCAACGGAGCATTTTTGACGAACTTCTAGGTGTTTGGAAATGTGATGCAACACTGTCTCGAGTGTTTGATATATCTTTTCAATCGAAACTAAAACTACGGAGAAAACGAAGAAATAAAATCGTAAAAATCTATGCTAATTAAGATCACATTTCCAAACCACAGTTACGGTTCTGATTTCCTTTGTTTTAACGCGATGAATTATTAATGCATTTGAGAAAGTCAGATAAAAATCTTCCAGCCAGGGAACTTGAAACATCTCTGAAGTGAACATTCATTTCAAGGTTATGGAGCTGCAAAACCATCAAAAGCAGCAGAATTAGTAAACAACTGGAACAAGCAACCATACAAGGTTTCAGTGACATTAATTCACTCAACATCCTAAAATTTAAAAATAAACTAGTGTATCTAGTAATGCTGCGTCACATTTTGTTAATAGTCTGATATTATTTGCACTGATTGAAGAGCACCCTTCCCAACAAGAGGAATTGTGTTGTGGAACTGGATTGGGTATCTTAGTTCATTAATTTCATACTAAAACGCCTTTTTTGGCCAGGGTGGGGAAAAGGGAAGCACAGTGGAGGATGGGGTAATTTTGAATACAGTATCATGCGTTAAACACAAGTGAACGAGAAGGTGACTGTCACACGATTCGGCGGAACGACAGTCTGTTGTTTTTTATTTACTAGCGTCTTTCTTTTCATGAAATAAACGAACAGCATAGCAGATATTTTTTTCGAATTCTGCAATTCAAAACCTTTCCATTGATATATAGTTTGTGGTAGTTTCCTTGAAAACAACGTGGGTACTCAGGAATTTTTTTCTGAAGGACACTCTTAAGGTATTGTGTAGCCTTAAGGTGGCTCGATCGAATTTTTGAGTGACGATACCTTTCAACTTTGAGCAGCTACTGTACCGCCATAGAGTATCGGACAAGTTAGTACGTTTTATCGAGATCGGCGTTACCATAACAACGTAGTGACATCATGCCCCACTTAACTCGAGACCGAATAACTTGACATGAAGGGATAACTTTGAAAAACCCTACTTTTCTTGAGGTCGGCAAAATTTGAAGAATTTTTATAAGAGCGATTTTGAGGAAATTTATAGCGAAGCTTTAAAGTGAAATTTGCATGTCTCGAATCTAAGCCATTTTCAAGTGCTTATGAGAAAAAATGCCACTTACTTTTTTTAAAATATCTTTTTTCGTTACAGAGATATTCAAGTTTTTAAAATACGCAAATTAGCTAAGTGATGACGTCATAGACTCAACCAAATTTTAATCAAATAGATGAAGAAAACATTTCACACCCAGTGTGTATAAGAAATGATTGATTCTTTGCATCACGACTCTGCTAGGTCAGTTGTGCAATATGAGATTAACAATTATGTTACCATGACAACATGCTGGGTCCCAGACGTCCCCAATGTTCTAGGCCATTCTGGCCATTTTTGGTCATCAATTTTGCTATTTCTCAATGTCTCCAGATCTATAGATTTCACAAGCATATTTATGTGTTAGTTAGGTTCTTTGGCCTGCTCTAATCTTTCTGGACTAAAAGCACTCAAATACTGAAAACAGATTCAAGGAAACTGGTAAAGAGCGTGTTGCCATGGAAATAGGATTTTGTTATAACCACAGGTGTGTCGCCTGAAGAACAAAAACATAAAAAAAAACACGAAGTACTGCACGATTCCCTTCAAAAAAGCAAGGTGTAAAAATTTGATCATAGTAGCACTGTTATAAGTTCTGGAATGTTATTTAAACTTTTGTCCGCCAGGTCTGATGTAAGATGACTTTGGTCTGAAATACATTTAATAGCATCAGATTACATTTGGTGAAAATCTTAGAAAAATCGTTCTATTCGATTTCTGAAAACACTGGCTTGATTATGAATTGGAGTGGAGTGTCATTTTGCGTTTTCGTCAAAATTGACTACATATATTAAATTGATCACTATTTAAAACATTATTATATAAGTAGATTAACCAATATTTAATATAATCCCCTAGAGAACAAGAAAATACTTTTCAACAGTTTAGGTGATCGACAATTGGCTTGGCACTCTGACTTAGCAGGCAATGGCGAGGCTTCTCACAGAAATTTGGGTTTGTCGTTTCTTTGGTAAAAGAGCATCAAGTATAGAAAATATAAAAACAACGATAAAGCTGAATAATATAAGAGACTATAAGATTTCTGCAATTCTGTTCCAACGATTTTCTTGAAACTTGGCTATGATATGTACTGGTATTAAGTTAATACGCACTGATTCTTCAAATTTAACAAAAAATTATCAATAAAAGTTTTTGCTGGGTGCAATTTTTTTCAAAAAGGTGGGTCTATGAAAACGCCAATAACATTAAAAATATTTTTCATCAGTTAAATCAAATATAATTATATTATTACTGAATGATAGGAGAAAGTTTTCCCAAAGTTCCATTGCCGTTGCGCCAAAGCCCAAAAGTTATGACACAAAGTTTGTAAATGATGAGTTCACTCGGAATAACTAAGGAGCCACCTGTACAGCACGAAACTTAGCGATAAACTTTCTCGAAATAGTCCTTATAAAAATTCTTCAATTTTGCAGACCTCAAGAAAAGTATGACAGGTCAAAAAGGAAGGGTTTTCCAAAATTATCCCTTGATGACAAGTTATTCGGTCTCAAGTAAAGTGGGAAATGAAATTACTACATTTCTATAGTAACTCCAATCTTGATAAAACGAACTTTGTCTAAAACTTTGATCTTTCTCTAGTACACTTGGAGTAATCGATTTTCTGTCGGATGTTTTATGGCGGCACACTAGCTGCTCGAAGTTGAAAGGTATCATCACTCAAAAATCCAACTGAGCCACCTTAAAAGCCACTGACTGCCACACCTTTTTGTGAAAACAGCAAGTCTGGCATAAGTGGTAGAGCCAGGTAGGCACTTCTGGCATCCACTGAAGGATAGGGATGCAAAATGCATCTCAGAGGTAAGGGTGTCAGCATTCCCAGAGAAGCTCAACTGTCAGAAGTACATGCAAACTCATACACCCAAGGTGATACAAGGAAAGGGGGGTGGGGGTGGGGGGAGATTGACCAGACTGCGAATACAGCCACCCTTCTACACTCCCGGCCTGGGCATTTTCCAAGAAGAACATCTGTGTTATACTGCCAAAAATTCCATGCTGATGACGTTAACCACTATTCCTGCTGTTCATTATTACAACTCGTTGAGTCAAAAAAATAACTCTTAGTCGGCGTATCGACCTATGTCGCTATTCAGTGGATGGATGGATGGATGGATGAGTGGACGAGCGATGTATTTCACACCAATCAGAATTAGGATACTATTGATCGATAACCAATGAAATTGCCGCTTGTATGTATCGTTTAATTTTGTATCAATATTTGTTTCGGCCATCTTTATTTTCGTATAAACTTTTTTTTTTTTGTTACACCACAACTACACGAGGCTAACTAACACTACAGCTACATTACTTACTTACAAAACAGTTACATTACTAACTTACAGAAAACTACATTACATTCAGCACGATCTTAACGTAACGTTTTTATGGTACGGAAAGAAAGATATACAAGGCTAATTACACCAATTTGGAGATAAATAATTAAATGAAGAAGGTTAAAAGAGGTTGGAGCAAAAACAGGATACTCAAATTGTGATAGTTAAAATATAAAAATTATTTACAATTTTTTTTTTTAATGTGCTGTAAGTAGTAAATTAGGTACAAAGTATCTTCACATAAATTATTAGCTATTGTTTCAGTGGTCCGGGGAAGAGGAAAAAGCGGTCTGTATACTGTCTGCAAGAGAGGACCATTTTTGGGTGTCCCCCGCTTTTGTCTCTAGTTCAAATCTAGATTTTACTTGACATAAAAAGACGTTGAAATTTGGTGGTCTTTCTTCAAGTTTAACTTGCCATACATGGTAACGCGCTAATAGGAAAAAATAATTTAATTGAAGTGCGAATTTTGGGTGGAGGTCCGGTCTTAGACCAAGTGCTGTGACATTAGTCAAAGTGTATTCATCAGTTATAGGGAGATTGTTTCAAAGCCAGTCTATTTTCATATAAACTTGGCCAAAGTATCATGTTTCAATATTTCGAAGAAAAACAAAAGTATCATATTACAAATAAACAAAAGTATTATCTTACCGCTGTCAAGAAAAGGCTAGGAATCACGTTTGGTGTTGCATTCTGCACTGTCCTGGAGTCTCTGAGTTTTTCATTTTCAGGTAGAAATAGCTTTGTTAATTAGAATTGGCATTCAGTCACAACAAGCGGTAGGTGGGTATGTCTTCACAACATTGTAATGCCATGTAGTAATGAGTAGTGTTAAAGAAGGGAGTTTAAAAACATTGATATTTTCTAAAGATTTGTGGCTCCTTTCCTATTCTTTCGAGGTAGTGGCGAGACATACGGGTTAGATTTCTCCTTAAGTTTTCTTTATAAAAATAAATGTAGTCTTCATGATTTCGTTCAAATAGCGTTCAAATTCATGAGTAGACGTGCAACAATTGCAAGTCGGCCGTTATACCTTTATTATGGACGACGTCGCGATAACAAGTGGCTAAGGCGCGAGATACCAGGGACTTTGCGGTCACTTTCAGAAAAGTGTAGTTCTTGAAAAAACTTCTTCATGTACTTCTTTTACTATTTTTACAGTATTTTTATCTCAAATTTGTACACAAAATGATGTACTTGTGTTAGACGAGGATTCCCGGGGGTGGGGAATTGTCTTTTTCTGTGTGCCCGGGGGAGGGGAATACACCGCAAAATAGTTAAAATATGGCAAATGCCCGGGGGTGTGCCCGGGAGGGGGATGGTTACAGGGAAAATTGAACCACACATTAGTCACGTACATCAATCCAATCAGGTTTGGGGTTGCATCAAGAAACCAGTCAAATTGTCAATCTCGTCCCCAGAGCCCGCTTTTCTTGATGGTGACCAAAAGAAAAGCGGGCTCTGGGGACGAGATTGTCAAATTGTTTGATAAAAATGGAATGACATGCGCAACAAAGTGATTGATTAAACTGATTACTGCAGTTTTTACAGATATATCATTCATGGTTGACAGGAAAGTTTTGTCGTGAATGAATTTGCTAGTCAAACGTATTTTGCGTTGCGTTCATTTACTTAAAATGCACACCGTCAGCAAAAGGCCCAACACTAAATTGGTCATTGAGCGGTCGTTTTGGACGGGCTAGCTTTGCTGACCAAAAAAAAAATACCCAATACGTCCATATCAAAACTGAAAAAATAACTCTTGCACGCACTGCGTGCCTATGTTTTACTTTTTGGCATTTATGCTTGGTAAGGACAGTTCAGATTAGCCATGTTTTGTTGGCTGTACCTTGTCTGTCTCTTCGAACCGTTTGTTTGCTGATTTGCTGTCAACAATAAAACCACTGATGTCAAAATGTATTTGTCTGTTACTGGCCGTAATGGGTATCCTTTCTGTAGGTCTTTAAAGTGCACCAAACCCCAAAATATTTTTTTTGCTAGGATATACCTTAGCACCAGTTTGAAACGCACTGTACCTTTCTTTTCTCCTTTTTACCAAATTCTGGCTATTTATAGCATTCAAATGTTATGAAAAACTGTGCATCATTTGTTCCACGACCGAGTCAGAAGGGGCGTGGGTCTATTCCCGGTTTGACGTCACGAAATGATTTGCATCGCATCAAGGCTTTGTAAACATGCATGCAAATCATTTTGTGACGTCAAATCGGGAATAGACCCACGCCCCTTCTGATTCGGTCGTGGAACAAATGATGCACAGTTTATCATACTTTTTGAATGCTATAAATAGTCAGAATTTGATAAAAAGGTGCAATGCGTTTCAAATTGGTGCAAAGGTTTAATTGTAGCGAAAAAAATATTGTGGGGTTAGGTGCACTTTAAGCTTTGAGGTCATTCATGTAAAGCACTTTTACTGTTATTTCCCAGACACTTACAAAGTAAAAATCACAAAAAATATAAATTCTTGGTTATAGCTTCAGTGTAGTTTCTTGACCCCACCACCCAGTCTACTTTCAGTCTGAGATAACATCTGGTTTCTATTTTCCATCGGTGTAATGAGTTATATTTCACATACATTATGCAAATTGCCTAGTTGACCAATGAGCGTCCACAACCAGATTCAAGATAGATTTACGTCATCAGTATGGAATTTTTGGCAGTATATTGCAGACATCGTTCTTGCAAAACACAATTCGAGACGGGAGCAAAGAAGGACAGATGTATTCGCAGGTTAGAGATGATGGAACCCACGCCCTCTAAGGTTTTCGTCTTATCAAGTCACAGCAGAATTTTGAGCTTGCCTTGCAAGGTGACATAATTTTTGTTGGTTATGACATGATCCGACGTCATGTAGCATCATGGGGGCCACCATCTTGGATTTAATTATTTTCTTAAAAAGTCCAAAAATAAGGAGAAAATGCTCTCAGAATGCCAAAATTCACCAATTTTGCTATATATTTAGCTGCAGAAAACTGGAAAAATAAATTGTTTGATACTTCACCAAAATGCATGTCATTTTTGGGTTACCAACGCAATGTCAAAATCCATGGTGAAATCTGAAATCTGAGGGTTAATAAAGCCTCCTCTTCATGACAACATTTTTCAGCCCCGCTTTGACCCTCTAAACTTGATCAGTTGTTTAAGGAAATAAAAAGGCAGATTTACTGACTTTCTACATTTTAAAAGCAGCAAATTAATGTTACCTTTCCGTGGGCTATTACGCTTCCCCTCTGTCTTTGAACGTTCAAGTGGGATCCATGGATGGATGCCTGCAAGACACAAAGCGTAATGTAGAAGTTAATCAATGGTTATTTTATTTCTCAACTCTCTTTTTCTCTTTTTCTCTCAACTCTTTTTTTCTCAAACTCTCTCCTGCGAATCCAGAAAATCACTATCAAAGGCACTAAAAAATGTCTGCATTCTTCATTAATTGAATTCAGTAAAATGGAGAGCAAGAGAAACTGGAGTGAGATAGCATGCAAACTGAATGAAGACGAGTTTGTTTGGTAATATGTTAATCTACATCCTCTACAAATATGGCAAAGATTGTAGCCCTTCAAGACACCATGATTGGCCAAAAATATGTTTTGGGAAAACAGTGTGAAAGTCCTTCAAACCTCATTTGATCTCACTTCTGGTAACATTGGAAACAGTGGAAACTGCATACTTCAGCGGAAAAAGGAACAGTTTTGGGCTTTTTAGGTGCAACTAACCCCAATGTTAATTATTGGCTGTCGCAATTTGGACTGAAGGCACTGTCAAGCCACCATGACCTCAGATAACCTGAAAGGTCTGGCTTGTATTTCCCATCGGTGTAATGAGTTATATTTCACATACATTATGCAAATTGCCTAGTTGACCAATGAGCGTCCACAACCAGATTCAAGATAGATTTACGTCATCAGTATGGAATTTTTGGCAGTATATTGCAGACATCGTTCTTGCAAAACACAATTCGAGACGGGAGCAAAGAAGGACAGATGTATTTGCAGGTTAGAGATGATGGAACCCACGCCCTCTAAGGTTTTCGTCTTATCAAGTCACAGCAGAATTTTGAGCTTGCCTTGCAAGGTGACATAATTTTTGTTGGTTATGACATGATCCGACGTCATGTAGCATCATGGGGGCCACCACCTTGGATTTAATTATTTTCTTAAAAAGTCCAAAAATAACGAGAAAATGCTCTCAGAATGCCAAAATTCACCAATTTTGCTATATATTTAGCTGCAGAAAACTGGAAAAATAAATTGTTTGATACTTCACCAAAATGCATGTCATTT
This sequence comes from Blastomussa wellsi, assembly GCA_947652115.1. NCBI lineage: Eukaryota > Metazoa > Cnidaria > Anthozoa > Scleractinia > Plerogyridae > Blastomussa > Blastomussa wellsi. The sequence goes on from OX393571.1 coordinate 17,264,214, forward strand.
TTGGGTTACCAACGCAATGTCAAAATCCATGGTGAAACCCCATCCTCCTTGAAATCTGAGGGTTAATAAAGCCTCCTCTTCATGACAACATTTTTCAGCCCCGCTTTGACCCTCTAAACTTGATCAGTTGTTTAAGGAAATAAAAAGGCAGATTTACTGATTTTCTACATTTTAAAAGCAGCAAATTAATGTTACCTTTCCGTAGGCTATTACGCTTCCCCTCTGTCTTTGAACGTTCAAGTGGGATCCATGGATGGATGCCTGCAAGACACAAAGCGTAATGTAGAAGTTAATCAATGGTTATTTTATTTCTCAACTCTCTTTTTCTCTTTTCTCTCAACTCTTTTTTTCTCAAACTCTCTCCTGCGAATCCAGAAAATCACTATCAAAGGCACTAAAAAATGTCTGCATTCTTCATTAATTGAATTCAGTAAAATGGAGAGCAAGAGAAACTGGAGTGAGATAGCATGCAAACTGAATGAAGACGAGTTTGTTTGGTAATATGTTAATCTACATCCTCTACAAATATGGCAAAGATTGTAGCCCTTCAAGACACCATGATTGGCCAAAAATATGTTTTGGGAAAACAGTGTGAAAGTCCTTCAAACCTCATTTGATCTCACTTCTGGTAACATTGGAAACAGTGGAAACTGCATACTTCAGCGGAAAAAGGAACAGTTTTGGGCTTTTTAGGTGCAACTAACCCCAAAATATTTTTTGCCCTGAAATAAACCTTTGCACTAGTTCGTAACACATTGCATCCTTTTTAAAAAATTCTGACTACTGACAATTTATAGCATTCAACCGAGTCAGAAGGGGTGCAGGTCTATTCCTGAATTTGACATTGCAAATTGTTTTGCATAACATCAAGTCTCTTGCATGCAAATCAGTTTGTGACGGCTATTCAGGAATAGACCCATGCAATTGAGATACATTGTAAGGTAAGGTAACCTTGAGATGCCTTCTTTAAACTGTATTTTTTAACACATTTTAACAGTAATTATTTTGTTTTTTTCATGGACCACTTTGGCACCACGGGGTAAAACCTTCTGCAATAATATTTATTCCTCGCAAAAGAGGCAAACCCAGGAGCAAGCTGCAACATGCCACAGCCAGACTTTCCTTGATCACACTAATCAAAGTACCCTTTAAAGTGCACCTAACCCCAAAATATTTTGTTTTGCTAAAATATACCTTTGCACCAGTTTGAAACGCATTGCACGTTTCGTTTCTCCTTTTTACCAAATTCTGTCTGGCTATTTATAGCATTCAAACGTTATGAAAAACTGGGCATGGGTCGTGGGTCTATTCCTGATTTGACGTCACAAAATGATTTGCCTCGCATCAAGTCTTTGTAAACATGCATGCAAATCAGTGGTAAAAAAGGTGCAATGCCTTTCAAATTGGTGCAAAGGTTTATTCTAGCGAAAAAAATATTTTGGGGTTAGTTGCACTTTACGACCTATCAGTTCCAACTGTCTGAAGTGATTACCATGTTGTGTTAACCTGCACTTTGGATGACCTCATGGGTGTGGCTGTCGCAATTTGGACTGAAGGCACTGTCAAGCCACCATGACCTCAGATAACCTGAAAGGTCTGGCTTTTACTCCAGAGAATGACGTAACTGAACTCATGCAAAACTTACTTTATTCATTTCTGTCAACAGTTTCTAATTTACACGGACCATTTTGGCACCATGGGGTAAAACCTCCTGCGATAATAATTTATTGCTCACAACAGAGAAAAACCCAGGAGCACGCTACAACAAACTTTCCCTTGATCACACAAATCAAAGTACTCACAAGACCTAAAGGAATACAATAGTCAGCTCAAACTGCCTGAAGTGATTCCCATGTTGTGTTAGCCTGCACCTCGGGTGACCTCATTGGTGTGGCTGTTGTAGTTTGGATTGAAGGCATTGTCAAGCCACCATGACCTCAGATAACTTCAAGAGTCTGGCTGGTACTCCAGAAAATGGGACATTTTTGTAATACTTGTATCTAAAATCTTGTATAACTTACCTTATACGTTTTAACAGTTTTAATTTTTTTTCATGGACCATTTTGGCACCATGGGGTAAAACCTCCTGCGATAATAATTTATTGCTCGCAACAGAGGAAAACCCAGGAGCACGCTGCAACATGCCGACCAAACAACGCAACATTTAAAGGTCAAACTTTCCCTTGATCACACAAATCAAAGTACTCACAAGACCTAAAGGAATACAATAGTCAGCTCCAACTGTCTGAAGTGATTCCCATGTTGTGTTAGCCTGCACCTCGGGTGACCTCATTGGTGTGGCTGTTGTGGTTTGGATTGAAGGCATTGTCAAGCCACCATGACCTCAGATAACTTCAAGAGTCTGGCTGGTACTCCAGAAAATGGGACATTTTTGTAATACTTGTATCTAAAATCTTGTATAACTTACCTTATACATTTTAACAGTTTAAATTTTTTTTCATGGACCATTTTGGCACCATGGGGTAAAACCTCCTGCGATAATAATTTATTGCTCGCAACAGAGGAAAACCCAGGAGCAAGCTGCAACATGCCGACCAAACAACGCAACATTTAAAGGTCAAACTTTCCCTTGATCACACAAATCAAAGTACTCACAAGACCTAAAGGAATACAATAGTCAGCTCCAACTGTCTGAAGTGATTCCCATGTTGTGTTAGCCTGCACCTCGGGTGACCTCATTGGTGTGGCTGTTGTGGTTTGGATTGAAGGCATTGTCAAGCCACCATGACCTCAGATAACTTCACAAGTCTGGCTGGTACTCCAGAAAATGGGACATTTTTGTGTAATACTTGTATCTAAAATCTTGTATAACTTACCTTACCTTACCCAACAGTTTTAAATTTTTTTCATATACCGTTTCCTGCTATAACAATTTATTTCTCGCAATGGAGGAAAACCCAGGATCAGGCTGCAACAAGCCTCAACCAAACAACACTGCATTTAAAGATCAACTTTCCCTTCATCGCACTTAGCACAGTCCTCACAAGAACTAAAGGAACAACAGTCAGCTCCAACTGTCTGAAGTGATTCCCATTTGGATCTAAGGCATTGACCAGCCATTATGACCTCAGATTATTTCACAGACATGGCTGATGACTCTTGACAGAAAATTGGGCATTTATATAATACTATATCTAAAATCATAGATACAGCTGTAGCATATCTTATACAGATAAAGAATATATCTAAATCATGCATAACTTACTTTATACATTTGAACAGTATGGTGTGAAACTGCTACAGTAATAATTTAATAATTATTATTACATGCTATAGAGAAAAATCTAGCAGTAAAGTAGGTTGCATCGTGCCAACCAAACAACACAGCATTCAACAACAGTCGGCTCTAACTGTCTAAAGTGATTCCACTGATTGTTGTTACCCCTCAGCTCGGATGACCTCATGGGTGTGGTTGGTTGTTTGGAAATTGATGTCATTGTCAAATGAACCTTGGTGGGGCAAGTTAATTAATCACACAAGAACTCAAGACATAATTGTGCTAATTTTATTTACCTGGGTTTCCAAGAGGCTGGATTGCAAAATAAAACTTGCAGATAATTACTTTCTTCCTTTTGGCATCTGATCTGGAGAAAAAAGATCAATAATTTTGACATTTTCTGGTCAGTTATGAGCTAAATTAGCTCCAGGCTATACAGTTTGAAAGCAAAACTTCTTTTGATTTCCAATTCAAAAACAAGGTTACAAAGGCTAATTTAAATGAATAAAAATGAATTTATGAAATGGGTCTATACCCCCAAAGGGAGGCAGGACATTTTCGTGCACTGAAAAGGCATAAAATTAATAATATTCACAGGGCAAATTTAAGTGGGAAGAACACTAGCTGGTCAAAGTTGAAAGGTATAGTCACAAAAAAATCTGATCAGCAACCTTCAAGTTTCGGAATCGTTTTAAGAATTTCGGGTTTTGCTTGCTCTTTTACTTTGTGAAAGCAAGTCTTCACTAAAGGGTACGGTATGTCCTGTAATCGACCATAAATTTCTTCAATACATTGTCAAATTTGTGTGTAGACTCGCTCGGCTATCACCTTACGAGTTCACACCAAACTGGACAATGTGATGAAGAAATTCATGGTAGATGACAGGGCATACGCTAAAAAACTCACGTCTACTAGTTAAATGGAATCAAATTGGCGATAATGATCAAATACATTAATTTATCCTGAGATGTATTGCAACCTATTGATTGCAATACAACAACCCCCTCCCCTCCCTATCACCCTCCAGTTATAAAAAAGATTGTTATTACAAACCAGTTAGAGCCAAATCTTTTTATTGATATTCTACACACTATTCAATTCAACAGACACCTGAATTAACCTTAATTTTCGAGCCTTTCTGCCACATTTGAAAAATGGTATATTTTATTACCAAAAAAATGGTATGTGGTATATTCTATTACCAGTCAAACTGAAGCTTTGACATCCCCCTTTCCACATGGGTTGATAAATCATGGCAGAGGCCGACATGGTGAGTTTTGACAATTTTAAAAGAAAACTTCTTGGTGGTTTAATTGGTTAGAAAGCAAAGGACAAAGGCTTTAGGCTCCCTTAGATATTTGAGTGGTTGAGATATTACCGCGTTCTCGGAGCTAAAACTGCACCAACAGATGTCAGAGTTCTGTGGCAGTTTGATTACTGTGTTTGATCTGGACTTAAGGGGCATAACAGAAGCTACTAAAAGGTTGAAATGGTAATCTGGTCACTTATTAATTTTCCCGGGAGTGGGGGCATTTGAAGGGCTAAATTTTTAAGTCTAAATACATTTAACCTATTTTTAACATGCTTCTAGACAAATTTCGTTAAAACTATTTTGGAAGTTATATAGTTGAACAAAGGAATGACTCAAACAAAGTACACAAGTCCCAAAGGCTCTGTATTGTTCTGTCTATTGTTTTCCATAAACAAATAACTGCATGCATAATAAATGTATGGGGCTGTGCGGAAGTGTTGCCGGGAGGCCACGGGGGGATGTCTGAGCTTCCATTTGCCTGGTACAAACACAGGCGGCCCATACGTTGTATGTGATTTATGTGACATTATGTAAGAGAATATATGAGAAAAGTTCGAAAATTGCCCTAAATTCTACATGTGGAAAAGAATGCAAATAAAAATGACTTACCTCGTGTTCTCCTTATGTTATTTTGATGTCTCTGTGGTACTGGAGTCGATTTAAAGACATTTAGGCGAGTTTACCTTTTGAGGTTTTGCCTACGAGTAAAGCGAAGCGAAAGGCTGGAAACTTAATCTGCCAACGGGCCACACTCGAATTTGGTGGCCAAGTCAGCTGAATGTGCATCCAATGAAAGCAGAATTTGAAATTTAGAGTCCGAAAAGTAGTCTTTTCCAAAAAGTTAGGATAAACCTTGAAACCCAAGGCAAAGCCTATAGGAAGAAAAATTATCGACGGCTTCCGTGCAGCAGTTTTGGCGAGATTAGGCCATTTCCGTGGGATTTATGGAGCTTCGAGTGCGGACCACTGGCAGATTAAGTTTCCAGCCTTTCGCTTCGCTTTACTCGTAGGCAAAACCTCAAAAGGTAAAACTCGCCTAAATGTCATTAAATCGACTCCAGGACCAGAGACATCAAAATAACGTAAGGAGAACACAAGGTAAGTCATTTTTATTTGCATTTCCACATGTAGAATTTAGGGCAATTTCCAAACTTTTCTCATGTCACAAAAATCACATAAATCACATACAACGTATGGGCCGCCTGTGGTACAAAACGACAAGAAAAATGTTAATGGCTGTACAAACAGCACAGATTCAAATACCTTCTCAGATAAGTACAAAATTAAAGCTTAGTTTTTATTATGTAAATCCTGGACTTACCTTCAAAACGTCTGCAGAACCAGGTCCTCATTTGACTTTTTGTTGTGCCTGAAGTGTTTCCATACTGCAAAGAATTAGAAAGCAAGTTCATTTTTCACAAAATATATATCACTCGTTCACGCATCTTTTAATAAAGTACAAACCTTCGCCAATGGCGGCATAAACTCAATTTTCAAACACTTTTTTCTTCTCTTTCACAGGTCCAATAGGATCGAAGACAACATGGCGAAAAGCGTAACCACACTCGCAAACATTTCTGGGAATTATTTTGGGCCGAAGGGCGATTGCGGGGAGGGGTGGGTGAGCGTCAGTAGTACAAAGCGAGGTTACATATGCAACCACATTGGGTAGGCACTTATGTAATCCCGTACCCAGATCTTCTCAACCGGAGAAAAGAGGGGGTAAGTTTCTAAAGAAACTGTGGTGCTGCGTCGGTGGGAAGTATAACAATATAATTTGGTTTTATCAACTGGGTTGATAATGTCAATTGGCAAACCGTAAAGAGATTCAAGTGCTGACGTTTCGAGCGTTAGCCCTTCGTCGGAGCGAATTTTGCTCAGAAATCTGACACATGATGCCACTACGCATGCTCGGCAATTTAAGTGAATGGAAAGCTCACTTACTCGTTACAGATAGGTCATGAACTACTTTCCTATACAGAGAAATACCATAAGCTCGCCGTACGCGTCAGATTTACGAAGTTTTCTAGAACTTTCTACGCATCTTCTCATTCAAATACATATTTATTGACAAACTTTGGTACTTAGAAGCTTGAAAGTCAAATTGTTTCTGTAGCTAATTCACTTTAGAAATGTTTAAAAGAAGGAAGTGTTTTAATAGAAGCTTTAAAAGCCGCTATATTTTCTTACCAGCTCACGAATGTGAGCGCGTGCATGACAAAGTTTGTGTAATCCGCGTGCAAATGATGAGGAGCGGACTTGGACAGATGTTTCCTACAAAGTGAGTAAACATCTGGGTACGAGATCAGGCACTCACGTTAGGCTATAGCGGAGCTCCGACCGCCCGAAGGGCAGGCCGGCCGGCCGCCAAGCCGAGCTCCACACTCATATGGAAAAGAAAACGAAACCCATGAGTTGATTTTCTCATGGTTATCATGGCTAGCGGTATTGCTCGTGGGCGCGTACGCACGACGACGACGACGACGGACGGAGTCGCGCAACATGGCGGCCATAAATAGCCATGCCTTGTCAACGGGCTCAGGCTAGAACTCATCGAGGTGACGTGTTTTTTGAAGTTGATCGCGGGCTCGGGTCCGAAATTTTTCTTCTGGCAGCATCCTTTCACTTTTTATGGTCATTCTTAGCGGAAATTCTGCAATTCGAGTTGACGTTTTTAATTACTTATTTCAGAGAAATTATTACGAACCAGCAAAATAAAGAGAATAGAAAAAGCATACACGCAGTGCGTCTTTGTTCAAAATATAAAGAAATGTATGGGAATATTGAAAGCGTCCTTCTATCAAAAACTTATTTCAAGTAATGTTTATTTTTTTGGTTGAAATAAACGTGAACTTTCACGTTGGTATTGTATTTTATCGTTCCTCGGCCCAAAATGGTGAATTTGAGCAATTTGGAGGGTTTTGCGTTGACTGTTGCTTCACGTTATAAGAAAGAGACAAGGGTGGAAAGCTGATTTTCGACCGCTCCAGCGCCCGACTCCCAAATCGAGTACCAGATAAACTGAAAGGTCGAAGCTTCTTTTCAGTTTTCGTGGCATTCAATCCAAGATCCATTCAATATCCGAGCGCTAACCGCCGAGTTCGTTAAATATGAATTATTCATGAGTTCTTAACTCATTGGCGATTATTTCCAGACATCGTAGCTATATCCGCAAAGTTCTACACCTGTTCAAAACATATCGGTCCGGCTTTTACAGTTACAACACTTTCAGCGCGAAGAAAGTTCTTACTTGTATTCTTGAAAACGTTATTAAATTTGTTAGTTATCAGGATGTTATTCGGCCTTGTATATTGATAATAATGATCGCGCTCGGGCCGCAAATGACTTTTATTCATTTTATTCCCTTATTGATACTTGTCGAGACAGAACAAAAGACATTACTTTCTTCACAGACTACAACAGATGATTTCTATAAATAGCATTCATTTTATTAGATACTTGCCACAGTACAAAGGTAATGGCAATTTTTAACCTCTCTGGAATATTTACAAGTTCTACTTTCAAACAAGAAAAAGAGAAGAAATTCTCTACACTTTAAATATGATTAGAATATATACTATTTGTTTTTACTGCAACAAAACTTCAAAATAATTTACTTGATTTGAACACTTCAAAACAACTCCCAAGCTGATTTTAGGTTCCTATTGTTTTCACCAACACTTTTTGTGGTCAATCCAGAACTGATCAAGAATGTTGAGGTAAAACTACCTTGTACACTGATTGCAGTTTTTCATGCTGCTAATCTACAGTAAATTATTATGTATACCCATGTTATCTTAATGAAAATCAAGCTCGTGCCTTAAGACGTTTTGAAGGAGTTACAAAAACACTTGAGCACCCTAATGGAAGAGGTAATGTTGCAGGCATTCCCCTTAAGAGCACAGTGTGCGTGTCTCCAAGAGCTTCAGATGAGTAATAACCACAAGAATTGTAACATGGTAAGTTTAAGAATGTCATTTATGAACCCCTTTAAAAGCCCACATTGATCACCATCCAAACTTCTCCTTGTGATATGGGGAATATTTTCTTGATATTTACACAGAATCTCCCAGCTACTGCTATGAAATAGAAATGCACAAGATTGGTAAGGAGAATTCAGATGTTGACATTAGGATTTGAAAGGGTTTATAAAGTACGAGTACTGTTACAATTATTGTGCAACCACAAAATGAACAATATAAATAACCAGGAAATGCAGATTAACAGTACAGTACACGGTGGGGGTGTGGAGGGGGCGGTCACGCATTATACATCATGGGGAGGTCCAACGTATTTTTTGGGTCACATCTCCGATCTCATTAGCTTATTGATGCCAAATCCTGCATTAGAAGAGTCTGTTTGATTGAATAAATCCATATTGAGGTGTTTGTTGAGGTAGGAATTATTGATGTCAGGTATTTTTGGGTCTAAAATTTCAGGCTTGTGTATTTTTTTGGGGTTGTAATATGAAGCTCTGTCCCCCCACCCATCATGTATAATGTGAGTACCTCCCCCCGGACAGTACCTCTATTCTAAGACATTTAACTAATTAACGTATACCAAAAACGAATTATTTATCAGAACTTGAATACAGGTAAACAGAAACCAAAATCAAGCCATAAACATATGGTCCACAACCTCAATGACAATTATTTTTGTCATCCCTAATTTAAAACCAATAATGTAAACCTATGGACAATGTCAAGCGAAATCACGTTTTTTCTTAGCAAAATATACAAATTGCATCCAAAGTTTAGGTTATTCATCTTTCTATTTACATTTGTACAGTTTTGCATGTTTAGTGTACATGGCACAATTCCCTTCATCTGCTTTTCTTGGCCTAAATTTAAAATCTGTAAAAATCTCTTCAAAGCCATTTTGGTGTTGATTACATTCTGGAAAAAACAGATACATTCGGCAGCTCTGGACTAGTACACCCCAATCGTCATTGCAAACTTTAATCAAATGCCAGATCTTGTTACATGCACGAGGTTCATTAATCGCTGACACTAGGTTTTTGTTTGTATCTGTTGTCGTAAAAACTTTCAAAACAATTGATTGCGGACGCAATTTAACTGATGTAGGACTAGAACCAATTTTGCAAAGAAAAGTATCACATTTTGAACACAAAAATGCTTTTCAGAGATTTTAAGCTGGTTTAAAGCTCGGCAAAACTGCCATTGAAAAAAAATAGCTTGTTTCATATACACTGAAATGCGCATGACATGAATGATGCGGCATAATTTTTCTTGAAAAATATTCATGTAGAAAACAAAAATACAGCCTACCATTAGCTAGTGCTCATTATAATCCTTTGTTTGTTACATTTTAATAAATAACACAGCAAACCTTCCTGAAACATGTTTCAAAGTTAGCACTGACTTGTTACGTTAATAATTTTATCATTAGCATACCAACCACACCAATATATATATATATATTCAGAGTGTTTTCATCAATAGAAATTATCCAGCGGCTGGAAAATTACATACATTTACAAAACTTTGTATTCTTGTGTTTTCAAGTACATGAGGATATAAACTCTATCTTTGTACAATCAAGGCAATCTCGAACAACAGTGTTCGGAAAGTGTGCAGGTAGCATGGATATGTAAATTTTATTAGATCAAATTTCTTTATTGTAAGGATTGCAAAGGCTAGGATCCAATGACCCTATGGGGTTAGCCCATACTTTGTAACTATTTCGTGCCTACTTTCTTTAACTGGGAGCACCAAACTAAAATTTCAACCAAAGGAAAATGTCCTGATGAAAGCTCACTCATACAACAAGATTAATTATGAGCGTAACATAACTTGATTTCTGTGATAAGTGAGCACACAAGAACAGTTTTTGACACAGAGTGGCCTAAATTAATGTGAACAAGCCCAGAAGAAAGGAAAGTAGAACAAAAACCAACAAAGATGTGCGAATGTTAACTTGGATCTTGGCTCAAACTAATCAGTTCTTAAGCATCATTTGTCTGTTGGTATTATGCTCAGCAACTACACCCATTCCCAATCAACCCCACCCACATCCAAGCAAATTAAAAAATGCAAATTTGTGCAATATCAATACACAAAGATCAAAGTGCCCCAAAATGAGAGGTTCCAACCAGACAAATAACACTAAGAACGTAACTGCAGAATTATATTTTAAATATAATTATACATGTATATATATATATATATAGTTATATATAGTTATATATATATATATAGTTATATATATATATATATATAGTTATATATATATAGTTATATTTGATAACCTATGTAAATTATTATCCAGTCAGCACAAGGTCATTCTTTACTGCAAGAGACTGGCAACAATGATGTGCTTCAAATAGTTTCATCTGTTAGGAAAAAATGACTACTCTCTAATTATGATGTGCCTGCAAGCACAATTATTCTTACCTACATTACATTCTGGCTATTGGAATAGCGGCGAGGGATCGTTTCCAATGAAAGAGCATATAAATAAACAAGAAACACAGCTTTGGGGCAGTCTCCGTAGATGTCCTGACCTTAGCTGTCAGGATACTGGACATGGAAGTGCTAGCAATTGCTCACTTCTACGTCATTTCGGAATGAACCCTGAAGAAAGAAACAACAGAACAAAACATTGTGAGATGTAGAACAAAAGAACAACTGCAGTACTTCTGAAAGCCAATGAAAGAACGACTGCAGTACTTATGCGTTAGAGAACAAGTTACAGACACATGACCGATGCATTGCCAACACATCACATTTTAATACCAACGCGTCAGCTAACACATGGCCGACAGTTGGTTGGTCGATGTGTCGGCTGCACATTGGCAGGATCGGATTCATTACCTTTACCAAGTTACTTGCAGATATCATTTACTGTTGCAACAATTTTCTCCTTTCCTCTACACAAACCAGCAAAGCTGAGTACTAACAATTATCTGACATTTTCACTGCTTTGTTTACTGGTCGCGATTTTGAATTTCATGATAATATTATATCATTGTTCAAAGTTTGGTAGCCAATGTACATCAACCTGCTCCCCTCAAATAAATTGGAGAAAGAGACATGATAGATCAAATGGGAGGAATAAATTAGGATAAAAAAACTTAAAATGGTTTGGGCTGGCTGGTGGCAAGATCTCACAAAAAGGACTCCCAACAAAGAGAGAGGTATGTTGTATCAATTTGCAGTTGAGTAGCTAAGTGTTCCTGGTTTACAGAAATGGTTTAGAAAGTGAACAGAAGTAATTCAGACCACAAATTCAAGAATAGAACTTAGATACCAGAAAAAATAAAAACCTTTCCAGTCATGAACTCACCAATAGTGACTGGCATTTTCCATGTGAATGTCCAAAGTGTATACTTATTCTATCCAGTGAACTATTAGATTCTGTTGTTTTCTGATACACAGGGTTATCAAAGTTCATGGTTCTACGATTGCTGCAAAATAACAAAAGTATAATACATGTAATAATTATTTGTAACAAGAACATAACATGGGGCATATACAGTACATCTGTATTGTAAGAACATTTCCCTCGGTTTATTTCTGTTCAAACAAGTACAATTGCCCATTCATTACTTCAGAAATTTGGTCACACAAGTGTTCGCCAAGACAAGGCTTGGAAAAATTCTGCTGGTAGAAGTTTGATCAGAATGTTGGAAAAAATGTGTCTACAAGTTTAAAATTCGAAAAGGAAATTCCAACCTTTATTTGCTTCTTGCATTGCAGAGCGCCAGCTAAACAATGTTACAACATAATCTCAGCCACACTGCATAAACACATCCACATACAAACATAATTATGCACTCCAGAGCAGCAGCAGAGTTTTCAGCAGGAAACATAATTTTAAGAGCACTGAAGACAGATGATGCAAATTTTAGCCAGTACTTTTGATAAGCACTGGCAGCCAATGAAACACATAGAGGTAGTACTTCTCACACACTGAATGCCATTTGTCCGCCACATGACAATGCAACAGCACTTTATTGACAACATTTCTATCAACATCACAATGATAACAGAATCAGAGTCAACAATGGGAAAAAACTACCTAAAAAAATGTTTATACACTTCTATAAACTTTAGGCAAGAACTTAATAAGGGCTGGGAAAACTGTTGCATTGTCCGGCAAGAAAAGAAAAACTGAATCACATGACCGAGCATGAAACTAACATACTGGCTTGTACCCAGGTCCCCATTTGGTGTGAGAGAACTTCGTTTCCTGCCTCTTTCGCAAGCTCAGCTGGCAGGAAAAACATTTCCCTATACTCTTCAAATTTTAAAGAAACTTGTTTTACATGTACAAGCAGAATTTTCCAAGCTTACTGGTAGCTGTAACTGGGCCAAGCCAGACAGCAATCCCAATTTTTAAAGCACAACAACACAAGCACATTTAATGTTCAAAACCACTTACTGTCTTTGTATTCTTCTATATATTAGCCATCCCACCAGGATACCGAAAGCTGAGATTAGTATCACAACAGCTATTGAAATCCCCACAGTAACACCTAACAGATGACAGACAAAAATTCAGCATTAAAAATAACAACGAAATAGCTCAATCAAAGCACAAAGGAAAACGTACGAAGGGTGTGCTTGATACAAAATTGCAAGTAAATGCTTCTGGGTGCACTTAACTTTCAGCCATATTGGAAAATTAATTACGGGAGAGAAAAATTTATTTCAATTCACACAGATAAATGGATACAGTCAAGTCCTTGCATTTTCATAACAATAATCCTGTAAATTGCTACTTGGAGTTTACTCTATAGATGGAAAAACTGTCTGTAAGATGGGCACCAACTGTCTATCTTATATAGGTGTCCAACTGATAGAGAGTTTAGATACTAGAAATAACACCAATTACTGTCCGTAATTTAGGTGCCCCTTCAGAGAGAGAAACCAGGATAAGCTCAGAAAGAGACTTAACACAATTAAACAAAACATAATTACTCTTGGTAGGATGTAAATCCACAACATCCAAAATTTACTTCCCATTGTTCTACTAATTTATGTATATGGATAGTTATTAGTACTGAAAACAAAAACATTGTTTTTTTTTGTTCAAAACATTGTTGCTAAACAAGTTATTTCTTTTCCACACAACCCTGCACTTCACTCACCAATATCCTCTTCCTTGGCATCTTGTCTTATTCCTGAAACGTCATTAGTTGCCGAGGTGGTTGGTGTAGGAGGAATTGGTAAAATGCGTCTTTTTTCACAATGTTTTCCTGTATAATATTGAGAACATCTACAAAAGAAGTAAAAAATCTATGTTTAGCCTAGCAGATACATGTAAGACACATCTTGCACTGTTACAGCAAGAAGCCCAAAAGTGAAAACATGAACTCAATAAATCAACCTCACTCCCAATGTGTGGCTTCATAGCTCAGTTGGTAGACCATCACACCGGTAATTCACAGAGGTCACAGGTTCAAATCCCATTGAAGCCCTGATTTTTTTCAGGCTTCATCTTTCCAATTGCTTAAATTGGAAATTCACTGCGATGATCGTAACTCACTTTTATCTATATCTGCAGTTCAAATATGAGACACCACTTTTGAACGCCATGCTGTAATCAACACCCCACAAGATCAGGATCTGAACTGAAACATTCTAAGCCAATTATGTACAGTGTATAATACATATAGTACAGCTGTAGTTAGTTTATTAATTTTGATACTTATACAACAGTAATAGGCCTGTGCTCTAAGGTGCTTCAGGCGACTAAATTTTGCCTTCGAGGGACCAGATAAACTTTTTTCATATAAGCTTTAGGTTCATGGTTTGGAACCTTCGGGCTCCTTGTAATTTTTATTACAGCACAGCCTTGAGTACTGCTACCAATTAACAATGATGCCTTTCTGAATATGAGGCAAGAAACGACTCTCAAGACAAGACTGCAAGCAGACGAGAAATGGAGTTAAAAGCACTTAAATAAATATTTATTTCTCAGAACAGTAAGAGCCACAGTATTCACCCTCTTGAGAGGGAGGCTAGTTTCGTTTCTCACTTTAAAACAATTCTTGAGCAACAATATTGGACTGTTATTAGATATAAGATAACTTAGGGCCTAACTCTCATCCAGGGGTACATTTGCATCCTTAACATTCTTGTTGAATTAATTGAATATAGACAGTGCAATACATGGAATTAAACACTGCAGAGTAATCCTGGATCAAGCTTTACAGTCTTTCCCGTAAAACCGTGAACACCAGAAATGTTTATGGAATGTTATTGTGTTACAAAGAAAAAGCCAACCAGGTGTGAGAAAACTAAACCACAAACAGCAACGGTCATTAGTTTGTGGTTTTGAGGTTTGTTCGCGTGTCCTGAACTTTGCTGCGATTGGTCACTACACAATAAACATTCCAGAAATTTTTTCTGGTGTTCACGGTTTTACGGGAAAGACTGTAAGTGCCTATGAAATGATTTTTTTGTATGTTTTGTTTTAAAATTTACTTTGTGAAATACATGATTCCAGAGTTTGAGACCTCTGGCATTAAAAGTAACGATTTTACAAGCCTTCAGAGATGAGCATTTTGCCCTCCAAAAATGGTCTGGGGAATGGGTCCGAAAATACCGCGCCATAACGTCACTTTGGTGCCAAACGTTTGTTTGCACAATCAAAGTTTCTTGTCAGTGAGAAGTGATTATATGAGAAACACGCTGAGCGATTCAGAAACGGGCAATCTGTCAGAAAGATCCAGCAACCCTGAGAAATAGAAATTGAGAACAATTTTTGGCACCCAAATGATGCGATTCAAATACCATTTTTGAGGGCAGAATGGCTCAACTTTGAAGGCTTGTAAAATCTCAAACTTTGGAATCGCATATTTCACAAGGTTAATTTAAAAACTAAATACAAAACCAATTCACTTCATAGGCATTTAAACCTACTTTAACTTTCCCAGTATCAACATTATTAACTTACATGCATGTTGGCAATTCATTGCTCCCTTGTCCGGGTACACAAGTTCCGCCATTAAGGCAGGTCTTTTCTTTGCATTGGAAAGAATCTGTAAAGATGAAGCACCAAAAACACAAACTTAATTTAGCAACACTCATTGTAACTGTCTAGGCAAGAAGTCTCAGCTTTCTGAACAGATGAATGAAGGTGCACAAACTTCCTAGCAGGAAGTAACCTGTAACAGGAAGTTTGGAGTATTTGTCAAGAGCTGAATCATAATTTGTAACATAATCCAAACCAGAATTTCGTCAATAAAAAGTAAGCAAAAATTCTCTTGTGCAACCCAGAAGTGCCAGAGCTCAATAAAGGGAACATTGTAGGAACCATAGCGTGTTGTTTTTTGGCAGGCCAAACAATTTTCAAACCTGAAATTTTAGCTACAGCTGTCACTTAATCTTTCATACATTTTTAATTTATTCAAGGTGTTGAAAAATAATGATCACTATTTCAGTTTCAGAGCATTTCTTTAGCTTTCATTATTTTATTTGTACAGGAAGGAACATGTAAGAAATATAGCGAAACTTGCAAGGAACTATTTTTAGCTTTAACTAAGGTCAGTTGACAGAAAAAAACTTCCTCTAGAAATACAGCTGAAAGAGCAAGTAATGGAAAGTACTCTTATGGGAAAAGAAAAAGGAAATTATTTAAGAAGTTAAAATTATTCTTGGAATCTCACAAATTAAGAACAAAGTATGATAAATAAAGGGTTGAGAATAAATTATAAGAAATTTGTTGTCACAAACAGAAACGGAGGCAAACACACATGCATGTTTTTAATCATATTGTAGGTCTTGAACAAGAAAATGACTACGTAATTATATAAAATAACTGAAATACTATACAAGCTCTTGAATTGGTCAATACATCTGTTTAGATGAGTATGTAAACATGGTTGTGGTATTCGCACATAGTTTTGTGAAATATTTTACAAAAGTAACAGAGCACTTTTTCCGGGTTTACATAGCCTCATCTTAACACTCCAGGGGTTGGAAGAATTCTCAAAAGTTATGAAAGTTCTTGGGCTCGCTCAACTGTCTAGAATTCTCCCACCCCCGCAGTGTTTAGAGCTGGCTATAAAACACAGAAAGTCCTCTATTGCTTAAATTAAACAATGTTTGCCACATACACTATAAAGTCTATTAATTAGAGATTCCAATAGGGTATTAACATGACTTTTTGAGGGATTATTGTTTATTGGCGCCCGTATAGTGTCAATAAACAATATTCCCGATAAAAGTCATGTTAATGTCATTATTATCCATATACAAGGCCAAATAACATCCTGATGACTCACAAATTTAATGTTTTCTAAAAATACAAGTAAGAACTTGCTTTGCGCTGAAAATGTTATAACTGTAAAAGCCGGACCGATATGTTCTGAACAGGCGCAGAACTTTGCCAATATAGCTACAAAGTCTCTGAAAATGATCGCCAATGAGTTAAGAACTCATAGATAATCAATATTTAACGATCTTACAATTTCCAGTTGATCGTCGGTGTAAAATTCATGCAGTACTTCAGTCAAGTGAACGACGTTTCGCTTCTTGTAAAGACGACAACAACTTGCTTTCTTTGGTTCTTCTGGATCGTGCTCTTGCTTCTAGCCTATCATCAAGTCTAAATCCGAATTTTTTGTCTGCATTCTTCTCATTTATAACAAGAAGGCCAAGTTTTCTCTCTGAAAACTATGCATTTGTGTGAAACTGAACTTCAAAGCTTGCTGTTCGCTCGTATGCACCTCGATGGAACCCTCGATGGTTTTCCCACTTCAAACGGTCTGAACATAATCTGATTGGTTTAAATTCATCGCGTGAACCAATCAGCTTCAGGGCCGTTGCGGCCTGCACAGCGTGTGTTTTGACGATCAATTTGACCGAGTGTGTGGATAATAATAATTGATTAATGTGATTTGGCTGCAAGGCTTCTTTAACAAGATATCAATAAATTCCCAATTTGCAACATAAAACTGTTTAGTGGAACTATTGCCAAGGTGATGGGCTTTTTTGCAAGGAAGGTTTGAGATTTTAAAATTAACATGAAAATTGGTAATTAGAATTAGTTAAATGAGCAGTTGTCACGTTTCAGAACACTTGTTCCATGGGCTACAAGTACTTTGCACAAATGTGCAATTATAACGAAAAAAACCGATGCATTTTACTTTCATACCTACCACATTCAAAAGAACTAAAGGACACAACAAAGGCACACACACAGAGAATCTTCATCATGGGAAAAATAAACTAAGCATGTTGAAAGAATGTCAACAAAACCAACGGGTACCTGTCGTATTGCAGGTCCTCTGATCATAAAGGAGCTGAATGCCAGAGGCACAGTGACAGGAAAAACCATCTGGATATGCTTGCCTACGATAGCCATCTAGATTCACATGCTTGGGAGCTAACAAACAGATGTGGCTGCAGCCGACATAATCTGTTGGCTTACATGGATTCACTCCTGTCCATGTTGGGGAAAAATGTGAACAAACTGGTCAGTCAGCATGTGAGTGATCAAAACTCCATTCAAAAATTGTGTGGGCATAAAAATATTTGTTTGCAGTAGACTCCCGTGACTACTCCTGTAAAACATTGCTTGGGCTTTGAAATTTGACAGACAAACATGCAAAGTTTGATACAGCTGTAGCTAATAGACCTTATTCACGATAGCCACCATGTTTGTTTTTGCAGTGTAATGCAAATTAGGCACATGATTTGTCAGGGGGCAAACAAGCTCAAATCGACAAATTTCAGCTGGTTTCTCATCAAGTCTGATAGTTTTTCATAGCAATTCTTTGGTTTTTGTTTTTTGCTTTAAATGTTCTAAGTTTAACGCAATTTTGACACTTTTGTAAAAAAGAAAATGACTTGCGTAGTTAACAATTCAAGCTATCGAGAAACTATTTCAAACTAACCTTATAATGAAATCATTATTCCATAACTTGGCTCTCAAATGTGTCTTTACCGTAGATACTTCACTATTCAGACCGTCCGATTTTCCGAGAAACATCATTTCAATGTTTGCCCCATGGCAGACAACGTGGCTAATTTGCATTACAATATGAAAACCATCATGGTGGCTATCATGAATATGGTCTATTTAAACATGTTTTTTCATCATGTTCAAGTTTAGTTGCAGTGATCAACACTTGTTATGGGCATGGGATAACAAATTTGTTTACGTATTTACAGTGTCCCCAATTAGCACAGTAGTGCTAAATACATTGACACTTAAATAAAGTTATTATTATTATTATTATTATTAAAAAAAAAAACAGTCAATTTTACCTGTTGGTTGCCTTTGGCGCTGGTGAACGTGAATATCCATAGGAGAGTACAAATTCTCCATCACAATTGATCGCTCTTCACCAGTGAACTTATTGGCCTTGTTGATGGCATTATGATGCCAGTCAGTCCAGTAAATAAAGCTCTGAAATATTGTCAAGGCAAATGGATGATTTATATTCTCGCTGAGGATAATTCGACGATTTCTTCCATTCAAATCTGAGGACTCGATAGTGTGGAGTTTTGCATCTGCCCACCAGATTCTGTCAATAGTGTAGTCCACGGCAAGCGCATTGGGCCAGAGGATGTTTGTGCTAATTAACACCTGCCTTGTAGAAGAATCACCGTTCATTCCACACTTTTCAATTTTAGGTGTTGCGCCCCAGTCAGTCCAAAACATATAGCTGCAAAAAGGAAATAAAACAATTTAAAAACTAACAGTCATGATACATATTTACATGATAACGGACCAGGAGGGCTGCAGTGACCACAAAGCAAGAACCACTTTTTAAATGCAGCTTCGGCTAAACAGATCTAGAAAATTTCTGGGAAACCTGAAAGCTTCCAAGTGCCCAGACTAGTGCTTACATGTAGGTAAAGCCAGAAGACAAACAAGAGTTTGAGGAAACATACTGCCACTGGGTGCTGAACAGAAAATGTAAACTGAGGAAAATTAATTCTGAAAAAGAAAGCATGTCTCTTGAACATACCCAAGAGACGGATGTACAACAATTGCCCTTGGCTCCTCCAACCCTTCCGTTATAAGTTCAAGCCGGTTGGCGCCATCAAAATCGGCCACCTCAATCATGTCTGTGCCTGTGTCAGTCCAGTACAATTTCTTGTTGATCCAATCAACAGCGATTCCATCTGGAGTATCCAAGTCTATTTTGATCAGCACATCAACTTTGGGTTTCTCTCCCATTCTGGCACGATTGATTGTTTCATTAATGACATCTGTCCAGAATATGTATCGACTTTCGTAGTCATAATCCAGTGCTATAGCAGCTCGCTGCCCTGGTACCAATTCTGTATAATCTGATGAGTCCAACAGGATGCGGCGAATATCTTGACGATTTGCAAAAATGAGGTACCCTTGCTCACCTGTGGAAACAACAATCAAACTTGTTATCAGTTGAAACAAACCAAAACATTTTTTTTTTCTGAACATTAATTTAGGGATTAATCAATGACCTGATAATGGACAATTCTGTCAACTTCTTGTTAACCAAGAGAGAGGTCTTTATGGGAAAATCTCAAACTGAGCCCGAGGTTTGAGATTTTCCTGTAAGAACAAATGTTTGAGGTTAATAAGTGGTTTATTATACGGCTTTAAAACAAACAGCAAAAAGCTGATTCAAGCAGAGGTTATCAGTTCATTCATTTTTTAATTTCAACCCACAAAAGTCAGCCCAAAGGGCCGCAAAGCAGAGCCCCATACTCATATGGGAAAGAAAAGGAAACCCACGAGTTGATTTTCTCATGGTTATCATGGCTAGCGGTATTGCTCATGGGCACGTACACACGACGATGACAGAGTTAATGTGTTTTGTGTAATGTGTTTATTTTTAAGTTGACCGCTGACCAGGCATTGTTTTTTTTTTCTTCTGGCAGCATTTTTTAACTTTTCATGGTCATTCTTAGCGGAAATTCTGCAATTGCAGTTGACGTTTTTAATTATTGTTGATTTCAGAGAAATTATTAACCAGCAAAAAATACAGAGCTCCGCTTTTAGGCTTGGCTAAATCTATTCTTGGTTTTCATGTGACGTCATAACATTCTGAAATCAAAATTCGCCAGGCCTGCTAAATTTCCATTGCCACAAAGGGTAAGGTGAACTTCTGAAAACAGAACATCTTAAACATTTGAGTTCTCGGCCGTATGTGACATCAAGGTGAGAACCATGACAAAACTGTTTTGTTTTTGTTCACTGGATCTTTTATCTCTTTATCGACCTTCAGAGCATTCACATGGCAGTTAAATTATTAAAGTACATGATGCATCAACTCGACATCTGCCAACCTAGTGCTTTACAGCTGCGTTTGTCTGGCTCCATGAGGTAACCCTTTCGGCAAACACATTTAAAACTTCCTTTTGTGTTGATACACACTTGGCTGCACATTCCAGGGATTTTACATTCATCGACATCTGCAAGGACACAATTCATAACAAGCTGAAATAATGAGCAACTTGGGAAAATTGTGGCTAAAAAAACCTGACCTGTTACAAGTGCTCTTAAAAGTTACCTGGAAATCTGATAGACAAAGAACCCTTGTTTACTAACCACACTAACATACAGAGGAATCCTTACTTCTCACCCTCCAAGGGTTTGAGTTACATGTACTGGGAGGGTAAAGAAATCATACAGTACTGCTCAAAGGTAAGTTACCACCCTCTCGCGAGACAAGAGTCTTGTCTCGCGAGACGCTTCAAAAACTGTAAGTTCAGGTACCCAGCACAAATTCACTTCGAGAAAATATACATGTAGTGTTACACTATACCAGTCATAGCAAAATAAAGACGCTTTATCAGCATGCACCTTTACCTTGACAAACTCTTGAGTCTTCCCTGTCTACCTCAAAGCCTTGACGACAGGAGCAGAAGTAAGATGTTATCGTATCATTGCAGAACTGTTGGCAATGGCCATTGTGATCGATACATTCATTGATTCCTGAAACACAAACAACAATATAAAAGAATTTAAGCTATGTGAAGTTGTTGTTTATGATGCAATCACTAAAAGAACTTTTAATTGCACTCTTATCAGCTTGCCCTTTGGACAAGCAGCTCTCAAATTTCATTTTCCCAGGCAGTTGTTCCTTTCCGTTTGAGTAAATCAGCAGATGACTCTCCTGGCACCCTGTCCATTGGACAAGTAAACACGGAAAAGCCCTTAACAGCAATAAAATCTACTTCTCCTGGACAACCAAGACAGAACAGACCATTTGGTTGGAAGTAATAAAATTAAAAAAAAATTAACAAATAACTCACCACAGGACATTGGTTCATCCATATTATTATCACAGTCGTTGTGAGCATCGCACACTTTACTGAAAGGAATGCATTGGTCTGAATCTCCACATCGGAATTCGCCATCTTTACAAGGCTTTGTGGGTTCAGCTACAAACAAAACATACATCCAATGTTCACATTGACCATTTCTCATATAAAACACCTCATGTGTGAAACAAAAACAGCTAATGCAGCTACAGTGTATCAACTTGTCTAGTCATGTCAAATGAAACAAGTCACCCAGACTGTACCCCAGAGATTTCAACGATGACCCAGGCTCTGTTCAGATTGGGCATGATTTTGCCTGCCTGCCTTGTGCATCTTAACAAAATTTGTTCTCACAGAGAGGTTAAATTCTCATTTTTTGCAGCAGGAAGGCAATTACATTCTTCCTGAATTACATTCTTACTGCTGAAAAGGACACACAGGATATCTTAGAGGACATGCAGGATATCTTGATATTTCAACAGTAACGTAACAACTTACGGCAATTCTCTTCATCAGAGTTATCTAAACAGTCATTGATGTCGTTGCACTTCAAATATGCATATATGCATCTTCCATTGGTACAACTGAACTCATTGGGGTTACAGGAAGTAACATCTGTAAAGACAAGAACATTCCAACATGGAGCACACATGTACAAGCAAAAACTATAGCTTACTCAATTCCATTTTCTGCATGTTACAGAACACCTCAAACAAACACCAAGTTGGAGCTTTCAACAATTTTAGGAAAGCGAGTAAGGAGAAAAAAGTAAATGGTTATCGAAAACAGCAGATAAAAGGGTTGGAAAGGCTTAGACTTTCGTCCTTCCCCCACCCAACCCCCCAATTTAATTCTGAGCTTATACAATTTAGCTTTTTTCACAGAGGATTGCTTACTGTGTGCTTGTCTTAGTATTATGACTTGCCTTGGCCATTGTCCATGGGACAATCTGGAATCTAGTAACTTGCACCACAGGAAAATCAACCTGTCCTAGACAGCATAACAGCACCCTTTTCGAGCCTTAGGACTGCTTAGTCTTCAATGCCACCCACAATTGAAAAAAGCTTTCACAGTTCATTATTACATACAACAATTAACAATTGCGAAACACTTACTGCATCCCCTTTCATCTGAGCCATCTTTGCAATCATTTTCTCCATCACATTTCCAACTCTTGTGGATGCAGCCACCATCTTCACACTGAAATTCAGATTGCTTACATTTGGGGCGCATGGTTGGACATCCAATCTCGTCAGAATTATCCTGACAATCATTGTCACCATCACACTTCCAGGCATTTCTTATGCAACGTCCATTTTGACAGGTAAACTGTGTTGGACTACACGTCTTGTTAGCTGTCAAAGCAAATGGGAGAGAAGAAATTAGTTTCCAGAACAACCTCACACATCAAGAGCAGTAGCAGAAACAAAAGAACAAAAAACACATTGGAGTTTCAAATTTTTTGGAGTCTGTGTCAGTAACTGGAAGGAAAGGGAGCTATGATATGTTGAATCTGATCGCTATGGCCAGAGAAACCGGCAACATTTATTGCAACCAAGAAACTGGCATAACTCCAGAGATCACTAGCTTTTTGTGAAACCCCTCATTTTTGCTTGTCAAAGAAACACAGGGACAATTTTTTCTGGCAATATGAATTAATGATGGTCTTGAAAGTTTGTTACAGTGTATGTGCAAATTATATCATTTACTTTTACTCTGTGAGAAAGTGAAATTGTATCACAACATGAAAACACTGCCAGTTAACACAAGTCTTCATAGTCCTCTGTTTTCAGCTACCATCGGCTGCATCCAAGCGTGAATACGCGAGGAGAAAACATGCTGCATGTTTGTTTGTCTTATTTCAAAATTTTAAACAACGTCAGGAAACTTTTTCACGAGCGATCAAGAAAGTGCATTGGCGACCACTAAATTTTATGCCTGCTTGTTACCTGGAGAAATTGTTCCTTTTTTCAGAGAATAGCAGCATGCTTTAGTCAAATGTTACTTTTTTATCATAGCAAAGGCTTTTATTAAAATTTTGTGAGACTTGAACTTCAATTTCAAGCCTTCTGTGTTTGTCGAGAGGATAAAATTGAATGATTTTCAGAAAATCTAGTTCATACATAGCAGAGTCAGCCAGAAAAAAGTCATGCAAGTGTTGGCGGATCACTGAATATAAAATTATTGTAACATTCGTTTTTATGGTGTTTTATTCCAATGGTTTAGCAAAGCAAAGCCATTTTTGACAACTTACAGTACCGCTCAAAGATAAGCGAACCACTCAACGCGTTCTCAACGCGTTCTCAACGCGTTGGCTTTGCGTTCTCCACACGTTGGCTTCGCGTTCTCAACGCGTTTGCCAGTGCGTTTTTTATCAACGCGTTTGGCAAGTTTTCTTCGCCGCTTTCCGTCTACTGTTGTTAGTGAGAATCAAACATATAATTATTCTGAGTAAGATAACCGGAACACATAAAACCAGGCTACTGAACAAATTCATTCGCGAAAAACACTGATCGCCAGAATGTCTGGGCCACGAAGCGACCAAGTTTCCTTCAAGCGAAGGAGAAGGCTGTTTGGTTTACAATAATTCGGGTTACACGTAAAACAATTGTCAGTAGCCTAAACCAAGGAGAAAGGCTTCATTATTTATGGGCTTTCTAATAAAATTCAAGTCATAAGTTTTGTCATGATCCGGGTGTGCTATGTTGTTTGTCACGCTTTTGTTTACGTCTTGTCGCTTTCGTCAGGTTTCAGACAGTCCACTCTGTTGTGTGTATAACGAATTGAGAAGTTATCTTTACGAAAAAAGTATCCCAATGCAGATGTTCGAAAAAATGACAGCGAGCTGCAAAACAAATAAGACCAAGAACTGATTTCATTCGCTTTAACATTCGCACGCGAAAACACGCACGATATTTATTTAAAATGAATGTCTGGGCAATAAGCGGCATCATTCGAACAAAAATATTTGCAGCTAGTTTTCAAGCGAGATAGCAGTCTAATGTTTTGCAATTATTCGATTACCCGTTGCAAGAGTCCCGTTAAACAATCGCCGGTAACCAAAAGCAATGCAAAAGATTTTATTTTTAAATTCACGGCTTTCGAATGAAATTCGAGTCACCGGTTTCATCATCAATACGTTCCCGAGCACGTGCTCAAACGAAATAAGAGTTGAGCGAATTCTTTGGCGCCTGACCTTGTTTTGCCGTGAACTATCACGCTCGCTGTTTTCAGTGACTTCTCGGACTAAATTATGAATGAACAGAATAATGGCTCTGAGTATTTCGAAGTTGTTCGCAAAATTTCGCCAGTCAAATTACGGCTAGAATTTTACTGCCAACATAGCGACAAGCACCGCGATGTTTGACTAATTTCAAGACATGGCAGATGATTTCATTCAAGAACACACAGCACATGTACCTGGGCACACAAACTCAAACAGCCAATGCAGCGGCTGCATTAATATTATATGGGGGGTTCCAGGGAGGTTTGCAGAAGCACTGCCATGTGCTTTGCTTCACTGCCTGCTAGCTTGCTCGCTTTGTTTCCCTCCCTCCCACAGTCTTTGGTAAGTATTCATTCCACACACTGGTTCTTCAGTGTTGTGTTGACAGGTGCCTTGGAGGTGGGCTGTGGCTCGGCTGCCATGGTGACCTCCTTGCTGCTGAGGAGATGGCTGCTCTCCTCTGTTGCTACCTTCACAGCACCTACCCTCCAATACTTCAATTGGCTTCAAGTTTTAATAATCAGTGAGACTAAGAAAATAAATAGAGAACTTACGACATTGGCTTTCATCTGAATTATCACCACAGTCATTGTCGTGATCACACATCCATGTGTTTGTAATGCACTTGCCATTTGCACAGGTAAACTCATTGGGTTTACATGTCTTGTTACCTGGAGAAATTGTTCCTTTTTTTCAGAGAATAGTAGCATAAAATAAAAAAATAAAAAAAAAATGCAAATTAATGAAAATCCCAGTACCAGACACAGGGAGGACGTTAACCCAGTTGTTTAAGTATTTTACTTTATAGTGTTTAGGGTTAATTTGCTTTTAAAGGGTTGATACACTGTATCACTTTAACTGTCCCGTAATGCCAAGGTACAAACAAATGCTATTGTTGAAATTGTAATTTATGATGATTAGATAAAGGGATCAGACAAACGTTTTTAAAGCCAAGTACAAAAATTTGTGGCACAGACAAAACCTTATCAAGCATGAATGTAGTTTTTAGGTTAGGTGGGCACCTGTTTAGGCAAAAGTTCCTCGGTAATTGATTATTCTTTGAATAACATTGATCAAAACTGTTTCATATACTTTTCATTTTTTCTATTTCAAAAACTGTTAATTTTAAAGCATAATGGTGGTCATGATGGGTTACAAATTATCACAAAAAAAGCCTTGTAAATCAAACAAAGAATTTATAATTAAAATAACTGAAAATAATACTTATTTAACATTAACATGACTACAGCTGTAACACAACAAAGGTATTTAAATTAATCGCAAGATACAATGTATCAAACAATGGTTTACGAAATACAAACCAAATAAAATCATTTACTTATATAAGAAATTAAAATTATGGATTTTTACATGAATTAAATTCAGTTATTGAAAAATAATTTATAATCTAGTGAGGAGGTTATTATTTTTGCAATTTCTTTTCAGTTCAATAAAAACTTGAATAGAAACTGATGCAGGTATCTTTGTAACACTGGAATACTTAGCAAAAATTTTTGAAACCAAACCACAAAAATTGAAGTTTAAGTTGCTGTTCAGGTTCACTTTTGTTAATCATTCATTTTAATTTGTTCATTTTTGTGCTCCTCCTCTCCTATGCCTGGTGTGCAGCTCATTCCAACACCTTACCACAATCATTTTCGTCACTACCATCATCGCAATCCCTATCATGGTCACACAACCATCGTTCTGGAATACACTGGCCATTGCCACATGCATGTTCATTGGCTGAACAAGTTCTTTGGGCTGCAAAGAAATACAGGACAAATATTGTATTATTGACTGTTCAAATTCAAGGCATTCTCTGTCTTGTTATGCAGCAGTGTGTGTTATGGTTCAGTTTTATACTTTGTACTACGTGGCATTTTCTAACCTTTTATGTTCATTGTAAGAATTTTATGTTACTTATATATGTACACCAGAACAAAGGAATACACCAAATTGCAAAAAGAGTAAAACTGAACCATAATGGGTACATTTTTAGGGGACGCTTGCTCGTCACAAGTCAAGATGACTTAACAGATCTGCAGTACTCATTAAATTTATACTCGTAGGTGAGAGGAAAGTGTATTGGCTTGTATAATTTTTAGAATAACAAATCCTAGTTCACACTAGTGACATTATGATATAATGGCAAGGTCACACAAAATGCATAAACAACAGTGAGAACAACACATGATGACAAAAGCATAACAACATAAGGAAAATAGGATCTGTTCTTTATGTCATTTTGTCCATGTTGTTATGTTGTTATGCCATTAGTGTACACCAGGGTTAAATTGAGGTACAGACTCTGCTAAAACTCAATAAAATTACAGCATGTAACATGACTTCTTTACAATACATGTACATTAATTTTTAAGATACTGTATTCACATACGGCAATCTGGTGGTTCATCAGAGCCGTCGCCACAATCAATGTCGTGATCACAAACCCATCGTAGGGGAATGCAATGATCAACAGTTTTGCACTTGAAATTGATGGTAAGATCACACTTTTTCACAGCTATAAAAAATAAAAAAACAGGTTTACAAATTAAAGAAGTAAAACAAATGAAAGAAGCTTTTGTTAAACTCAAATAATGGGATGACAATCATTTAAATTCCAAGAGAAGCTACTGGTTCTGGTTTAGTTTCACTTAAGTCTGTTCTAGTCTAGTGGCTCATCAGTGTACATGTTACAAGTGCTGGACACCAATTTTCATAGCTTTGATAAAAAAAAACTTCCCTTGAATGGTGCCAGTTTATAACAAGTTCTTCGCAAACATTTTGTTATCAATTTACACACCTGACTGGAGAGAGGAAGTCTCAGGGCTGTAGCTACATTTAACAAGAGGCCCATGGGGGTACTCGCAGTATACATGACAGGGAGGTCTGACGTATTTATTGGGGTTGAAAATTTACACGCTAGGTATTTTTTAGGGGTCAAGAGATCTGTCCCATATTTTTTTATGTCTTAAAAAATATGCACATTTTTTTGGGTCAAATCTCCTAGCAAAATTGTTGCAATTGGTGGATCAGAAAAATAATTATTTGAATTGTTAGCAATGTGCAAAATCATTGAATAAATCGGTATCGAGGTATTAAGTATTGCATTTTTTTGGGTAGAAAATTTTGATGCCAGTTATTTTTTTGGGTCTAAAATTTCAGACTTGTATTTTTTTGGGTTTGCAATATGAAGCTTCGTCGGACCCCTCTGTCATGTATAATGTGAGTACCCCCCTGGGGCAAGAGGCAAGACAAGGCAGTTACCTCATCTAGATTTAACCCCAAAAAGAAAAATGAAATACGTTCAGTTGGGATAACATTCCCTAGTTGAATAAGTTTGATTTTAAAATAGTGTTCAGAGCTTCTAGATTTCAAAATTTTCTTGCGGCAACCTCGTCCCCATGGCACTTTCCTAAAAGCACACTGGAGATGCTGTGGCGTGTTTGTTGTTTAGGGTGCAGGGGAATGCCCTTAGAAACCCTAGCGGCTAGCGCCTCTGGTACACGCAACTTTTGCCTTGTGCATGTTGAAAGTCTACAGTTTACAGCCTATTTAATGACACCCTCCCCACCAAGAAAAAACGTTGAACAGTACTAAGCCAAAAACAATATATACAGTGTATCAACCTGTATCTCACTGATAGGGTTATACTTAAATCAAGCATTCATAACAACTTGCATATTAAACAGACAGTTAAGTGATTGACATGTTGTCATTTACTCAGAAGTACATCTTGTTCCTGACTGATCAACAGGAGGAAGGGTTATTTTGACAGAAAATTAATTTTAATACTTCCAGTAAAACATGATGTTTGTTATTTCAAGAATAAGAGTACTGGACAGAAGAAAAGCCCTTGCTTTCTTTGACTATAATATTATTGCGCTGTACTTTCGTCTGTCTTGATCAAGAAATGAATAAATGAGTTACAAAATATATTATGAAAAGAAAAAATCGTGTCGCTCATTCCTTACATTAAAATATGGAGAGCTCGAAGACAGAGTAGGAACTTTGTCCGACAACCGGCCAATTTCACGTGAATGCCACCCCCAGTAAAGTCAATATTGGATAGTTCATGGATTACACACGTGGAAACAGGAATTCTGGTTATGAACAAAAAGTTAAGTATGAATATTCCACAAGCTTAAAAACGTTCTACCCTTGAAAAGGCTCAGTACGGTTAAATCAAAACTACTTGAAAGCTCCAAGATGACTCAATGTTACCACAACAACTGACTTTGAGTGCAAATATGGCGTGGGAACAAAGATAAATTTGAGACGGGAAGTCGAGACAGCGAACAATTCGCCGAGAAAAGAAAACGAGGGCGGTGGAGCTTTGTATGAATACGTTCGCACATTTGGCGTGAGAACAAAAAAACCCATTGGGTAAAGAAAAAATAAACAAGTCAGCCAAACTGTTTATGAATGTTTTTCAGTCACCTAGCCAATAGAGAACAGGGAATGTTTGATGTTCCGCCTTGGCTCATGTATGCAAATGAACACGACGAACAAAAACAAGCGGAGCTCGTGAACTGAAAAATCCCTAAAAATTTCCCAGTTTAATCGCGACAACTTATGACGAGCCAAAATCGATCACAAAACCTTAAAAGACAATCGCAGAGGTTGAAGTAAAAATATAAAAAAATCCCCAGCCCATATAATCGCCAGCAAAAACACAGACACAACCACGAAGGGGTGCTTGTTCAATTCACGCACCCATAACAAACCGAACGAAGCTTCCATACTATTCGTGGTTGTTCTCTGTGTTTTAACTAATAGAATCCAAAATTAACCTTTTTCTCCGCAGAAAATACCATTAAGAACTTCCATATCAGATTTTCCTCAATCTTATCACGAAAAAGCACAGTTTTGACGGACTTTCATTCATCTAGTATTAATGGCGCGCTTTCACGCATAAACACGACACGTAACCTGGAATTTGATGTTCTCTGTTCAATTTTGAATCAAAGAGAAGATTTTTCGTCAAATCTAAATAATGAAATGTATGAGACATGTTATAAAGTTTAAAACAAAAAGAAATTAAGCGATGGTACAGAACAGAGAGAGAAATACCATAAGCGAACGATCGCTTCGATGCGCTCTCCTTCACAACAACAACAAGCGGGTTCTATATTACTCATGATCAAGGATAGAAATACTTACGGCAATTTTGCTCGTCGGAGGTATCTCCACAGTCATCATCACCGTCACATCGCCAATGATCTGGTATACATGTGAGATTTGCACAAACAAACTGATCTTCGCCGCAACTAAATCCTGAAACCAACGGCTAGTCGTTAGTACACGGCAAAACTAAGAGCACCAAGCTTGCGGCAGAGGATTAACACAACTGAGACACAAAAACGTGTCGAGTCGTTAAATCGACGCGAATAAACTTCAAGAACTATTGTTTCAGTCTTAATGTTTCATCAGGTAATATAACAAGGCGATTTTCTAATGTTAAAAAACCAAAACAAGGTAAGGCTCGGGAAAGTTAATGGAATTGTCTGTCTGACGATGTCGAGAAGATTTGTACGCATGTTGTTGAATTGAAAGGCTTTTGACACTACCTTAGAGAATTTTAAACAAAAACGTGAATTAAGGTATGGAAAAGAACCAAGAATGTAATTCGGTGAAGGGCAATAGAAATGGAGATCGTAGTTTTTACTATATTTTACGACAAAGAAAATCACAACACAACATAACCAGCACACCACGCAGCTGAACGATATGAGCTTACCTGTTGTTTGAAAAAATTCCAACGCGGCCAACAGACAGATCAAAATCCCAAACAAAGTCCCTCTGAATCTTGCCATATCCAAGATTCCCTTGAGGTACACGTACTGTCCGTCCCTATAGCCGAAGGAAGAAGATTAACCACATTTAGCTACTATATCCGCAGAATAACACATGAATTCTATACTCGAATCTGACGTTTGTTGTTGTCACACATCGTCACACATATCGTTGGCGGGAAAACTGCCAAAGTCGAGGATGCAATTCCAAATAAGGTAAAATGTTGAGCATGTGACCAAAAAATCAACCAATCACAGTGGCAATGGCGAGTAATGGCGGTTGCAACTGGTATTTCCGGAATTATCTCGCTTATTTCAGAGACCAACGATGTGCGAGAACGTGAAAACCAGCCTAAACCAAACGTAAACAAAATAGTACTGTGATTTTATACGCATGCCAGGTTGTCTGCCAATATTACCTAAGGGACGGTCAATTATTTTGTTTGGTAAAGGGGGGGGGGGGGGGGGGTATGCCCTAAATCTGAAATATGCAACACGAATTTATCCATAAATAAAATATAAAAAAAACTTTTTATCACGTCTACTAATAAAAGAAATTCTAATATACTTCAGTCGTGCCGTATAAAAATTTATGTCACAAGAAATATTAAGACATATTAAATATAACCAATTACGTACTGTAATAACTTTTTTATAACTGTCTTGTGACTGTCCCGTGAAATAACGTCAGCAATATTTCCGTGCTGTTGTTTTTATTATTTATGGAAAAGAAATGAGTCACCCAAATATTTAAAAATATTTGAAAAAAGGACGAAATGTCTGTGGCAATGTCAAGCACGCTTTAAAACATGCCGACGATATTTAAATTCGGAAACGATTATTTAAGACGGTAAATTTCAGATCGGAAGAGCTGCAGAAAAATGGCGTTTGCAAAACGAGCTGGCACCGTTGCAAATAAATTAGAAGGCAAATACGAAGTATTTTAAAATGCAAAATGTTCGCTTTCAATCTTGCCAAATGGATTTACCAAAATTTTTATTTTTGTGGTAACTTGGCCACAAAGAAACAGCAAAACCAGGAAATTCAGTAATTTGGAACGATATATATAGCTTGCGTTACACTTTACCCGGTTTACAAGGCCTTTCTTCCCCCAGGCTTCGGTATTTATAGCTACACTGACGTCGTAGAGACTGGTATAGCATACCAGTAGGTCAATACAACAAGAACTCGATCTTGGATATAATATATATCTATATATATTCTGTACCGGATATAGTCGAGAGTTTCGTCTTATTTTTTGCACCAAAACAATCATCGACGAACTCGTGAAATTTTACAGCAGTTGACAGAAAAACTTGAGTGCATTATAATAATAATAATATCATTGTTTGTATGATAATCACCATTGTAGTCTGCACTGTCCTGGCTGCACTGTGATATATTAAAAGACCTACATTCGAGGTCTACTAACTTGCCATTCCGTCAAAACGTTTCGCTTGCTTTTGAAACGCAAACAACCTTTTTTAAATCAACTTGTTGTCGTTTGAAATGTACGAGACACTTAACCCGAAAATCAGGCCGATTCAGAAACAAAAAAACTTGCTTGGTTGTGACAAAGTAGACACTTCCAAAACTACAAGTACGATAGACCTCTTTCATAAATGGCTGCCAATTTTAAATTCTTTTGTGTGCATTTAAATTAGCCTTTCCAACCTCGTTTGAAAACAAAAAATCTTTTGATTTACCAAATCAAAAACGAGGTTGGAAAGGCCAATTTAAATGAATACAAAAGAATTGAAAATTGGCAGCCTTTTATGAAAGAGGTCTATGACAAGGTTTCTGGCTGTTCAGCTTCAGTGTGAAAATGAAAAGCGGTTTTCATTTTTTAATAGTCTATAAACTAAATCTGTTAAAAAATGTAAATTATTTGCATTGATTTTATGTAAACAAATGTACAACAATGTGAAAGTCATTTTACTTAACGCGGCGTTTTAAGAAAATAAGCTTTCGTGTGATCCTTGTATAAATCAACTCTTACAAACCGCTTTGTATGTCTATTCCCATCAACACGAAAGAAAAGTTGATATATCTTTACTTTATAACATCGCGACTTGTGTATTGATTTTGGAAGTTGATTTACACACTGTAAGTAATTTTTTCGAACACCTCACACTTCGCGAGAACGACGTTCGCTTTCACGTGTGGTGAAGTATCCCGGTTCTACCGGCTTGACTGGTTTACAATGTTGTTTACATGAATTCGAGAGTGACCGGCGAGTCACCGGAAGTAGTCTTGCGGTTTTATAATATAATGGCTCAGGAAAACACAAGGAAAGTAAGTAGAGTAAGAACCAACTATGTCGCCAATTATGACTAATGCAATGATTTATTTTTTTTACCGAAGTTAATAGAGACCATAATAAATTTGAAGCTCAAAACAAAAAAATTAAAATAGCTTTAAACGAATTTTCTTCACAACAATGCCATAAAAGTTTGAAAAATTGCTGCTAATTTGAAATAAAGAAGAAACAATGATTTACTTTCCCCGAAAATTAAAAAGCCACAAAATTAAAAAGAAATGAAAAAGAAAACGTCACTAATCACGAGAAAATTATTGATCGATTTCAATCGCTAATTTTGCAGAAATAAATCATTTAATAAATAAATTATTCAACCCGTGTATTCTTTGTATTCATGTCACAGAAATGATCAGATTGTGAAGACAAAAAATTGAAATGCCACAAATTATGACATGTGTAAATATGTACATTATGAAGCAATCTGCAGTTTCATTTAGGGCTATTAGATGCAACGCAAAAATTGTTTGCACGTTGTTGAAACTATTTATTGCAACGAATTTCACATCACGTGAGAAACATTTCGTTTAATTAACGATTGTTTACTCAAGTCTGGCAGTCTTTCTGCAGCACGTTTTGTCCAATCGATAGAAAAAGACTTCCAACAATGAAGAAAATTGAGAGATAAAACTCCCTCGTTACAGACAAGAAATTTTAAAAGGAATCCACTTCCCTTAGTACGTGCCAGGCTACAAATATTATACCCATGAAGATGCGACAACGGGAATGGTTTGTTATCAAATCTTGACGTCTTTAAACTGACTCGGATCGAAAATGGTTCCTCGCAGAGACAATCAACTTTCGTGTTCAACAAAGGAAGTTAAATAAAAGGCACGTGAAGGTTCTTGTGGCAGATCGAACATCGCGGCGATACAAGGGAAACATTTTCAGTGCGTTGCAATGAATTCTAACACCTACAATGTAGCTACTGATGCATAGAAGTGGCTTCCAACATTAGATCACACACATACATGCATATCCTGGCATGTACGCAACGATTTTCACTTACGACAAAGGTAAATCAGTTACAAGTAGTCGTCTATAGAACGAGCAGCGAATCAGCAGTAATGTACGTACCTTAGGAAATCAAGAGATTCACTCTTGGACGAGATATGCAACAAGATTGTTTAGTAATCACGTGCACTCACGAAAGGGCTATAAAAAGACTATCACTCGAGACTCCACAAGATTCAAGATCCGACGCTAGAAACAGCTAAAAATCGGGGATTTAGACGCTAACTTTCCAATCAATACGTCGCTTGTTCCGCTGAAAATGACAGTCGTGGCTTTTCTGGTTCACTTCCCCTGCAGGGCCGGTATAAGCCTGTGACGCAAGCTTCATTTGATACGATACGAAGTTGGTTGGTATTCGGTAAATGACATTTGAGGTCAGAATATTGATAACAAAACCAAGTAGACACCACTCAGGCATGTGTCGAACTTGAACGAAAACACGGAAACTTGCGGGGTGGTATGTGACATCGAAAGAGTTGTTCAATATGCCAGACTTGTCTTTCGGCGAAGAGTATCGAAAAAGCTTTGTAACAGTTCAATAACATCAATAATAACAAAGAACCAAAATTCGACTTACGGTCCAACGTGTTGTTGTGAAATCTTTGTCCAACAGCAACTCAGAGCGAATGGAAAATGCGAGCGTAATTAGGGCTATTCCTCACTTCTGTTAGGGCACAGTTGAAGAATCAATTGTTCGACAAGTCTTAACGCATCTTAATTCTGTAAATTCATTGAAAAGTCCTCGACTTGTGCTTCTTTGCAGCACACGAACAGGCAAGCCATGTGCTCATATAAATATGCATGAACGTGGCAGATTTGGATAACAATGGGACGTTTTCTTATTTGAAATCAACTCACGTCTAATGCGCGGCTATCCGTTGTACAGTGTAAAAAGGTTCTAAAGAATTTCTACACTCTTGGAACAAGAATTCTTGACCTTTTGTGTACCACCTTTATAAAAACAAAATGTCATCAATGTGTTACATAGTCTTAAAAACTGTCGTCCTCGTCAAGCGACTATCAACCCTCTTTTAACGAAATTTCGCAATCGCACAGACGGACCGTAATAACAAAGATAGTCCAATTATTCTTTGAGAAATACAAAAGAATAATTATTAAGACGACTGAACGACACCTATAAAAAAAGCTCATTTTGGGCATTTAGGGGTCTATCTCTGATAGACATTGGAATTAAAACAAACAGATCACGTCAAAATAAGAGGATTTACCTTTGAGGATTTCCCCCAAATATTTTTTCCCAAACCTTTGTTTTGCTTTAACGTTAGAAAAATATAAATATTACCTGTAAAAACGTACGTGCTTAATAGCCTCACAAGCCACTTACAACCGGCCCGTTGAATTACCAATATATCACGCAAGAGTGCCCTAAATTACTTACATCAATTTCCTCAAACTTCAATGTTGTCCGTAAATGTGGTTACAGTATCAAATGTAGTATCTATTCTCTGCTGTATATACAGGGCGAAAATTGTTATGTCTGAAACACAGAGGAAGCGATTCTAGTGTTTCAGATGAATCTCCAACTTTCAGATCAGAGCTGACTGAAGAGAAAAAAGCTAAAACGTTTCGTAATCGGGGGCAAAACTGGGGGCGTAGGGTTGGATCAATAAGTCAGCCGAGACCAGCCAGAGTGTTACCAACCAATACGAGGTTTTGTTAACACAGCTGCGTTCAAAATATTCCGTACAGTGTTGGTTAGATTTCCAAGATTTTGATTTGCTTTCGTGAGAAGGAAACGAAGATGTGAGGGGTTTTCTTAAACAGGCGCCAATTTGGCGGAGAAATTTGGACATTATTTTTCCTGTTGTAGACATTGCTCGAGGCTATTCGCAACGGTCTCTTTGTAATAACTATTAATTTCGTAAAATAACGGTTTGTCTTTATAAAGGAGCGACGTCACGGAAACTCATCTTGAAAAAACTTGCCAGTTTTTTTTTCAAGTTTGTCGTTTGTAATCGGTCTATATCGTTGTCATTCGAAACAATCCTTGTATAATTTCAGCATTTTATTATCCCGTTGGTATTTTTCGGCATTAGAATTAAAACTCTTACTTTTAGATTTCCTTCAGTTTGAAAGTAAATGGGAAAATGACTTCAAATGCTGTGACACTGCTCCTTTAAACATTGAACCAATGATTATAATAAAATTTGTTAAGACTACCTTGATTTATTGTTATCCTGATAATTGGTCACAAAAACATGAAAAAACTGCCCAATATTGAAATATATTCTATCGTTGTTTATGGTTTTTAAAATATTTTTTTATTTACAAACTTATGGCATGAATGAATGGAAGGAAATGGTGAAGTCAAGCCTCGTATTCATTCGTTGAAAACCTTTCTCGGTAGGTCGCTGCGAAGATATCTTCGGAAACTGTACAAGCTTTGAAGTTAATGCCTTCAGCTAATTAAGATTGTATAGTCAAATGATTGCTCTGCACTTCTAGGCATTACTAGATCTGGTTTTAGGCTGAGAACTAGAACGCTTCTTTGCATGCTCGATCCGCTATACTTGATGAAAGCAGACTGTTTTATTACTCGTAGACCACCATAGATCTCCTTATCTTATCTTTTTTGGGGGCTTATTCTTGTGTCACATTTTCTACTCAGCTCCAAAGACATGGTAATTTAGTACCCGAAACGCCTAAATTTGCAGGTGATCAGCAAAATTCTGCAACAATCGGAAACAATCAAAGATGATTTTCCGGTCATTTCTAAAGTGATGAGCTAAAAGACCGTTTACATGACGACAGCAAAATTTGGCCCGGCCTCGTCAAAAAATGGTCCAGACCCGACGAGTTTTGTAAAGTTCACAGGGCTATCAGTAGGCGCTTACGAGGTTTCCGTCGGAAATTCCAATCTTGCCCAACATTCGTCATTCTTTCCTTTGTTTTCATTTGTCTTTTTCTATTTTTAAGTAAAAAGAATTCTCGAAAATATCGCCACTTAGTTTAGCTTTTTAATCAAACTATGAACGTCAAAAGGTAATTTAACCTACTGTATCTCTTACTGCACAATATACAACATTGAGGTGCGTTCAAACCTTGGAGACCGTGTAAATGATTCATTCAAAATAAAAGCTTGTTGTTTTCACAGATTTCATTTGCTGCGCTTTGCCAGTAGGAATGAGATGACATGATCAGAAACTAATTAAAAGAGAGTATTAGATTAAATGCCGTGATCGAGCTCGACATAAAATTGTCGTAATTCATGACAGATTTTCAGCAAAAGCGCCTCGACTTCCTTCTGTGAACTGGGTGTCTGAATCTACGTGATCACTAACAACATACGTCACGGCCGGGTATCAAAGTCTGACGAGTCCTCAGATTAAAAACAGCAATGTTTTAATTCTTGTAGATTTTGATATTTTGACGATACTTGCGAAGGTGTTTCTATTCTTGTTACACCTTCTGGTCATTTTTAGGCTCACTTTCCGCCGCTCGGTTCCCAAACAGCGGCTGGAAATCGAGCCTAGGCCATTTTGCGATCTCCAAAGTAAAAAAATAAATAAATGAATTGTCTTCTTTTTGATTATTTCGCCTTTCGAATTCTTACATGTTTTGTTCCGAGAATTTAAAGATCTTTGTTAGAAAGACAAGTCAAGTCAAGTCTTTCCAAGATGGACGCTATTGGGTTGGGTGACTGGGTTATGGAGAGTTCAGATGAAACGGCGCGAAAGATCAAGAACCAACACAAGCTACAGAAGGGTGACCCCCCCCCCCACTCAGTCAGTTAAGAGAGAATGAGAAAGAGAGAGCTAGAGGACCTAGAGTTGACTGTATCGCCCGGGGGGACTGACTTCCCTATAAAAATGACGGGGTGCTCGTCGTACCTTTTAGGGGGTAAAATTGATGGATTGGTACCGCTTAGGGTACTTTAAGCTGTTACAAACTTCCAGAATGTTGGTTAAATCGGTGTTTTAAAATTGGTTTCTCCAGTAGTCTAGAAGTGGTGGTACCTTTTAGGGTTGAAAATTTTGGGGGCCACGCTCACTAATCGAGATTCTGGTACCTTTTAGGGGTACGTTTCAAAGTTTCCGACAAGCGCCCCCGTAATTTTAATAGGGGAGCCCCCCGGGCTTTATCGGTGCGTTTTCGAAAGCACCAACCTCTCGAAACCCTCCGAAAGGACCGAAAGTAGCTATAAAATTGCCAAAACGTGGTTAGTTACCTTATGAAAATAAAGACCGTCCGAGCTGACGTAGAGATATTAAACGTAATTTGATTATTCAGATTATTTTTCAAGGCACGATAGAAATACAATTCTGATTACATTGGCTAGTCTGACGCAGCGCTTGTCGTTTCGTACCTGCCAAGGGACTCTTCAGAGACCTTTCTGCTTGGCAAACTCGTTGAGCATCGCGCTCAAAGTCCCGTTAGCTGACAGCAATCTCGCCTTATATCGCATAAGGATTCCCGACCGCACAAATTCACGAGATAATTGACAAGCGCTGCGTCAGACTAGCCACGAACAATGTAATCTGAATGATCACAAGTAACTGTCAACTTTTATTGTCGACGATAGAAATAGCAGGTGCAAGACAAATACGCTTCAACAGGCTGTTTTGTCCCTTTTGATTTCCGTGTAGTTTTTATACAAAACAAAGACTGATTCAATTCCTATCGTGAAGCTAGTTTTAATTATGAAATTTTCACTATACCTTGTTTAGGATTGAGGAGTCAAAAACCGTACCCTATCCAGCGGCATGTCCCCGTATAGCCCATACAATCCAAGGAGTACCTCCGCGGGGGAAGGTGGGAGGGGGGGTACGAATGTATGCACGCTTCACGTTTTAGCTACTGTGGAGGTCCTGAAGCAGCGATTCCCCAACGCTACTGACTCTCCGTTATGATAATTGAAGATTTGTCCTGGTCACGTTTGTGTCTGACCGTTCATCACGAAGCGGAGAGAGACAAGGAAGAGGTTGTACGTGATCTGGATTCGCCAGCTATTTTTTCGCACGGTTACTCGTCACGTACAACACGTCTACGCCCTTGCGTTACAATGGACAAAAACCACGTCACGCCGCACGTTCATGTTGAATATTTTGAAAGCACTTGACCTACGGATATGTAAAGGAACCACTGCACTTGGTCTTTCTTCTCGAATATTTCAAAATTGTGGCCAAGACCCAAAAATATAGAAACTGCTTTTGTAGAGCCTTTCATCTTCAAATCAGTGCTGTTTATTTTGATTCTGATCTCTCCTTATAACATTTAGGTGTTGAGAATTCAGGAAATGATCATGGCTTTTCCAGGACATCGAGGGAACACCCCTATTGTTTACCAATCTTCAAGTCGTGTCTGGCTTTACGTGACTGGCTTGTAAATGAAGTAAAGTAAATAGGTTGACAATAAAACCAATATATCGAAAATAATTTCCTTTGCGCGAGAACAACTGGAAGAAGATAAGCAGAGATACCAAATTTCAAAGTATCACCTTACTACATAAACGGTTGACTCACAGGCCAGATATATACTAAGACACGTTTTTTTAAGACTTCCCCAGGAAAGAACACATCAGGGTTTTCCTTGACGGACGTGCAAAAAATGATAATAATAAAATACTAAAATAATTACCCCATGATATGGGCCAAAATGGTGAGGACACGTATGCAAAACATGTACATCTCAATTATCATTAGGGTTGACAATTTTCCGACTGACCCCCTTTCACCCTCCCTGGCTATCAGCAGAACGGTGCAATGTAATATATAAACTGTGGAATTGTTTTAGAGTCTTACCAGGCCAGGGCAAGATAACTTATGTCTGAAATTCACCAAGACTGTCACAGAAGTGTGCTTAATCAATCTGAGCGCGACAAAAATAGTAAAACTTATTTACTGAGAAGAGCATAATTTATGTAACAATCTGATACTATATTTATTCGCTTCTTCTTTTTGATTGGTTAGCTGTCAGTCTACGAGCTTCCAAACTTTGGAAAACGTGTTTTGTAGCACATTTGACAAGAATAAATGAATAAACGATGCAAAATTAAAACTTTTAATTCGAGGAGAATGGCCTAGCAGTGACCCCACTCGAGGCAAAGTGATAAAATATAAAAGCTTTCTGTCTATAAATCGTCCAACCTTTAACATCACTTTTAATAAAGGCCCTGTAATCTTTACGTCTTTATTTAGTTTCAACCGACAGCAGTGGAAGCTATCGTGCTTTTTATCTAAAAAGAAAGAAACCCAAACAAAACTAAAGCGTTATTCTCCAAGAAATAAAGCCAAAACTATGAAGGGAATCTGTCTGAATTCATAACAATTATAGAAAGCTAAAACAGTATACCTAACGCCATTTATTTAATTCTGGATTATTTCTAATGCATATTAAACATTAGTGTTCATGCCTAGAATCATGTCTGCACTGTTTGTTTTACATGTTTTACACTTTCACCGCCAGAGAAAGTTTTTCCCCAAAGGGCGGAAAACAAAATGAATTTTCATTAAATTCTATTAGAATTTTGAGTATAGAACCAAAAAATATGAAATTTGAAGTACATTTAAACGAAATACAAATCATATTTTAGGAGCGTTGCTTTGCGTTTTTTCGTTCACATCAACTGTTGATTTTAATACATGCACGAGTTTCAAGTTTCAGTGTACGTTCTGAATATCCCCCCCCCCCCGTAACATAGTGAGAGGCACGGTGGCCTAATCGATAGACGCCAAATCGTGCTCTTACAATGCCTCTCAGGCACCCCATCCAGGGGGGTATAGAAATACTCTCTGTCGCTTCATGCTAAGGAAACCGAGATAAGCTGACTATACTTTTATAACATAGTGAAAGATATTGATATTTTGATCTGATCTACTTTACCAGCTGTGAAAGTAATTTTGTCTCATACAAGCAAAACTAATCTGAAAGCATAGGTGTTAGCAATATAAATCTTATGTTTTACACGAGAAGGGTTAAAACTACTTACATGGATCAAGCACACATCGCACAGCGAAACCCACTCGCGGCTCTGTTGATAAGTAGCATTTTTTCTTTAAGTTACAATCAATTTTTATTGATTATAAATGTTGGCATTTTCCCTTATTCATGCAAATGTACATTTGGTTTCGCAAAGCGCTTAATGCGACCAGGCACGTGGGGTACACGTGTAGAAAATGCAGCCGAACAATCCATGATAAAAACATCCTTAGGAAAAAACACTTCAAAGTTATAACGAATCACACCAGAATATCATGCAACGCAAACAAAATTCCTTTTCTTTAAAATGCGACAAGAAATGGTGCAAATTTTATTGAAAAATAAAGAATATAAAATAACTATGACATAAAATAAAAACTGGTTAAAATATGTTATATTTTCATTATAATCGTTGGGTGAATCGGTTGAATACAAGAGTTATACAGTCAGCGTCAAGCCTTCAGTCACGTGACATCGTCAGGGGACCTCTGAGGAAAAACACACGAAAAATGTTAGAAAAATTATAATGCACAGCGCCGTCTCTAAACAAGATAAAGTTTAAGAAAGAACAAGATAAAATTTGCGCAAGCTTATGCAAAACAAGATAGGCTTGAAACTAAAACAAGATAAGGTTTAGAACAAAACAAAACTTGAGAGAAAAAACTGATATAAAACTGAAAGGAGGGATCAAACAGCTTACATTAAGTGAGTAGTATGCACCTGCCTTATGCTAGAGGGGGGGGGGGGGGTAAGGCATGGGAAGAGGTCGGGAAAAGGGAGCACACGCAAAACGTGTGC
Organism: Blastomussa wellsi; assembly: GCA_947652115.1. NCBI lineage: Eukaryota > Metazoa > Cnidaria > Anthozoa > Scleractinia > Plerogyridae > Blastomussa > Blastomussa wellsi. Next base: position 17,306,090 of record OX393571.1, read on the forward strand.
GCGCGTGTGATAAAACATTAGAGGAACATGCAGGTTTCGACGTTAGCAAAATAGGTTGGTTACTTTTAGATGCCACTATCTTAATTAGACGGGTGTAATCAACATAAGAAAGTGTGCATTTTAGCAAGTGATAACGACTTCTTTGCGGAAGGAAGTAGGGTTTTGGACTGATTTCAATGTTCAAACAAAAGAGGAACTTCAGAAAACAACAAAAGGCATCCCTTTCGCGGCACGTGTACTCACAATACATTTTTTCGCATATTTTGTTCGTATTCAATAGATTTCCGCTGAGGAACTAATTAGCTGAACACAGAAGCAGCTGTTAACAGGTTTTCCACGTGCTGGAAAAACCACAAACTGGTTTTACAACAACAGGTGCATAATGTTTGTAAACATTGTACGTGACCACAGGCGTAACCACAAATGCGGTTTTTTCCAAAGGCGTTGTTAATTAATAAGTAAAAGATACCTGCCTAGGTAGGTAGAATATGAATTCGTTTGTTTAATACAAAGGAATTCGTCTGGTCCTACTTTGCGTTGAAAAAGGGACACGACGTCTAAACACCACGAAAATTTCGATCTGATTGACTCGCAGTAATTATCTGCTGACATTATATACCGAATGGACAACTAGGGCATTCCGATTCAGTTTCCATTGGCGACTTCAAGTGCTATTCATTCTTTTACATATCGCAAGCGAACGTTTTCCTTTTATAATGTTGTAAGTGTAAAAGAAAAATATTTCTAGCCTCACAATCTCTTAGTTTTTGAAAGGCACCGCTCACGGGCAGAGGAGCAATCTAGGAACCAGCTCTATAGGGTTGTATGGCTTGGGAAAGACGCTTAACTTTAAATATTTTCAGTATGTTGAGAGGGCAATCTGACTAAACACTCGGGAATGAACTGCGATTTACTTTAGAGTAACTCGGCTATGGAGGAGTTTTACTTCGACGTCAATATCGTGGTCAATATCTTACCCGTGTGTCAGTAAAGGAATATTACTTATTACGGTTAATGGACAGAATTGACACGCCAAACGAATAAGTTATGGCCCCTCACCACCCCAGCGGGGAAGAAAGCAAACCTGCTTGACTGGTCTTTACGGGTTCGAGCTACAGGTCTTTTGATCGTCCAGCAGCGGTATTCCCAGAGGGCAGTGGCATGAAAAGCCTTGCGGGTACAAATCAACAGGAGCCAATAAACAGATGTGGCTGCAGCCTCCAAACTCTGCTGTGATGTTACAGGGATTCTTTCCTGTGTACGAAAAAAGATATCACCATGTCAAATGTCACTTTAACAACTAAGCACTTAAATCACAATTGGTAAAGAGCATTTAACATTTTCTTGGACTATCAATACTTAGTAGAAACTCAGCTGTGTTCCATTGAAAATCCGCGAACCTGATTAGTTCTCCCATTGTTTTCTATTCACCGATAGAAAACGATCGCGCGCGCATTGCTCTTTGAAGGCAAGACTGTTCTTTATTTTTGGCTTAAAAGTACATAAAATGTTAGCTTTTAGAATGCAGTCCTTTAGAGAAAAGTATCACGGGTCCTGCCAATTTTTGCACGGACAAAACGTGCACGGTTCCACCTTGAGTTTTCACGGGACCGGCGGAACTGGACGAATTTTTGAACGGCTAAGTGTGCAAGGATCCGTGTAAACACCACTGCCCCCTGCAATCTGTAACAGAATTTGCACGGATCCATGTAAAAAGGTGGTCCAGGAACAAACTTCGTCCGTGCAAAAATTTGTCCGGACCAGTGTAAACGGGGCCTAAGGGTCACTGCGAACAAACGTCCGAGAGGTTTCTAATATGCGATTTGACAGATCGATCGCATACGGAGGTAGTCGCACAGAGAGGTTAAACGCACGTAACGAAGTCGAGTTAGGTCTAGGGTTTGTATTTCATTGGTCGAGTAGGTTGCGCTAGTTGGTTTGAACAAATCAGAGCGCGGTATAGTTAAGAAAATCAATAATATTTTACTAACGTAAACTAACCTAATGGTTGTCTCTGCCGATGAAACACTACAACATCCATCACGCTTTGCAGATTAAACGCCAGTTCAACCTGTTCTTCACCAGTGAACTTATTGGCTCTGATGAGTTTACTTGTTCGCCAGTCAGTCCAGTACATATTGTCCAAAAAGACAGAGATTCCAAATGGGTGTTCTAGAGATTTTAAAATAACCTTGCGATAGTTTCCGTTGAAATCTGCCGATTCAATGGTGTCTTGCATTGCGTCAGTCCACCAGATTCTGTTTAAAGTGTAGTCAATTGCCAATCCGTTGGGCCAGCCAATGTGTTTACTTACAATAACTCGGCGTGATTTGACGTCACCGTTCATTCCGCACTTTTCGATTTTAGCATCGCTTCCCCAGTCGGTCCAAAACATATAACTGAAAGATAAAAATAGCAGTTTTCGGCTAGTGTCATGCAAGAGGCACACGAGAAAAAGAGCACTAACTACACCTGGCTGTCAAAGAAAAAGTGAGCAACACCATCAACCAATGAGAAGTCTCCGTTACACCAATGCATTCGGTCGAGAATTCTCCTTATATTTGTTTTTTGCAGCCCTTGGGCCCGATTTCAAGCCGCATTTCAGCCTGGTTAGCCTGGCTGAGATCTCAGGCCACGCTTCCGCTCGTATCATCCGCAAATAAATGTATACAGCTTAAAAACTTTGTAACATCGTCTGGAAAAGTGTTACCTAATTCCTTTTTCCGCACCATAGCACCGAACTAAACGAGAGAGGAACAACGTGAAATGTCCCCAAAACTCGGCTCCTTGCTGATCGAAACGTGATCAAGTTTCTAAACACGCGGCGCAAAGCGATATGGGAATAGGTTCCATTCCTCCTTACCTCATTCCTGATTTCCAATGGCCCACCCCTAAATCCAATTTATTAGAATGGTGGTTAGCCAGAAAAAGGCTTAGTGAACCCGTTTGTGTCAGACTTTTAGTATGGACTCATCATTTGATACGACAAGTTTGGGTGTTCAGATCAATATGACGACATATAGGGTATAATATCAAATTAAAAATTGACCAGCAGACTTTTTTCTCGAAACACATGGACGAGCATAAATGAGTAAACAGAACAATTACCCGAGAAAAGGATGTACTGCTATAGCCCTGGGTTCCACAAGTCCTGACTGTATAAGGATCAGCCGATTCCCGCCATTCAAATCAGCTACTTCGATCCTATCATTGCCCGCATCCGTCCAATATAACTTCTTGTTGATCCAGTCAACAGCTATGCCGTCAGGTCTCTCCAGATTTTCTTTGAGAATCACTTCAACATCAGAGCCGTTTTTCACGGGTGCCCTTTGAATAGTCCCGCTTATCACATCACTCCAGTATATGTTTCCAGCGTCAAAGTCAAAATCCAAACCAACAGAAGATTTCTGATCAGAGATTACTAGCTCGACACGTGACGTATTAAATCGAAGACGGCGTATATCGCGACGGTTTGAAAATAAAATATATCCTTTATCACCTGAAATGAAACAAGCCAGTTAAATTCTTTAAAAGTTGCAATGCTACAAGAAAATGAAGACTAACTTGAAAATATATAATTAAATACATTGTGCAGATTTTTCCGCGAGGAAGACAATTTGTTCATACTTATTTTAATGGACTTAAAACGGTATTTTACATTCCAAAGAGGACCTGCGTGTTTTTGTCAAGTACTGTACGGAAATATGTTTGCGAGGACTGATAATCAGTTTTGACTGAAGAATGTTATTCGCGGAATCTTTTATTAATAAATGTTGATAAAAATGAACCTAACCCGCTCCAAAAACAAAAATTCATTCTATAAAGGAGTACCGCAATTTGTCCAAACTGACGATTTGCTTTATTCTTTTTATCACCTGTCGGCTTCAAGTTGACAAGACTTTAAAAACGGTAGAGAAAAAAACAAAATGACGATCACTCTTGCAAATTCAATAGCTGCCACTCGTCAGTGGATTCAAGTCTTACCTAAAGCGCGACATGTTTTATTGTCGGATGTCAGCTCGTATCCTTCAGCACATTCACATGTATAAACACCTTCGTTAAATGAACAACCTTGACTGCAACCTCCATGGATTTGGCATCTTTCCCCTTCTACAAGGATAAAATAGTTATTAGTCGAGAGACACCAAGATCGAGCTCTACCTGTAAATCCAAAAATTATTTAGAAACACGGCATTTACGTCTGTAAATGTACTTGAAGGTGGCTCACAATAGTTTCCAGCACATTCAAGTCATTACCCTTTGATGGATCAGTACTACCGAACTTTACCAGTGGATGTTACGATAATGGTATCAAACAAATGCCCAATCGGTGAACAAGTTGAAATTATTTTCTTGACGTTACTGGTTACCTTATCAACAGTATAACTTGTTAACACAACCCTAAAGATACAACTTTTTCCAAAGTTGGAGCGGTTTCAGAGCCACTTTGTGCAGTGGCTCTGAAACTACTCCTACGATTTTTTTTAACAAGCTAATCAATTTTCAATAATAATAGGGGTTACCGAGCTCGTTTTCGAGTTAAAAGCATTTAAAGCCAAAATTAAGTGTGTTTTCAATCGGTAACACTGTTGCTACGGTAACCAGAAATGGCACGAAAATAATCACAACTTATTCACCAATGATTGAGCATTTGTTTGATAACGTTGTAACATCAACTGATAAAGAGCGGTAGAACTGAACCATCAAAGTGTAAGAACTGGTATGTGCTGGAAACTATTGTGTGAGCCACCTTAACAGCAGCGGGTTATTGAGCGATAAAAACATCAAATAATGATGCAATAAAAGCCATTCTTCACTTTTAATATTTTGGAGTCTGGGTCAGCAACGTTAACCATTTTAGATCAATAAATAATAATACATGATGCTTGTTGATAGGTAAAATACTTACAATGGATGTGCGGAATGCATTTCGTACGATATATAAACTACAGGATTTCGAGCGCAGAACAGTACATCTTTTATTAAGCATATAGTTCCACTTTAAAGTCCTTTAAATAGATATTATAAATAGAATAAATTAAATAGTTTTCACAAGGTTCGCACTGTTCATATAATTAGTTTCGTCAAATGCTGGAGGTTGAATATAAATTCTGGCTGCAAACTAAAATAAGGTTGGTAGCGCTGTAACGTCTTTAAATCTAACTCGTGCCACAGATTTACAATAACCGAGACAGCGTTAGCTCGCGTTACTTGTAATATCACGCCTCCACCGTCGCTTATAAACAGTCACTTAATTAACAGCTCCTAATCTAATTGTCACTGTTTCACCAGTTAGCTAAAAATTGGTATCCACTTCAGCCAAACCATGAACTCCCAGAAGGATACTTTTCCATTTTCGTCTTTGTCCATTTTCGCGAAAGCTTTGTCCATGTTGATGGCTTCATAGCCGAAGAACCTCATCATTCGCTCGAACTGTTCTCGGTCGAGCGTGTCGCTGTCATCAGTGTCAAAGCTCTTGAAATAATCGAACGCTTTGGCCAGGCTGCGAAACATCGCTTTGTCGTTTAAAACTTCAAAATGTTCCTCGCTGCGGAGCCAGTCGTTGAATTCTTCGAATGAAATGTCGTGGTCTCCGTTCTTGTCCAACAGCAGAAAATAAAGCCACGACTGTTCACGATCGAGGCCTAAATCTCCTTCTAACAAAGTTTGCATTTCTTGTTCTTCCAGTTTACCGTTTCCATTTGCGTCGTATTTGTCAAAGAGGCTGCGAATGGCGACAGCAGGAACATTTTTGTCGAAATAACTGAATCCAGCCTGCATTTTCTAAATATAGCTTCTTTTAACAACTGCTTTAGTCAAACTAAAAGTTCCTCTGCAGTAGTGAGTAAGTTCTGCCTGCAAGAAGTGTTCTTGCTCGGTTATATAGCATCCAGAACTCCAAATTTGACTAAAAATAGAATGACAAGATGCCATCGCGCTTAACTTCCTTTGAGTTCTTGGAAAGGAAATATGCACTCATTATGCATTGGGCTTGGTTAATGAATAATAGTTAGGGGGCCCAGCCTGTTTGAAAAACAATTTTCCCCCCAGTTTAATTGAGTAACAGCGCGCTTGAACGAATAATGGGCGGATTTCCGGACGGCATGACGTGAAGGTAATTTTAAATGGGTAAATAACTGTGAAAAGCTTCTATTGTGGTTCCACTCACGTGCAGTAAGAAATCAGCTTCATACAGCAGATCTTTTAATTTGAGTCCAGCAAGACATTTTCTAAACTTCTTATCGGATCGAATCAGTTTACATCATTGTTAAGACTTACTCAGAAAAGCTTTGCATCTTTAAAGTCTTCAGGTTATTAGCTAGCTTTAACAAATGAAACAGAATTTACATTAAATCGCTCAAAATATCAATATAGAATTTCCTTCAAATCGCTCAAAATATCAAGATAATGTATTATTTAAGTAGATAAATTCTAAATTGATCATAATTAACCCGGTTAACAACAAAAAGGGATGGCTACGTGATAAGAGTGGAAGATTAAGTTAAAGTTTTCAAAATTCACTTTACGTAGTTTCTTCAAAAACGTTCAATCTTCCTGTATTGTGAAACAGCGCTAATGAACTAAAACGCAGATAGAGCCAGGTAAATTAACTGCTGGTACGAATTGAATTGTTTCTACACCTTTTACCACAAACAACAATGCACTGCATTTGCCTTCCGTTCTAGTTTCCTCTCATCAACCTCAGCTACAATTTAACAGCTTCTGTGTTAAGTACAATAACGTCATAACGGGTGTTCCCTACCCCGATAATTCCCCTGATTCAGTATTTCGAATCCGCCGGAGGAACTTGAGCTGAAAAATGCCATCAACTTTAGAATGTTATACCATTACTGAACGCGGACCAATAAGTCAATAAAACGCTTCATTCTGATGCGTCAACAATTCTAATTCGCGCAATCATGTTCGATCAGCTATCAATAGCGACGCAAATCAGAGAACACCATTCGCGAAAGAACGCTAGTAGATTTATACGAATTTTAAAAACAATGCTTTAGAGTTTCTACTAAAAATATTGCACTACTCGCCCTCGTTTTCTAAAACGGGGAAAGTCCAGTTGTTGAATAAGAACGGGGGTGACAGCTCTATTAAACGCTGTTTCGGCAGTACCGTTTGTGAATAAAAGTCCTCCCGAAAATCTGGAATATCGTCCCGAATATTTGAGAGAAATTCCCCCAAAAGTCTCAAAATTCCCGATATTTTAACTTCATTACTTCGCGTTTTCCCGGAAATTTTTCCAAGCCTCCCGACAAAATCTTCAGATTCCCGAAAGAATTTTGTTTTCGTCCCGAAACAGCCCCTCATAGAGTTGACACCCCCGTGAATAAGAGGCATTACGAAAACCAAACAGATTCGCTGATTTCCATTGGAACACTAATCGGTGATAAATCTCGATCGTGCACGTATTCCTCTTTGCACTTGGCTCGAAACGAGAAGGATGCTCGGCCCTTTTTTCGAAATGTCATGTTTCAGGTTGGCAACCTGAGCTATGTTCGCAGCAAATCCCTTCGGCTTGGTACCAAGAAGAATAGATTGGTTTCTTTGTATCAGATAGCCCAGGTGCAGAGCAGATGAGCTTTTCACGGTTGCATAACCAACAGAACTGGAGTATTGCCTCCTCTAAAATCATGCTCATAGATAGTTTTAATATTTGTACATTTACTATAGTTGATTTATAATAAACGGTATTTTATAAGAGCAAAATAACTGAACGAATAACTGAAATAGCTTATGGTGGGAATTTAACAATATCGAATTGATAAAACATTAAAAAAGTTAAACTGCGTACAAATGCAATAGCTACAATCGTGTCAGGGATCCCAACGTTTCGGCCCCATGCAGTCTTCCTCCCCAGCTCTGTGTAAATGACAACTTGCTTGCAATTAAATTTCCCATGCATGTAATAAAACGCAATGAAACCGTGTCTATCGAAAATTTGGGCTCCTTCGTGCACCGGACACATATGACGTAAAACAAAAGAAACAAAAGATGAGAGACAATGCTGCCAAACCTACAAAGAATCAAGAACAAAGGTAAAACAATGTCTAACATTTGCATACGGTATACGGAGTAAGAGCCAAAATTTGTCAATATTCATCGTAGGAAAATAGGAACTGAGTGGCTGAAAACTTCAAAGCCGAAACCTTCTCCCCGCAGCGCGACTTCAATAGAATTAGTTTCGCCTTGGATCCGAGAGGAAGCTTCCCTTTCTGAAGGATATGCCTACAGGATGTGACCGCAGTTTAGGCACTCGCGATGGCCTTTGTTTTGGTCTGGTGTTCTTGTCTCATGTGGGAGCATATGGTATAGTATAATCAAGTCAGACTGTCCTTGGACAAGTTTGCAAAAACATCGCCGTAATTCTGGCTTTTCCACAACTAATCTCGATAAGTTGCTACTCTTACCTTCGACATTAAGGAAAAACCGCTGACATCGATCCTCGTCGACGCTCACAGAGCAGTTGGACGGCAGGCAACAGTAGTAGCTTCCAGTATCAGTCGTGCCCAGGTCACTGACGGTCAGGTAATAAGGCTCGTATATTCCCTCACGTGTGATATTATAGCGCTTATTCGTTGAAGAATCTGAGGTAGTAAAAACACGAAAGTGGCCAAGATATAATCATTATAAAAAACACAAACGAATACACAAACGAGACACATGCAGTCCAATAGTTTTGTAGAAACTCTAAAGGATTACGTTCCAAAAGCTACGGTATAAAAATAGCATTGCTGCAACTGACACGTTACAAGAAAATAAATAAAATAAAATAAAACAAACCAAAAATTTTATCTTCAATACTTCAGGCTGCTGGTCTCAAATAGCTATCAGAAGTACGTCGATTAAATGATTGACTGGTTGGCTGAACCACCGACCGACTAACTGACCATATAAATAGAGGGGGTAAGTTTCTAAAGAAACTGTGGTGCTGCGTCGGTGGGAAGTATAACAATATAATTTGGTTTTATCAACTGGGTTGATAATGTCAATTGGCCACCGTAAAGAGATTCAAGAGCTGACGTTTCGAGCGTTAGCCCTCCGTCGCTCCGACGAAGGGCTAACGCTCGAAACGTCAGCTCTTGAATCTCTTTACGGTGGCCAATTGACATTATCAACCCAGTAGATAAAACCAAATTATAACTGACCATATGATTGGTGGATAGATGAAAAGTGGAGGAAGGAAGGGATAAAAATGTTCAAATTTTGTGGGGGACGCTCATGGCACACGTCAAACTTACCAACACAAGAGGCAACCCTTTCGTTGCTCTTATATTTCCATTCAACGTTCAAAGGAAATCCTCTGGCGCTACAACCCATTGTTATGTTGGCTCCTGTCTTTCTCGTGACGTTTATTTCTCCTTGATACTCAAACCAAGGTGCAACTACAATGAAGACACAAATTTAAAAATATTTCAAGTGCTTATAGAATCTCAAGACTGGGTACATGTATTTCGTTTGCAATAAATGCATGCTTCATCGAGTTGTTTAAGCATACAATATCGATCTTTGAATACAAAGGGTAACGTGAAATGTATAAGGCTCTCATCAATGGGGAGCTGCAACATTGGTCGTTGCGTAAGGAAAACATTGCTTAACCATTTGGATCACTTGACTAAACTTGCATTTTTTTTTCAAAATGCGGCTTCATTGATTCTTCGACATGCGAATCCTCTCTCTCTTGTCATAAAAGTACGCATCGCGGCACTATAGAAATTGTACATGTGCCATTTCATTACCAATTATCGAGTGATGCTCCATATACCAAGTCAGTATATATGTACTATTATGTCGTTCTATTGTGTGAAGTCTATTGTGCTATTGTTTAAGGGCTAGGCCCCATTGTTGTGTTCTTTGTGACGTACTTCGGGACTTGCTATTGACTTTATGTATGGCGTTCGACCCCAATTATCATGCGAAATAGCGCGGAATATCGCCTGATACTTAATAGCCGAAGAGGCCGAAGACCGAGTTGGCTAAAATCAGACGATATTCCGCAAGATTGAGCAGGACAATCGTTTTACAAAAAACTGTCAACGAAGTGCATTTTACAGCTAGAAAAACTGTCGTTATGAGACGTTTTGCAAGACTTCGGCCGAATCATCGTAAATTACGTATAGCACAGGACATCTGTCATGTACAGATGACGGATAAAGATATCTTCATGACCATATATGGGCAACGTGGAAATTTCTTGAATAATAAAAGAGGGTATATGCATTGTCGTATTGAAATGAACTTACTATGAATCGCGGTGTCATCAGACACATTGTATTCTTTGACATTTCGTAACAGCACTTCTAAAAGACAAGTGTATTTTCCTCCATCTCTGACGGTAACATCTTTTATTTTCAGTGGAAAAAACTTGTCCCTGGGGTCAGGATACTTCACACTTTCTGACAACACACCATTTTTAAACCACGAAATCCTCTTCGGTGCGGTAAAAGCTATATTTTCACTTTCAGTCCGGTGGCAGATGAGTGTGACGTCATCTCCGTGTTGCACGACACCGATATCAGGGACAACAACTTTGGGAATTTCATTTCCTAAAGGACAACAATATATAAATTAAAACCGGATTTACTCAGTAGCGTGAATACCAAGCAAGAGGTGAGACACTTCGTTACCAATACCTCTCTTCACCGAGGTGTATAAATAGTCACTGGTGTTATAGTGCTGGTGGTAACCCTGCGATGGACTGGCATCCCATCCGTGAAAGGAGGGGGGGGGGGGAGGGGGGAGGGAGGGAATACTCTCCTGCATGATGAGCTACCAAGATGAACGTGAAACGTTTGGAGAACGTAACAGACGTACCAGCTGTTTCGGACCCAGCCAAGAGCAACTCTTATTCTACCTTCACAAGTGCTTTTCTAACGGTGATGGCGGGATAGACGAGAGACCTTACTGACCATGAACAGATTGAATTGTCTTACACGAAGAGCGGAATCGTTGTACCCTCAGCCCTTTCAGTGGCTACCGATCCCTCGAGACTCCAACGATTCCACGCCTCGTGTAAGGCAACTCAATCTGTCCTTGGTCAGAAAGGTCCCTCTCGTCTATCCCTTTAGCCATCACCTTTTCTAACCTCCCAACTACTTCCATTTAACAATTAGATTATGAGCTCCAGATTTCTATTACGAGATAGAAGTCGAGAGTGAATAATCTAATTGTTTTAGTATAAATCTAAAAGACGTTCAAAACTTAACAACAAGATTATCCAAATCATTTCACAAATGCGACGAAGCCGCTGCCATTTTGTTGACAACCGCTACGCACGTTCTATCTCAGAATAGGTAGTGAGCAGGGTAGCAAATCAGAGAACACTATTCGTGATAGAACGCGAGTAGGTTTATACTAAAAGTCGATAGATGTTCACGGCGACACAATGGGCGTAGCGCTAGAAAGTTGAAAGGCCCGCGAGTCCAAGCCTACAAATGTAGTTTAAATTTGTAGTGTTAAAACCTTGAATAGAAACAAATTAAGGCCACAGTACTAAATTTAAAAGAAACTTTTCACGAACAGCTATTAATCTCGAAACGGTCCTTTCGCAATGAGATCACCGGTGTATCCAAAGGCGTAGCCAAGGGGGGTGCTGGGGTTCCCGTGATCCCTCTTGTGAGACTTTTTTAGGTAAACAAGTAAAACACAGTGTGATGTAAACATGACAATCTGGTGAGTACAATGGGTATGATCCCCCTTTGAAAAATCCTGGCTATGCCCATGATATCTTCGGTGCAATCAAATAATTAATGCTAAGCATGTGAAAGGATAGTTTCGCGGTTTAAACTGATGTTAAATGACGTACACTACTTACTTGTGATGACATTAACACTAAAGCCATGTCTTGCAGTCGCTGTGGCATCGCCAACTGCAAAAGCGTGACACTCATAACGCCCTAAAGCACCATACAGGCTGTCGTCATCCCGTGTTACATTACGGATGTGCATGGTCACATATAACTTGGATTTATTGCCTGCAAATTACATGTACTAGCGTGTACAATTATTGACATTAAGTAAAAATGGAGATTAATATATATCTCGCAACAAAAATGTGATTTAGTGATTCGGATTCAAGCCCTTGCCGAGGTAAGCATGTTAATTGGCAGTTGAGTCGTTGGACTAGAAAACTGGTCGCGCAAAAACTTTCTACCATTGATTTTTTTTCTGAAACTCTTACCACTGTAAGATAATGAGTAACTGATGTCAGAAAAGCAAAAAAAATTGGGGGTCACCGACTTCGTTTTGGAGATAACATGCCCAGAAGAACATCCAAAATCTGAAAAGTCGCGCTTCGTTAGCGGATACGGCTTCAGTGTCTGTAAGCACACAAATATTGCAAATAAATCTTTGAAATGAACGTAGCTCTGTTAAATGTTGTTTAAATGGACCCATAAAGTGAATTTATTCAATTGGTGTGGTTCCTTGAAGTAAAAATTCGCATTCAGCGACCACATTTCCACTCGCCTAACAGCTGCAAGATGGCAGGATTCGATGTCCCCTGGGCAGAAAACTTCAAAATTTTTAAACTTCCCACATTGATGTTTTGTTCATTTTTTGACAGTCTGCCGAGAATTGTAAATAAAATCAATTCATGGAAAAAAAGTAGGGGTCACCGACCATTTAAGAGAGGAAACTACCAGCAAAGCTAAGAAACGGCTTCTGGCCCTTTGTTTTTCCTCAGCGCGCGCGCTCGATGGATGACGTGGCGTGACGAATTCCGTGCGCAGTAACGATGCGCACAAACAATTAGCGCGAACGTCCTTAAGTCGTCAAAACGCCTTTAACGGCTAAGACGTTAAAGGCATCTGGTATAAAAACGGGACGCATTTAAGTAGACGGCCTAAGAGAAAAAATAGACTGTCAAAATAGACTGGGTTCTATACTCGGAGGACAGTGGACACGAGTAACATTTAGCACGCAATACGAACAACTTGCTGGTAAACGTGGCGGGATTGCAGTTTTTGAAGTCTGAGGGCTAAATGCGTCCCAGTCAAGGGCGTCCTAGACGTCTTTAACGTCTGCGCCGTTCAAGTTGTTCGTTAAGAGCGTCGTTCGGATGAAAAGAAGTTAAAGTCATTTCGAGACAGCTTTAACGTCTCAGACGGCTTTAAAAGTTTCTAGCATAAAGACGGTCATTACCTCTTACTGACATACAAATGGGAAATAAAAGTTGTTTGAATGCTCTGTGGGGAGGGGGGAGCGGGAAACTACGTTAGACGACGATTGGGAAACGAAATATTCCTCGTCAAACCATGCTACGGAAGATAAGCATGCTAGGGGCTTGGAGCGAACGCAGACTATTTGCAGTAACTAACGAAATGATATGGGCGGCATGGTGAGTGCCAGTATCACACATTTCTTGATTTTGAAAATTTCTAAGTTATGCCAAGTATTTTAGAGTATTTCTAACAAGCCTTATTCAGCAGCAAGTAAATTTGGATCAATCACCGTTTCTTGGAAGACCCCACCCACCCTACCCCGAATCCTTGTTTCTGTACTAAAGTCACAAGTCGCTGAGAAACATGCGCTAGGGGTGGGGTGGGTGGAGGTTTTACCAGGAACGATGAATGATTGATCCATAATTTCTGCCATTGCAGTTGTCAATGCTAATTACACACTGAAATGTTTCATGCCATGATTTTTCCTTTACAGGCATTCTTAAAAAAGTATCTGACTCCTACCTGGCCTGAAGAGCTCATGTGTGCATCGTTATCTAGATGCGTTTTGCAAATTCATTCGAAATAAACTCAGGTCGCTTGGGGGAAGGAAATTGTCATTTCAGCATTGTGGAAATTAAAGGACGACGAAATATATTGAACCTGAGAATGATGTCAAGTATACCCACCTTCCATTTCTGTTCGGTTGTTAAAATGTAAGTTGTTATTTGGTTTAAGTTGTACATATTGAGCGAACTCATTTCTTCTCATAAATAGGATCTTTGCGGGATCCTTGATTCCAGACGCATCAAAGGCAACACAGGTCACCTTCGCTGAGGTGAACTCCAGCGGGTAGATGTTTTCTGGAAAGGGCTCCACAATTCCAAAAATGGACGCTAGAAAGAAGAAATAAATGCTGTTATTATCCAGCTTGAGTTGGGGGTAATAATCTGACTAAAACAATATTTTCTAGCCATTTGTAAAAGGAGATTATGACTTCAAAAAATGAATGTTCCAACGCATTTATCCAATATGTTACCAGTGCTAAGCTCAGGTCGTTTGGGGGAAGGAAACTGTATTTCGAAGAATAATACACGTTATTATTTAACAAATTGTTAAATAGCTACATGTTTCTGTCACAATTTCGTTGTTTTCGATTGTTTGCAAAAGGAAGAATTTTATTACTACGATCCGGATAATATTTCTTATGCGTCTTTTATGCAATTTTATTTTTTGTTTAAAAGACAAGGCAAGTTCGAATCATGAGACAGAAGAACATTTGATTTCGGTTCCCAGTCAATGAAATTGTCTTGCTAGGATTTGTGATTGACAAGGCTTAGCCTCATTAAATAGAATCACTCCGTGTTTAAGGCAACATTGACTCATGAATTGCCCAAAACCCGCTTGATCGGCTAAGTTGTACCCTTGACGCAGGGCAAAGTGCACAAACCCTTTAAGACCTCTGGAACAGTTGCCGAGGATTGTTGAGGTGCCCGTTTCGGTTTGCTACCGTGGCCGTAAATGGTTTGTGCATTTTGCTGTACATCAAGGGAACAAAAATCCAACCCCATAACAAACCCCAAAGAGGACCCAAAAGCCAACTCGCCTGACGTCATAATCAATCACGCCATCCCTTAAATACTCACCACATGCGTTTTCGTCTGACGAGTCTTGACAGTCCGATATGCCATTACATCTTTTGACTTTTGCGATACACTGGCCTGAATTACACTGGAACTCGGAGCTGCTGCATCGAGAGGGACTGGGGCTTGGTGTGCTGCAATTCAGCTCATCCGACTTGTCCTCGCAATCGTCGTCGCCATCGCAACGCCAGCGTGCAGGGATGCAGGACCCGTCTTTACATTGGAAATCGTTGTATCTGCATTGGGAACCGGGAGGAGGGCTTGGCGTGGAACAATTCAGCTCATCCGACTTGTCCCTACAATCCTGGTCACCATCACAACGCCAGCTCGCAAGTATACAAGAGCTGTCATTACACTGGAATTCATTGCTGCCACATTTAGGCGTAACCTGACAATCGGCTTCATCTGAATTGTCGGGACAGTCTTGATCTCCATCACACTTCCAGTTGACAGGGAGGCACGTGTGTGACTGGTTACATAGAAACTCGTTGGTTTTGCACTCCGGTGAGGTACACTTGAATTCATCGGAGTTATCTCCACAATCATCTTGTCCATCGCACACCCATCGTTTTGGAATACATACACTCTTATCCGATTTACATTTAAATTGGTCACTTCTACACTCAGCTGTGGTGCAGTTAAACTCATCTGAATTGTCAGAACAATCATCTTCACCATCACAGACCCATCTTCTAGAAATACAGTATCCCGTTGCATTGCATTTAAACTCACTGTCTGTACATCCCTTGCAGTTTTCTTCATCTGATTTGTCTGGACAATCGTTTTCGCCATCACACACAAAGGGCTTAAGAATGCACTTTCGGCTGTCACGACATCGGAACTCATTGGCGCTGCAAGACTGAGTGCTGTTGCATCCTTGTTCATCTGATCTGTCTGCACAATCATATTCACCATCACAAATCCAGACTCTTGGAACACATTCAGTGCTCTCCTTGCATCGAAATTCTGAAGACGTGTTGCACGGTCCATCAGCTAACAAAGAAGGAAAGGAGTAAACAAAAACTTACAAATGAACGGAAGGATGGATAAAGGAAGAAATGAATAAAAGAAGAACGAACAAATAAACGAAGGAGCGAACGAAATGGAAACTGTGATGCAAAGATATTTGTATCTTGAATTAAAGTCATTACAGGGACTTACAGGGCGGTACATAGCGGGGGGACAGGGGGATGGGGGGGGGGGGGGGGTGCACTTGCCCCAGTCAGGAAAACGAAATGTCTTTTTTTTTTTCTAATAGTGTTTGATTTTGCTGGGCTATTTCTTGTAGGAAGTGAAGGTGTGCGGAGTTTGCCCCCACAGACAAAAAATCCTAGGTACGACCCTGACTTAAAATGCTCCAAAATTATAGCCACCAAGGGATTAATTACCATTCTGAAGAAAAAAGGTCCCTTGTAACAAAGCCAGTATTATTAGCCTTACCTTTTGTAGTGGTCGGCGGTTGGTGAGTGGTCAGTTTGCTTGTTCTGTTGCGTCCAACGCAAATCTGTTCACCAATTTCTGGAAATCTATCGCAGTCAAACCTTTCTGGCCATGTGAAGCCGTAACTGTTCATCAGCTCTTCACAGCCGTGTTTAGCGCTGTTACAAAGAGAGCGGCAAGGCGGTACGGGAGTCCGCAAAACCGTGCAGATCGGAGCGTACACGGAACAAAGAAAAAATGCTAAATCGTCCGAGCAACGGATTTCCACCAAAGGCCAAAACTGGTGCAGCTCAAGCGCAGCCTCTTGTTGCGTTGTGTGATTCAATATGTTCGGAAATATCGTATAATTGTACCCAACACCCTGACAGAATGGTGTAGTGAGTGGTTCACATTTTCGCCGTTTCATTGTTGGAGAAATCGTGGTAGAAACATTTTCATCCACTGGTTGGAGGGTGGGGATGGTTATTTCACATCTGGTCCCTTTGTAATTCGGGGGACAGCTGAAAGGAAAAAAACAAAATAACTAATACTCGCCTTCCGTGGATTCAATATTAGAATAATGAAGTACAAGAAACAAATCAAGACTATCGGTCAATAGAATAAAAAATGGCGAGCAAGTGAAACAAAACGAAAAGAAGTGCTGTGCATTTTAGAACTGACACACGGACCTCTACATACAGAATTACGAAATGGCACCCAGGCTAATCGAGACACGAAGGACAGTTAAAAAATATTCATCGCAGAGGACAGGATAGCCTGGTAGCAGGGAGACTAGCGCCCATTCTCCACCGGGAAAACGGACAATTGATGATGATGATGATGATGACCTGTCAGGTTGTTCACACGCGGGCTTGTCGCTGTTCCTAAATCTTCTGCAATCCCGGACTCCAAGAGCTTTATAAAAGTATCTAAGTTTAACTTACCTCGTAAGTAGACGTTCTATTTGGCTGGTCAGGCAATCTAAGGGAAGGACAGATTGCGTGATGAGTCAAAAGAAGGCTTAATCTAACCTGCACGAGGGAAGAGTGTTGGTCCTTTGGACGCACGTGCCTCCATTAACACAAGTGTCTTCTTTGCACACAAATGCTTCTATGAGAAAAAGAACAATAAAATTTCAAATTACTTTTAGTCTTCAACGAGTCTTGTTGCATTTGTGAATACAAGGCAGGCGCCTTATGGGATATACTAACAAAATGACTTGAAAAATGTCAAAATTTCCTTCGATGTCTACATCCCTTTGAGATTTCTGACGCAAGGGTCGGGGTGGCACCTCTTTTCTTGCGGTCCGACGGGCCAACAGTTTTGGTTCCTTTCCTCACCGGAGCAAACGGAAACCCTCCAGTTACCTGTAGAATTGCAGTTCTTTTGATCTTGAAGCAGCACTAAGCCTGGAGGGCAGTGACATGAAAAACCATCCGGGCGAACACCAGTTGGAGCTAATAAACAGACATGACTGCAGCCTAAGGAGTCTGAAGAGGGACGACACGGATGAACTCCTGTGTAAAGAAAATAAAAAGAGAATAAAAACGCGCCTATGTCAGTAATGAATAATAAACATCAGCATAACCCAGTGACGGACTGATAAAAAGTAGCACTTTGATTGGCTACAGCGGCAACTATTCATCGACAGTTAGACTGCAGTTGGTTCTGGCGCTGGCATAGACGAATGGCACTGAGGTCGTAACGTATTAACAAACCGTCAATAAATCAGTTTTATCATTATCCTAAGTTGAATACAACAGTCACTGAATCACGCTTGAATAGTTAGATGGATTGATTTCGGCTTCCATCGACTTTGATAATCGTACTCGGGGAGTCGCCCCGAGAATACTGACCTCTCGCCCCAGGCTGCCTCATTTGGTGATATACGACAATTCCTCTCGGTCCATACAAGTGTCGCGCTATTCTTTCAATTCCACCTCTTCCATCCTTTCTAATCTTAAGGACCCTTCGGCCTCTACGCGCCTTCGTCAAGTAGATAGAGTCTTGAAAAAGAGTGATGTCAAAGGTATTGCGAACACCCCAGCTACGCAAGGTGAGCTTACGATCCTGGCCGTTCAGGTCTGTGGACTCGACTTTGCCCAGCCTGGCGTCAACCCACCAAATCCTATCCTCCGTATAGTCTATTGTTAGGCCGTTTGGCCACACGAGGTCTCGGTTGACGAGAACTTGTCGCGAGCTACTGTTTCCGTTCATGGCACATTTTTCAATTTTAGCTGGGTCACTCCAGTCGGACCAAAACATATATCTGGAAGAAAAAAAAAACAATACAAGGTTTGGAAAAAGCCAGCTCCACTTTGATGTGGTTTTCTTACAGCGAGAAAACTGAAACCTGCCCGACCAAACTCCCGAACGAACGCCCCAGAAATCACCCTACCCAGCGCCCGAACAAGCGCACGACCGAACCCACGACTGGGCAACCGACCAAGAGCACAAAAACCGCGAGCCCGACCGAGCGCACGACCAATCACACGACCTGAGCACCCGATCGAGCGGACGACCCCGAGCCCGACCGAGCACATCACCAAGCGCACGATCGAGAACCTGACTGAGCAACCTGTAATACACATTGCAAAACTTTCACGACTATCACTCTCAAAGATTATAAATATTGAATTAAAATGGAAACCATAATTCTATACATATTATTCTCAATCAAAACCGCGTCTCGACTCATGTATATATAAATTCCAGAATCGTGCTATTAAAAATCTATCGAATTCATGCTCGTCCATTCAGTGACATTCATACTGAAATTGTTCCTTCTGATGGTAATGCATGGGACTACTAATACACACACAGAAACTTACCCAGCAATGGGATGAACGACAATCGCTCTTGGTTTTGCAAGTCCAGTCGTAATCAATGCCAGTCTATTACCGCCATTAAAATCCGATACTTCAATCACATCTGCACCAGCGTCTGTCCAATACAACTTCTTATTAATCCAGTCAACCGCGAGTCCTTCAGGCGACTGAATTCCGCCCACTACCACCTCGATATTTCTACTGTTATCGACCGGCGCGCGCTGGATGATTCCCTTGACGACATCAGTCCAATAAATAAATCCCGTATCATAGTCGAAATCTACTGCTACAGCCGCTGCCTGGCGCGGTATCAGAATTGTATGTGTTGCTGAACTAAGCTGGGTGCGATGTATATCACGACGATTGGAGAACAGAAGGAATGCCTCTGTATAATACAAACCAGTACAGTAGTATTTATTTCTTTATTGAAATTTAATTACTAAAATATTATTAAAAAATGTAAAGTAAAAACGAAAAGAAAACGAAAGAGAAGTAGCTAAATCTGACCCCATCTAAAAACAGATCACCACTAACTCTCCCACTGCACCCCAACTAAATTACTCCATTCAAAATTTCTCTAGATTTAACAAACAAAACAACAACGAAGAAACTAACGAGCGCTCGAGCAAACGAATGAAGACGAAGAAATGAGTGAATGAAAGAACGAATGAGTGAAGGAACAGACAAGTGAACGAACGAATGGGAGAATTAACGAACAAACGAACGGAAGAACGAACGAACGAATGGACGAACAAACGAACGGAAGAACGAACGAACGAACGGTAGAACAAACAAACGAACGAACGAACGGAAGAACGAACGAGCGAATGGAAGAACGAACGAACGAACGAACGGAAGAACGAACGAACGAATGGAAGAACGGAAGAACGAACGAATGGAAGAACCAACGAATGAATGGAAGAACGAACGAACGAACGGAAGAACGAATGAGCGAATGGAAGAACGAACGAACGAACGGAAGAACGAACGAACGAATGGAAGAACGGACGAATGGAAGAACGAACGAATGAATGGAAGAACGAACGAACGAACGAACGGAAGAACGAACGAACGTATGAACGAAAGAACGGACGCGAATGATTGAAAGAACGAACAAACCGGAGTGCTATTAATTTAGGCTAACCGAAGTGCTATTTAGGCTAACCGTTTTGACTAACAGTCATTTAGTCTTATGAAAACTTTGACCGACTGCCTTCAAATCAGAAGAAACCTTAAAAGAATAGTTTACCAAGGTAGAAAAATACCAAAAAGGTAGCAATCAACTGAAAAGAAACAAGGATGGCTATACAAACATGAAAAATTTCAATCTCGTTCCCAGGGTATCTCATCTTCCCGCCCTTCCGGAGCGAGAAGGGAGGCATTCTCGTCCCCATAGCCCTTTTCGTTTCTCTTAGCCGGCGGGGCCTTGGCACGAGAAACGAAGGGCTCTGGAGACATACGATTTCAAGTCCGAGATTCTAGGACTTCCGGACTTTATGTTTCTACGTGACGAGTGTTGTGATATGGCGTCCGGCGAACATTTTGACTTCCGTTTAATATTTCTTTGTTCTCAACAGCCAGTAAAACAAATTCGAATTTTTTTGAAAATCATGTCCCCAGAGCCCTTCGTTTTCGGTGCCAAGGCCCTGCCGGCTAAGAGAAACGAAAAGGGCTATGGGGACGAGAATGGAAGGGAGGGCAGGAAGGTGAGGGACACTGGGAACGAAGTTGGAAAAATTTAGGCTAACATGTTCAAGATGTGTGTGTCTCCTTTTAAAATAATAATTTGCATGAAAACAATGCCTTCGTTCGTTTCCTCCTAAGAAACACCGTCTCCAACAAGTGAATGAAACCTCTAATCAATAATTGTAGTTAGCAAAACGAAAAACCGTCCAATAGAAACTATGGAAAACCGTTGAATGTGCTAGTTCACCATTACCGGAAACGCGTTCAGTTCGCAGGTAACGCTAGTAAGGAAAGGGTCACTCTCGGAGTAACGCACGATTTGTCGATCCAAACAAATCAAGCCAATTATTTTCTGTCACTTTTTCTTTTAACGTTCCATGATCCACTCTTCTTTTCATCATCTAAAACGATTTAGGGAAACATGATATATTCTCAAGGAAAAAGTGCGTCGCACTCCAAAAATTCCTGTTTCATTTTTGACGCCTCGTTCCTTTCGTGTCCCGTAAAATATTGACTCCCAAATCGCTCCTAAGAAAAAATATCCTTTATACGGGCAAGAGAAAGTATATAAACCATCTTAGAAAACAGTCTGCTTTCGCAAGCGACAGTTCGCTGATCCTTACTTTTAGTTTTATTTATGCAAGAAAGCTTACCTCGAGCTCTCTTAGTTGACGGCGGCTGGTGGGTGGCTTCGGTTGTGAAGTTACGTCCAATGCAGAGGCCTTCAACAAATTCCGGAAATCTACGACAGGCTAAGCTTTCTGGCCATGTTAAGCCGAAACTTTTCATTAGCTCTTCACAGCCGCGTTTTGCACTGCTACAAAGAGAGCGACAAGGCGGTACGGGAGTCGGTAAAACCGTACAGACTGGAACGTACACGGAACAAAGAAAAAACGGTAAATCGTCGGAGCAACGTCGTTTCACCAGTGGAAGAAACTGCTGCAACTCACGCGCAGCATTCGCTTGCGTTTTATGATTCAACAAGTTTGGAAATAATGTTAAATTGTACTCGGGACTCTGGCACAAAGATATCGTGATCGGTTCGCATTTCTTTTGGCCATGGCAGGACAATGCTAAACTAAGCACCAAGATTACACCAGGCACGAGAAAGCGAACAATAATTGCACGGAACGTAGCTGCGAACATTTCCGCTCGCATCTCAAGCCAAGCAAGATACTACTATTTTTCTTGAGATGTGGTGTATAATAGTGCACTAGACTGTTAGGTCGAGTAAAAGGTTACGTCAATCAAAGCTATTTTATCTGATTGGTTCAGTACACTTCTCACCCAACAAGCGGTCCAGTAAGCCAATCCGATGGAAATATAACCTGCGATCATGCCCTCCCTCCCTTCCTATCATCCCGGGTAACTTTTTTGTCCTTCTTTAAAGAAACGGGGCCCCCGTCACGCCTGATCGCACGTTAGTGAGATCTACATGTACTCGGTTGAATTAAAAAAAAACCCTTTCTGAGAGACGATCTTAGTTTGTTATAATTCTGCTAACGGATCTCGCATGGAATTTGCTGTACTATTACACAAGAGAATAACTGACAAACTAGAAATTTTGTCACCCACCAGTCTTGGCTTGGAGGAGAAAGGGGGGGGGGGGGGGGGGGGCTTTCAATAATTTTTTTACCACATCTCTTTTCTTAATTTGTAACTAAAATAACCCTCAAAATACTAAAAAAAATCGGCTGTTTGGTGGGTCTCTTCAAAGTATTTAGAAAGGCCCTTTGTATACAACTAAATGACCGTTAACTCTGTCTTTTGGTTTTCTCCAGCTCGTGAAACCTCTACCCTTCTGCTACCAATCAATCAATCAATCACCTTTATTTAAAACACGGTAAATGGAAGAACAAGCTGGTTTTCATACACGCCGTGTAAGAATTACAAGATATAAATGCTAAAAATTCCAAAAATTACAAGCTATAAATGTTATTGTTACCACCTGAAATTAGGGTGAGGACTCCCCGTATAGTCCGCCTTAGAGTCCCCCACCGGCCCCACCGGCCATAAGCTAAGCTAATTATTTCCCTTCCGTTGTCGCACGTGCGACAGTGCTGAATTCTGCTCTGTTAATTTAGAAGGGAACACGGACATGCCTTCAACAAGACGAGGCAAGCAGAGGTCAAAAGACCACCTTCGGAAACAAAATCTCGCTCACAGAAACATCGCAAACGGATACTTTGCATCCAGAACTTTATTTCTGTTTACCGGTCTTTACCTGCAATCAATATTACATCAGTTGCATAAATGACAAACGTAAAAAAAGGTCATCACATTACAACCAGAACATGGACGTTTAGCTTTAGTTACATGCTACAACATAAAGGCAACTAGCAAGACGACACTAAATATGTACTACATTTACAGCGGATGCAGCGCGCGTAACGATCCGGTTTACATTTCATGCCTTTAGCCTCACGCTAACCTGCAACTGAGATCAATCATTTAGCACTTAGGAGTAAGGACGTTGTAAGAACGCCAAAACCAGCTAAACAAAAACGGTCTTGCCAATAACAGCCTTTAACCCGTGTTATTGCCAATATTAGTTTACAGAACAAGAAATCGAAAATAATTACTTAGCGGAATGACAAAAGCAAATCCTTTTCCCCTTCCCGTCTCCTTCCATTTCAAGTAAGATGGACAAAAGAAGCCGCGAAATAAGAATTCTTGCCAAGTACACATGTTAGAAAACAAAAACTCTGTTCAATGATCTTACTAATTTACCATTTTTGAAGCTCATGCAGTCAAACGTCTTTATACTGACATTCAAGGGACAGGAAAATGTCTGTTTTATGCGGGTCCTACGTGTCTGTATTGCAGGGGTATAAATTTCGGTCTCTTTCGAGACCTACCCCTTACTGAAGGGGGGGGGGGGGAAGTAAAGAAGTGACGTCAGTGGAAAGACGTCGACTGTCAAATGAAAATTAAAATGTTTGGCCGGTAAAACAAGAAACACGAGTTACGAAAAACAAGCAGTAGTGATAGCAGGAATCAGTATAAATTAGAACACAGTCAGCGTGTTTCTGTTCGATGAGTGTCTTCTCTCACTGCCGTTTTCGTTGTGAAGGAGATGGTGCCGTCTCCTGTGATGAGCCCGCGAAGCCCGCGAACTCGTCCCGGTCAGAGGCCTCCTGTAAAAGATTGAAACGAAACGAGTTGAAATAATGTACCAAGCAATAGCAATGTTAGAGCTAGTTTGTGAAGCACAAAGCTGCGTCGAGTCGTGTTGCACGTGTGCCACACGCGAATACAATTGCTCTTCTTCTGCTGTCACACTGTATTTCACTATGTTGACTCTTCGGATTCGCACGTTTTCGAAACCTGAATATTGTATATTGTTTACTTAAAAAGTCTCAGGGATGGGGGCACAGGCACCACAGGACCCCCCTAGCTACGCCCTTGATTAACTAACACTAACGGTGCGTTCCTTTGGGATGATCTAGATCACGATCAGTGATCCGAGATCTCTCGGATGATGGCGACGGCGAATCCACTCTGAGCAAGGATTCACTGGTTCCTTTGATGCATCATGATCTGAGTGATCTCAGATCACTGATCCTGATCCGGATCACCCCAAAGAAACGCACCCTAATGTGAAAAAGGTGCGTTCAAACTATCTGCTCTACAACTCAAGTTCAAGTTCAGATTATTAAGACAAAAATACAGTGGGGTTAACAGAAATACAAAGTCAGAAGAAGAACGGCGGCAATCGGGCCTGAAGGAGAGTGGACTCACCCCTTCACTGCTGTAACCTTTCTCCGAAGGCGGGTACGAGTCAGCTTCGTTATCACTCGGTTCTTGCCGGATTCGGGGCGGGCGTCCTCGGCGCTTTTTCTTCTGTTGAAGTTATTTAAAACACGAAAGGGGCGGATTTTGAAAAAAACTTTGCATCTCGAAGAAATCGAATTCGGGTTATTGTATAGAAAAAGAGTGGGTGCTAAAAGGAAGGCAATAAATTGAAAAGGTATCAAGGACAAAGGAAGCTGTATTTGCCGGATAGGACAGTCTTGGATCCAAAGCTGGAGATACGCGAAGGTCCATAAAGAGAAATAATGGCTGGTAACCCAAGAAGAAAGAAGAAAATCTAATTGAAATTTGCACTTATTAAAGGGCTTTTTGCGATAGCAGCTTTAAATTAAGAAGTGATAGGCGCTAAGGTAAAGCATGATAATATTCTTGAGGAATTTTAGAGAAGCCATGGTATTAGAATATACCGAGCCGGATATACCGAGTTTTGAAGTTCAACAAACCGTTTCATTGGAAAAGGCAGATTACCTTGCTACGACCCTTGGCTTGCGTTGAGTGACTTAAAGGGGCATATACACGGTTCGGCGCATGTGCAAGCCTAATCAACTCTATTGTCTATGAAATCGCTTTCGAGCTGTGAACTCGTGCCTGTGTCCACAATAAATTCGACGGGTCGACAATAAATTCGATGCTCAACACTAAGTTTCACATTTTCTGCGAAAATCAGTTGACATTTCCGAAAAACGTTTGCATCATTCTTTCAAGATGTACTCATGGTAGCCTGTACATAAATACATAAGAGCATAAACGTTCTTGAACTCGAGTTTTCCGGGATTTTTGCGATACTGATTAAGTGAACAAGGTACTTAGAGCATCAGAGTTGGAACAAACAAAAGAAATTCAAATATGAAAACACACCTATATTGCCACGTTTTCGCAAATGGGCGCGAAATTTTCAAAGGCAATTTTCCCGCAGAAGTCATTTGCACGCTTGCGATTGTTCTTTAACAATGGAGTCTAATGGGCCTACGCTATAACTTGCACACGCGCAAAACCGTGAATCCGCCCCCTTAAGGATTTGAGCGACAGAGAGAGAGAGAGAGAGAGAGAGAGAGAGAGAGAGAGAGGGAGGGATTGCGATATGGCAAAAATAAAATATTTAACTTTCAACTTACGGCTGCACCGAGTTCAATCTTGGCTTTCTCTACTGACTGCTTGCCAAGTTTAATACGCATCTTAAGAGACGACTGGCTGCTTCCGGCTAAAGAAATAAAACAAACACGAACACTACATAAGCTTCAATACTCAACAATAATCAAGGTTGAATAATTCTCCTTATAGCAGACACAAAGTAATTACTTTGGCCAACCACAATGGACACAGACAGTCCTGTGAACCAATCGAAACGCGAAATAAATTCACGTGGCCAGCGCGGGAAAACGTGGGCGAGCGAATCGGGATTGTTTTTGGTCTTACTCCTGATTGGTTGAAAAAGTGGAGCGAGTTTTTTTAACCAATCACTAAGTGGTATAATGTAAATCCAAAGGAAACGCGAAATACTTTCAACAATGAAGTGAAAACCGCTCTATTAACGAACTCACAAGCAGACAGGCGATAAGAAAAAAATAACTATGTGAACTAGGAGGCATTTCCTTTTAATGTATTGCAGAATTCTTAGAAGTAACATTGGATGAAATATATGGCAATTTTAAAACGAACTGACGTCAAGCGGTTCACTATACTTTACCAAGGGCCAAACATATGGAATCTTTTTATCTTCTTTAAAAAAAGTTTCTTCATTTTTGTCAAAAATTAAAATATGCAAAAATAAAACAAATAACCTACCTGTCAAGTAATCCAAGGTATCATATGTCTGAATTTGTTATGTATCAACGAGGGGACCACTTAGTATAAGCCCTGAGGTTTTTTGAGGTCTCCTCACCACTTATTTCTCTCATCCTTTGTTTTGTTATCTTTTTAATTAAGTGATGTAAATATGTGGTGAATAAACATTGAACTTAATTGAATTGATTTGAGTTTGGAAGGATCTGCCACCCCATTCGCACCCCCCCTCCCCCCACTTTAATGAGTTAACTACACAGCACCAGTACATGTAAGTTCAAACCCCATTCATTAAGATCATATCTTTAATGGTGTTTACCCTAACCCTGGTTTAATGTTGCACACCTCCGACACCTGAAGCACATGGTTAATTTCCTGACAGGCCTTAAAAAGTGTGCACTAAAAGGTAAAGGTAATCTCAGGACGTGATTACAACCAAGTTCTCCCATGGCAATTTAAAGGAAATGTATGAAAGCAAGTTAGGGGAATTCAGATTCTCACCTTCCATGTCAGATCCTACTGAGTCGGCTTCTTCACCCTCGCCTTCCTGAAAGAAAAACACACAAAAATTGAAATTAGAAAATTTTCACATCAGAGATAGAACAGGACCTGGCAGAAGCCCGACTTCGCTGATAAAGCCTCTTAAGAAAGGAAGGCTAAGTTTGTTAAATTTGTCATCCGTAATCCGTCTCAATCTTCTCCATCCTTAATCATCTTTGTTCTAGTTTGGTTAAGTACCACTTCTTTGTTTTTTTCTAGCTTGGTAAACTATTATTTTCCACCCACCCCAACCCTAGCCCATGTTTCTCAGTGATGTGTGACTTTTGTGCAGAAACATGGGTTAGGGGTGGGGTGGGTGAGGTTTCTTTCCCCAGAAACGATGATTGATCCGCTTATCTTACCGTGTCATCGTCTTCCTCCTCTCCGTCGCTTGCTTCTTTCTCACTTTCCACTTCCGGTTCCGGTAAAGCCGACTGAGTCGACTGTAGCTCCTCGCCAGCCTGCAGTCTTTGTCGAGCATGCGTGAAAATGGACTGTAGAACAAAAAACATTCTTTGTGTAAGGACTCGGCTCTTTCAGGAAACACACACACAAAATACAATTCCTATTGTTTTAGAGGCATGAGAAGAGACAGAAAAGACAAAAATGTTAAATGAGGGCATAACTCGAAATGACAGCCACCTCTTTTTTTCATCCCTCCAACAAAACCGTGTCTCGTTGTGTTCTGTGTTTATGGAAAATCACCCTTTTAATTCCCTCATTTCCTTTAATTCCTATAATTATGTATTGACCTACCTGAAGCTTGATTGAATCTTCATAAATCTGTAGTAAAAAGAGAAAGAAAAGAATTTATAATCTTTTCGAACAAAGATTCGTACGTGCATGTAAATCAATGGAGTACAGATTCTGTGTATGGTACCTGTTGTAAACTGTACAGATAGGCAATATTTTCTGCGTCAACGGAATCAGGATCTCCAAAAAGGTACAGTAACATTCCATTTTTAAGAGTGATTCTATATATACAGCAAAGAGACTTCGATTTGAACTGTCAGACTGCAATACTCACTTTCTAATTTTCATTCATCCACTTATTCCAGAGCGAATTGGAATTGAAAGTGTTGTTGAGGGAGGAAACCCGGAGAACCCCGGTGAAAAACCCTCGAAGCAAGGACGACGTCGGGTCCGGGAATCGAACCCGGGTCTGGTGGGAGGCGAGTGCTCTCGCCACTGCACCCCCCTAACTAAATGAGAGGTGAATAATTTAGACTTGAAACCTACGATGGATCCTTCAATGTTGTAAGTCTGAGCATTCTTGCACATGAGAGTGAAATCTTCTTCCAGGTCATCCACAGAGCGATACTTGTGCGAGTTGATTCTCTCCTATAACAGAACAGTAAACTAAGGTCATCATCATTAACACCCTCTCTATGCTAATCAACGGTTAATTACTGCATGTAATCATTGCGTGTACGAGACACCAAACACAGCATAGGGGAGCTCCACATTTCAGCAGCTCTTTATTGTGTCACTTTACGCCAAAACCACTCACTGAAGTTTTTAGTTCAATCTTTACCAAGAACAGAAACTTTCAGCTGCCTTTTTGGCATATGTACTACAAGTTTTTAGAAGAATTTCATGATATATCGAAACAGCTTTTACGTGCACACGGGGCTTTTAGCTCCTAAATACGCCACTTTTACAACGCACCTAAATGTAAGCTTTTCTTTCAATGATCTAGCTGTAAACGGACAACAGGATCGCTTTAAAACTTTAGTGATTAAAGAAACGATAGAATAAATAATTTGCCTTCGTCTACGTTGTAGCACGAGTGTACAAGTATCAAGTGTTACCCGAATCTTTCTGATATCCACAGGGTGTTTAATGATATGATAGTAATCTGGTAATTCTTTCCGTGTGGGCAGAACCATGAAGATTTCGGCCAAGTTGCGAGTAGTAACACTAAGGATAAACGGGCAAGATAATTATTATGAGAAAACAGGCTCACAACGTGTGCATATATCTAGTGCTCGGAGCTATGCTACTATTATCTTACTGTCTGAATGGGTTATTACCCCTATAAACCCATAGAAAGTGTGGTCTATTGCTTAAGTGAAATTCTCTCAAGGGAAACGAAAAACAGTTCGAGGAGGCATGCAGTTTGAGATAGCTGATAGTAAATCACTGAAAAGGCAAATCCAACAGCATGAATTTGAGTTTGAGATAGCGAGGAGTAAGTGAGGTTCAAGTGCAATCAGTGTTGGTAAAAGCTACTCACTCGTCTACATATCGCACAATGTACTTGATCAGCTTCTTCATCTGCTTCGTCAACTCAGGTGGATTGGGTGCAAGTTTAACTGCAGAAAGAAACAAGAACTTTGTTAATCAGTAATGCTGGGAATGAACTTGACTTGCCACATGTCGACTCTGGTGAGAGACAAAGCTGCAATAACCAACCAGAACCAAGCGCACAATCAAGGAAGAATTGCAGCTTTGCAATCTCTTAACCAAAAATGTACCAAATCTTGTTTGGGGTGTGGCTTATATTTCATCGTTGTCCATCTACCCCTTAAAAGATACACATTACAAATTATTTCCTTCACGAGCGACAGCATCCACTGTACTCACAACTAGACAATCTGATAAGAACAATAATAATAACGACAATAACTGTTGTGAACACGGTAAACAACACTAGTCACTCTCAGCCTTGTTTATCTTGTTTAATAACATGATCACTCCCTACGTCTTGAAATCGTCTCGCCAAGTCATTATAAAACTAAGAAAGCCTCAAGGTTGCTAAAGCAACTCAATTAATGTCATGACTACAATCATCTTGCATGTAACGCTAACTTATTGTCACGCACTAATGTCACGCTATAATATTTCCTGCAACAACAATGAGCAAACAAACAAGCAGTGAAACAGAATATCATACCAGCTGGTGGTCGCCCTCGCTTCTTCTTTACCTAATAAACATATTTGAGAAACCACGTCATTTACATGTATATAGCAGTACGGTTGTTTATGAACCTAGTAAATGTTATAATATGGTCTACATAAATAACCTAGCTATCACAGTGAAAAATATGTAAAACGATTTAAATGTTTTTGTTCAGTTTCCTTGACAATCAGTGAGCTTTATGCACACAAACGATTAAGCTCTTATCTCAAATTTTCAGGCTAATAACATCTAGTCTTTGGGTTGTGTCTTGTATAAATCTGTATAGCCTCCCCACCCCTAGTCAAGGTTTGTCCCCATCAATTTCCCTTGTTTTGACCACTTTCCCAAACGTAGAGAGTCTTGTATATTACCTTGGGTGAGTCGACTTCTTCCCCTCCTTCAAGCTTTCTCTTTTTAGAGATCTTCTTGACCTTCTGCCGTTCCTCTATCTCATCCAATCGCCCATCTTCTATGGCCTAAAATCAGATTAACAAATGTCTTAAACAGTGAAATAACTACAGCATGGAGTTAGCATTAGAGCGGTTTTCAATTGAGTGCCGAAAGTAAGTATGCTATGCTAAGAGATTGGTTTAATTGGTTTTCAACTAATCAGAAGTAAAACCAAAACCAATCGTGGCTCGTGCGTGAACGTTTTCCCGCTCTTTGCGTCGACTCCTTGGATTACAGCGGATCACTGGATTGTCTTCGTCCTTTGTGATTGACCAAGGTAATGACATTGATTTTGCTGCGCGGATTTCCAGATTTCTATGTCTGCTTTGTGCTCGCAGCATCAAGGGCTCCGTTGTTGCGCACAGGATGTGGTCCGTTTTGCTCTAAGATCCATGCACTCTGAGCAGCTGAGACTGAAAGGAATAGTCCATTTTACAGTTCTGTGAAATGTAACCAGGCCTCTGTATGAAAGCGAGGCTCAGGGTGACCTTGTCATGATAGAGACCAGAAGCTATTTAGCATAACAACAAAACTATTTACATATCAAAAGCAAGAGGGTTTGTATCTATGCAAGGTCACCTTCAGCCTCAATTCCACTCAAAGGCTTGGTAACTAAGCACAGAACTGTAAAATGGCCTATTCCAAGAATTGCAATTGGAGGGGCGAACAAACTATCTTTAGTATTTTTGAATTCTTTTCTGCTTCTTGCTATGTCGCATATAATTTTATTCGCTTGTGGAAGTATTCATCAGGGTCATGAACGTTTTTGGTCACCAGGGTTCGGACCCCTTGTCAGAGACAAATTTCCAGGACTTTTAGAGGCCTTTTCCAGTACTCATAGCGAATTTTCCAGTTCTCACATTTAACCCTTTTTCTTCCAAGATCCCAATATAAATTCTCCTAACTGTAAGCCTCGCATTTCTTATAAAGTTAGTTCAAAAAAAAATAATACTTCATTTCTTGATTTTAACAGATTTGCAGGACTTTCCAGGACCTGTAATCTTTTTCCAGGACTTCTAAAATACCGTAACAAAATTTCAGGACTTTCCAGGTTTTCCAGGACCCGTACGAACCCTGGGTTACACGTCAAGAGGAAGACAATGTGCTTTCATTAGCTTATCAGCGCTGTTCCTCCATCAACCTCTTCGCAGCACTCCACTTACTCACAGTAATAACTAGAAAAATAGAAATATAATTTGTACTGACCTTAAGCCATTGTCTCTCTGTAAGATGCTCGCAATAAACAACATCTTTACGAACGCGTGAGCCACGACCAAAAATCTTCTCGCTCTCTTCTTCCCATGTCAAACGTTCAACCTACAAGTAAGTCCAACAATAGTACTCGGTTTATGCTGTAAAGGCACTGATTTTGATAGTAATAGTCAGAATTCTCGATTTCCAGTGTACCAGGATTTATTACCAAACTCCACCCATGGAAGTGAGTTTGATTTACAAAGCCCTGCGTCAGTATTGCACACTTCGTACGCCTGGCATGCATGGAGAACTACTGTCAGGTTCTAGCAGTGTGCACCACAATGCAAAACCAATAATCAAAACCGAAAAGAACATCAGCAGTAAGGGAAACTGTAGAAACAGATCATGTTTAGTCTCACCTCAGCATCATCCTTGACAATCCAGCCTGGCAGTTCAGTCACTTGCATCAGTCTTGGTCGACGACGGAGTGATCCTGCCTCCTATGAAAATCCACAATAAAATAGATTAGGTTAACATTTAATTTTACTGTACACAAAATCCTGGTTCTCATTTGAGGGGCAAAAAATATGAATGCAAGCACAAGTCTGTATAACACTGCGAAATGCAAGTATAAACACAAGAATCAAACCATTGTTTTTGATGAATGCGCTTGGATTTCTCAGAGTTGGAACAGATTCTTGCATTTGTGCTATGTATCACAAGAGAGATATAGTACCTCTCTTTATATCCTGTAGCTGGTTTTAATAACTTAATGTCAAGGTTACAGAAAAGCTCCATTTTATGCAGGAACAACAACAAACAAAGTGATCTTTCACTTGGCTAAAAGTTGAACATTAAAGCACTGTCCCTTACAATATCGAGCATCTGTAACTTACTCGGACTTCCTGTCGTCGTCTTTCAATGTCCATGCGCTGAGGGAAAATAAAACAAAAATGCAAAGTTACTTATGATAAACGTCCAATATTGATAAATAACCTTTGCAGGTATTTTCCAAGCCCCAAAGGAAGGCATTAGTGTTCTCTGTTGAACATGTAATCTGCAACAACTGCAAGGGTGTTGCTATCAAGTGTCATGGACAGTATAGAAAGCCTGTTGTTTACACCATATTCCTACCTGATAAATTTCAAACTCTTCTTCTGACCGTGCAATCATTTGATTGATGGTTTCATCATCTGGAACCTCACTTTCTTCCTGTGATTTCAAATGGCAAAGTTTTAACACATTGCTTTACAATAACCACTGAAGAATATTGCCTCCAAAAAAAAAAGAAAAAAATTATCACCTCGTCATCTTCATTCTGTGTACCAAGAAGTGCCATAAGGAAAGCTCGTCGTTCACTTGACGTGGAGTTCTGATTAAACATACCAGCTTGGATTACCTGTACAAAAAGCATATGTACATTTACATGAAGATAGAGCTAACGCCATTATACATATTGTGGTTTAACTTTATCCTTGGTTTAAAATGTTTTAAACCAGTTTGATGTTGATTTCGCTTTGTTTCAGATTATGCTAATCAACACAAGACCATGAGAAATGAAAATCAAACTGGTTTAACAAATTTTAAACCAGAGATAAAATTTAACCACAGCATACACATTATTTGAATCTTCCTGTTAGCTGGAAAATCTAAGAGATTCAACAACTGACAAAAGGGGCCTGGATATCAAGGGGCCTGTTTGATCACAAACTTTGGATTTAGATTGGTTAAAAAGAAAGCTATCTTAGTACCGTCAAGGAGTCACATTAAACTATTAACAGGACTTTTGACCTTTTCATCAACATTGAGTTTGTATCTGGCTGCAGCAAGGATCTTCTCTTCAACACTGTTTACTGACATCAGCCTCAAAACACGAACTTCATTCTTTTGGCCAATGCGATGAGCACGATCCTGGGCTTGGAGATCCTAAACAAAAAAATAAAAATTATCATTGCCAAATTGCGGAAACTGTGGTGATTGAAATAAATAATTTAGAAAACAGTGTTAACAGTACAGAGTGGAGTGTAATTCAACGAATAACCAAGTAGACAGCTTTCTGAAAAACATTTACGGTATAAAGAAGTGCTAAAAATAGTGAATCCGATTAAAACATTTTGAGAACAACCCCTTTTAAGTTCTGGCAAAAATAATGTCAAATGTCATTGGTGTTCAAGTATCTTTCTTAATTTTTGCCCACATAGCAGAGTAGTTAATTTTTTAAAAAATATTAGTTTTTTCTTCATTCGTTGAGTAAATTACCACTCTTTTTGTGATGTTGGCATCCTCAATAAAGATTAACTATTATTATTATTATTATTATTATTATTATTATTAAAAATAAAGAAATGAGCAAGACGTATCTCAATTTTTGTGCAAAGTGTTTGATCAAATGGAGAAAAGAAACATCTCACTATTGATATTTGTAACAATAATAAAACTGAGGGGGCATTCTATTTTAGGAAAGGAAGAAATAAAGCCGATAACACACCTGATGTGGGTTCCAGTCACTGTCGAAGATCACCACTGTGTCGGCAGCTTGCAAGTTCAGGCCCAGGCCTCCAGCTCGTGTGCTCAGCAAGAAGATGAAGTAAGGGGAGTCCTTGGCATTGAACAGGGACAGCAATTGACCTCTGTCTTCACTCTTGGTAGTACCATCCAAGCGAAGGTATGGGAATCCTACACATTAGAAGAGAGTTGTGTGAAGAAAAAACCTATTCCGATACTGAATATTAGAATAAAAACATTTCTCTCAATATCAACGTGACATCCTTTGTTTTAATTCCTTTTCAAGACTGGTGTAGACTTAAACCTTTGTATTACATTATTACTTGTTTTTCACTACTACGAGAAATTTCAGAGTCTGGAATATTGGATTCCAGCTTCTATGTCAGGCAATAACAAGTCATTAGTTTTGTTCCGCAAAGATTAACGTTTAATTACCTTTCCAGTTAAAATAATCCTCAAGAATAGTCATGAGAGATGTCATCTGTGAAAATAACAGCACCCTAACAAAACAAAGGAAACAATGATGCATTGCATGGACTCAAGACCCACTACCTCTCTACAAGAGATATGACCGGGCTGTAAAATAGTGTTTATAACAGGTAAATGAAAACAGAGCTTGCAGACAAGTTAGCGGCCGCAAGCAAAAGGTTGTTAATCAGAAGTAACAAGGGCAATTTTAGTAAGAGGAGACTGGAAACTGCTTAGTATGGATGTGTACTGCACATGTAGTTTGCTGCAAAATTAGCACACAAAACAGCAAAACGTAAATCATGCCATACAGCCTATACAGAAAATAAATAAGGACATAAGAAATACCTGTGGCCTTTTCTCTTGAGCTTTGGCAAGATCCTATCCAGGAGATCAAATTTGCCAGACACTCTTACAACATCAGGCCTGTTGGAGCAAGGGAATTAATAATTATTATTGGCAAATAGTTTAACTTTAAGTTAATAAATGCTACAAAAGGAAAATAAAACAGTTGCTCTTATTACATTACCCTTGAACAATTCCACTATGAAAGCCAAGGTGCTCTGCTATAGATTCCTGTGGAAACACAAGGTTAATAAGCAAAAGTTATTCCAAAATTTGAAATTAAATAATCAGAGCTATTTATTCTGTCTATGACGTGCAGAATTAAAATCACAGTTTAAAATATAATAGTAACAAACATCACTGAAAGAATAGTTACAAAGTTATTGATAATGAAAGACAAGGCTCCAAGTGACTTTCATAATTTTACAATACTGCAAATGTATGGAAATATAACATGATATAAGTGATTGTTAAAGGCGGAAGCTTACCTCTATATGCTGAAACAGAAAAGGATGATTGCAAATCTTCCTCAGTTGCATGATGGTGTTCATCAAGGTCTTGGTTCCTCCACGACCCTACCATGATCGCATAAACAACAAGAAGATCAGAATTAACTGAAATTTTAAAAATGTTTGAACTGTTTCATTTTGCACTAAAATATGTCAGGTTCTACTATCAAACCTCACTCACTGAGATCTTATTCTCTTGTAGTGTTAGCGAAACCCTGGGTTAATATAGCACACACAGAACTCCTGTAATACAAGTTAGTTCTTCCAGGTTTGAAACAGTGTGCTGTCAATAATCACTGAGTGGAGGAGAATTTACATTTAAGTCACTAATTGCCTAACACTAACTAAATGCCCATGAAATAACAGGCTGATAATAACAATGCTAACCCTCTAACCAATGCAAACTAAAGCCAACAATACTAATTTAAATTCAACTATACACAAACAATGCCAAAGTGTCTATTATTTGCAAACAAGGTTTTCCCCTTGTAATGAACTAAGTTAAATTACTGTACATCTAACTAATTTAGGGTGAGAATTTGAACAAGATCTATATGTTACTGGCCAAGAAAACGTTCTGCAAGCATAATATCAATGCCTCCAATTAATTATCAGGCAAGGAAACTTTGTTTTTGAGATTCATCAGATCCTGAGCCTTAGCACAGTTGCTATCAAATGCATCAGAAACTCACATTTCATTTGAAACTGCAAGTTAAAAGACAGACCTTTTTATCCTTCTCTGATCCATCTGTGAGCAACACGCCTGCCTTGTGCATATGATTGTACAGAATGCGCTGAAGTGAAGACATGTCACATTTGACAACATATTCAACCTGTACAATAGGCAAATAAAACATCCAACATTACTGTAAGTTAGATTCTGCAACCTGCATGTACAGTAATAACAAGACACAAGCCTGGCATTTATTTTAATGGTGGTAAGGTAAAGCCTTGTGCCAAGTGGCCGATACTGCTGGAGCTTATCCTGTTTCTGTAGCGTTAAGCGGCTACAAATATTACTACCCCCCTGCTAGTCCATCGCAGGGTTACCCCCAGCATTATTTTGCCAGTACCCATTTATACACCTGGGTGGAGAGAGGCACTGCAAGTAAAGTGTCTGGAGCCCAGCGCACTGACCATTAGGCCACCACACCTAATGGTCAACTCTAGAAATGGAGGTGGTCATTGTGAGACATCTATCATTGCTGTGGCCCTCCCTCAACCCTCTTCCCCTTATTCTTGTAGTTTTCCCGACACGTGCCATGTCTTAAACTTTTGAGCGGTACTGTAATGTGCACTTGAGAGTGCACAAAGCAAATAAAGCCATCAAATACTGCATCATCCTGGACTTCCTACCTTTTCTGGCAGCTGAGATTCCACTTCTTTCTTCAGACGACGTAACAAGAATGGTCGGAGCACCTGTTATGGTCAAATGAAAGGAAATTCATTGAAATTTGGAGTAGAATTAGAATTACCCACTACAAAAGTGAAGTACAAAATGATTAAATTAAACTGACAGTCAGGGTCTCACCTTATGCAAACGTCGAATGATCAAGATGGTTTCCTCTTCATTCAGCTCAACCTAATAAATGAAAAAATAATATACAGAGTGAAATTACACTCCAAGTCACCATTCCAAGCCGTGCACTTGAATAGGTGTGGAGAGTGGAATTCAAATTAGTCAAACAAATTAATATGGACTACAGTTTGAGGTCTAGTACTCCCTAACCATTAGGCCACTCCACCTCCGACATAGACCGAGACAACAAGAAGTTTCAGCATTTGCAGAATGACTGCGTTGAATGTTGTGGGCTTACCTTTTCACCTGTCATAGCAAAAGGTGCATTGAACCACTGCTCAAATGTACTGCAGGACTTGAAGATCGTTGGAAGAAGGAAATTTAACAAAGCCCACAGCTCTGGTAAACGATTCTAAAATTAAACAGTAATGTCACTTATTACATAATATGCCAAACACGAGAGAGTGTTTCATCACATTTCAAACACTAAGAAGAAACTTGAAAATATGGCACAGAGTGGAGTATTTTGGAGGGACCTTGAGGTGTTTGGAAATGTGATGAAATGTTCTCTCAAGTGTTTGATACACCTTCTTACCAGTAATCAAGACTAAAACTAAGGAATGAATGGAGTGCTAACTAAGATCAGATGTCCAATCCACTGGACATCACAGTTATGGTTTCCTTTGTTTTAACTTGATTAATTATGACTGAGTTTGAGAAAGCACTGTACATGTACACACACAATAATGCACATCTTCTCATGTGCTTTTCAGAGGCCAGCACTTAAGAATCACTAAGTTAAACAGTATTGAATCCAACTACAAATTAATGATGTCTGAGTAGAATAATAATTTTGAAAAATATGTCCCCCCATCTTCAGAAAAACAAGTTCTAAATGCACATGTAGGCACACAGTATGAAATAATGAAGTCTTAGTTAAACCACAATAAACTAATAACATCAAAACCTGCAGAGGAGTTCCAGTCAGCAACACTCTGTGGGGTGCAGCATAATGTGTATTCAGAATCTGTGTTAATTTACAATGATGGTTCTTCATCCTGTGACCCTCATCTACGACCATGTACCTCCAGCGTACCTAACAAAACAAAGATATCTGTAAATGATATGATGAAATGGTTAATTACAACACGAGTGTGAGAGTGAGATTCGAACCCATGACCTCCCAGACACTGGTTGGGCTTTCTAACCAACTGAGCTACAGAGAACACTTTGTGATCTAGGCCATTTATTACGTTCAAGGGCATAGCCATAGGGGGGGGGGGGGGGTGCCTGTGACCGCCTTTGTAAGATGTTTTAAGTGAAGATAAAATAAGATAAGATATACACAGTATTTCCATCAGCTTATTTAGAAATATTTATGGTAATCAACTAACTACCTATCTTCCTAGCAACAAAAAAAGGTGTGAAATACAAAAGAATAAAAACTGCTTTTCATGGAGGCTGTGTTCAAAAAAATATACTTAAAAATTTCGGTTAAGAATTATAATACAAATTTACTTAAAACTGTGGCGACTCAGTTTTGTCTTAAACTCGCTTAAGGAAGTCGCTTGTCTTAATTCTGTGGGAAAGTTGTTCCACAGCTGAGCTCCACTGTACGAAAAACTTCTCTTCAGGTAATCAGTGCGAGGTTGTGGAAGAACTAGTTTGTTTTCGGTATTCCTCAAACGATAAGCACTCGTGTTGTCGCGATAAACGAATTTTGATCGTAAATATTCTGGTGTCATCCCATGTAAAGTCTTATACATCATGATAGATTTCTTTTCAAAACTTTGATGACAGAGTTTACGCCACCCTAATGCCCGGAACACCACATCTAAATCACTATCGTAGCTCACAGACATCAAAATATCATAATATTGTAATTTCCTTAACAAAATATCGTGATCAACTGTATCAAAGGCCTTTTTGAGGTTTAAAAAAACCACAGCGTTGACAAAACCACGATCAATGTTCATGGCCCAACTATCAGTAGCTTCAATTAGTGCCGTCAGTGTCGAATGCAAAGAACGAAAACCAGATTGATGACGAGTAAGAAAGCAATTTTCATGTCATAAAAACCCGCGAATCTGAAGTACACATGTACCAATATTATGTGCAATTTTCATGTCATAAAAACCCGCGAATCTGAAGTACACATGTACAGTATCAACATAGTAACATACATAGTGTCACCCCCCCCCCCCCCCCACGAGGTTCATATAGGACAAGCATCCTACATACTGTCATGTACACTGTACAGCTGGATCAGCAATGCCAAAACTGACACGAGTGTGGTAAACATGAAAGATAGTAAAACTCCTGTGTAGCCCATCAGACTGGAGATTACCCCAGTTTCCTTACCAGTAATTAAGTGACTGGGAGTATTTCTACTCCCCACCCTACCTTTGACAGGACTGATTTGTCCTTCATCACATACTCATAAGTGGTGAGCACAACATTGAACTTCCCTACTCTGATTTGAGATGCAGCTGAACGACGCATGTTGGGTGAGCCCTGATAGAGAAAGAATAAAATAATTACCCTGAAATTCCCAACTATTGGCTCGGTCAATGCGGCAAGGCCTCAGTTTGAGATTTTCCCGTAAAGACCTCACCCTCGATTAATAAGTACTGTTATTAATAAGCCAATCAATAAGGAGAATTAATCCATTTAAGGCTGGGACTGAGACTGACTACTTCTACTGTTACATAACACTATTAATTAAATGTTCCAGGTTCTACTATCAAACTCCACTCATCAAGATCGAATCTTTAGTGGTGTTAGCGAAATCCTGGTTTAATGTTGCACACCTCCGACACCTGACACACATGGTTACTTTCCTGACAGGCCTTAAAAAGCGTGCTGTAAAAGATACACTGTACAACAGAATATTTATCTAACCTTGTAGCTAACAACAATAATTGAAGGTGTCCATTTCTCAAATTCCAACAACCAGTTAGAGAGTGTTCTGTAAAATGAAAGCATGTCAGAAGTTACAAATTTGAAAACAAAAAGATAAAAGTATCAGTCAATACAAGGTTAATTAAATGGGCAAGATGAGTCAAACACTATGATAGATGTACTTACGAAAGAGGCACAATAACCAAGAATGGTCCATTGAGTTTCTTGATCTCAATCAAGTAAGCAAACAAGGCAATGGTCTGAATGGTTTTTCCAAGGCCCATCTCATCTGCAAGAATGCCATTTAGAGCATTGTTGTGTAATGAAACCAGCCACTCAAGACCTCGTAACTAAAGGAAAAACAAAGCAGATACAGACAGTTTTAGGCAAGCACCAATACAATTTTCCTCACATAATTTCTACAACATCTTCAGAATTATTACAAAGCCATTGCGAAAATGCATAGCTGTTGATCACTGCGAATACCTGTGCGATGCGGAGGTCATGGGTTCAAATCATGTTGAAGCCCTGATTTTTTCAGGCTTCTTTGTTCCAATTGCTTAAATTGGAAATTCACTGCCGTGATCATCTCTCACTTTCATCTACATCCGCAGTTTACATATGAATTATTTCACAAACTTTACATCAAAAGTGTAAGAGTTACCTGGCAGTTTATTTCACCTGACAAAAATGGAATGCAAACAAAGGCCTTTGCCAATTAATTCATATCCATCTGGATTCAGTTGTAAGCCAGTTGAACTTCATTAGCTCCAAAGAAGAGGGCAATCACTTAAAAGTTAATTATTAACTATTCAATTAGGCTAATCAAAACACAATTACTATTTTTCCAATGGGTAAAATTTCCTTGGTGAATCTCATCATGAACACCAAATATAAAAAAAATAACCCTGTTTCACTTTTTTTTTCATTTTTCACCTCAAAATACGTATATCAGCGGCTCGCATAACTTGGAATGCAGAAAATGATTATTGTAAAATATGGTACCTGATATTCTTTCAGTTTTCCACCAATAAGAATGGATGGTTGCTCAGTGATGTCTTCCTGGAAGCTATGTGCAATTTGATAATACTGCCGACTTTCCAACACAGAGGGGTCATCAAGTCTTAAAGAGAGAAAAGGTCACAGTTTTAAAATACAAACGCATTTTGATGGCAAGTTTTGTCAGTTTTAGAACAGCTCATTTCAAAACAGCCAAATGGCACTTGAGTTATGGACAACACAATTGGTCAGTAACAACAAAAAAGCCTAACCCTAAAAGAACCATCGCCGAGCATGGGGAAGAAAAACCTGACAAAGCTCATGCATTATAGGGTGCAATAGAGCGGTTTTCAATTGAATGCAAAGGCGGTCGCAAACGAGGATACACTGTTGCTCATGACGTTCCTTTGAGCATGCAAACAAGAAAACATTTCTCGCGGACACAAAATGTTTTTGAAAAAATTAGAAACATTTTTTGGTCTAGGACAAAAAAAGTTGTGTCCACAACAATGTTGCTGTGTCTGCAACAATGAGTCCATGTTTGCTCCAGCCTTAATTCGCATTTGCATTGGAATTCAAACTACTAACTCAGCTAATCTGAAGTAAAACCATAACTAGTGGTAATATTATGCCCAAAATATTTCCCATGTTTTGGGCTGCCTATGCAGTTGCTCCACGGACTCTCTGTGTTGTTTTTGATAAACCAGAGCAGGTAATTCACTTTTTGTTTTTATGGCATTACATGTGCTTACACTTCTTCTGCTATATCTTCTTCATCCTTTCCATATTCTTCTCTTTTCTTTTCCTTTTCTGTCTTCCTTTCACCAGCTTCTCTGTCATTGTCTTCATCACCCTCTGCCCCTTCCTCAATAGACCCTTCCTCGTCATCTTCATCATCAGATTCTTGTTCCTGACGTGGAGCCACTTGGTAGCTTTAAAAAAGTGAAAGAGACTAATAAGATTTGCACTTCTAAAACTTTTGGACTAATTTTTACAAGTTTGAGTAGAACGGTTTAGTTTAATTTTCAAGTTTTGAATTCCGAGATACGTGTAGAGTTGCAACATGTGTGGTACATACATACAACTTTATTTCAACTCAGATTTTGAGTAGCTTGAAGGAGCTAGTATCTCCGAGTAATTAAAAATATATATACAGAAATCTATATATAAAACAACATAATAAAAAAAATAAAACTAAAAATAAAATGCAAAAGAAAAATTAACAAAGTGATACACATAAATAGATATGATCTACACAGTAATATTTTGAATAGCACACTTAAAAGCAATAAGAGATTCAGAAGTTATTATGTTATCAGGCAGCGTATTCCATAATTGGTTCTTAACCAATATCCATAACCACCTCATGGATGATGTTGGAAATGCCAGGGGGAGGCTCAGGGGTCTTAAAAGTGAAAGTCTTTTTAGGATTTCCGTGCACAAAGATTATTATAAGTAAATGTACTTGGTCACCATCTTTTTCCATACAGTGGATTGAGTGGTACTGTATAACAGTCATAATTCCATACCCTGGATGACTTTCTAGCCAAGAATCCAGATCATCAGCAGTGGGTGCATCATCTCCTTTAATTACATTTCCAGTCTCAGTATCTACTACAGGTACATGTCGATCACCCTCTGGAGTCTCATCATCATCATAGTCAGACTTTCGCCGTTTCCTGTTATCCTTCATCTGTTTCTTTCTCTGTTCTCTTTTGTGTTGCTGAACCATTTTTGTCAGACTGGCTACATACTCATCAGTTTGTCCCAGCAGGTAAGCCAGACGCTTATCTTTCTTCTGGTCAATCAGTTTCCTGTAGCCCTCTTCATCCTCTGCCTAAACCAAGAGAAACAGTACAGACAATGGCAGTGAGGCATCTGCTACAGTTTGGTGGATATGTTAGCAATAACCAATAATTTTAACGAATTAATGTACAGTCAACTCTCTCTTAGATGGACACCATCGGGACAGGCCTC
Source organism: Blastomussa wellsi (assembly GCA_947652115.1). NCBI lineage: Eukaryota > Metazoa > Cnidaria > Anthozoa > Scleractinia > Plerogyridae > Blastomussa > Blastomussa wellsi. Next base: position 17,348,741 of record OX393571.1, read on the forward strand.
AGCTGTCCGTCCTAGAGAGGTGTCCGGCTTATAGAGAGTTGACGTAACATGACTCCAGGAATTTTCAGCTAAGAAAGCAAGAAAATCCAAGTTATTTTTGGAATGGGACAATGACTGATTTAATTTTAACTTGTACTGTACATGTATGTATTCCGCCGACAAAAAAAGAACTATCAATTAAACGTCTGGTGTTAAAAAGAGTCACATACAGAACTTAGTAATTTAAGAATTTTTCTTCCCAAAATCGTAATTTGCAGTCACATTCGGCACCTCACAAGTGTCTGTTGACGATTTCAAAGTGTCCGTTGTCTGTCTTATAGAGAGTTTGGATGTAATTAAATGCAATTTAATGGAGTTAACAACAAAGAGCGCTTGCGTTCCCTTGGAGTCAGCGGTGTCTGCACGTATGCACATGCGTCAATGCCATGTGCTTTCAGCTTGTAGCGTAGCATTCCAGGAGGCGTTCCGTTTAGCGTTCCATCTTGGCGTAGCGTGGCAGCTCGATGCCCTGGCAGTTCTTCTCCCACCCCTTCCCTCCCTCTTTCCACTGTTCCATCAGTGTGACGGGTGCCTGTTCCCCTTACTGCGTGGGGGCTCATGGCTGGGTTGCCAGGATTTGCCAGCCATGGGAGCAGTCTTCATCTAGGAGCTGGCTGCCAATAGTGGAAGCTCCTGGATGTCTCAGGCACCCAACCTCCATTTTGTAGCGATGCAGTTGTTAATTATAGTAAAATGACTTAGAAACGGCCAGGACCAGCACCAGGTGTCCATCTAATAGAGTTGCCCGTCTTATAGAGGTGTCCGTTATGAGAAAGTTGACTGTATAATTATGTAACTTATTGTAAAAAAAATGTAAATGTTATTTATAGTGGTCATGCACTTAGCTTCACATCACTGAAACAAAGGAAACAAATATTTCAAATGAACATAACACGGTCACAAATCCCAACTTGCAGGAGACAGACCAGTTGGCTCTTAACAAGGTGTGCCCAAGGATTTGAAATCCGACTACCGAGAAACAATTCTCACTAGTTGCTGGTGGAGGCCTTGAAGCCCTGGCCTCGAATCACCAGCACCCTAAACCATCTGGCGGTGGACACTGCTTCCTACAGTACTGCTCAAATGTAAGTTACTACCTCTCGTCTCGTTTCTCGCGAGACTCGTCTCGTTTCTCTCGAGAATCGTCATGTTTCTCTCGAGATTCACTGAAGCGTTCAGTATGGAATATATTACGCGTGAGAAGCTGGTGTACAATTTAACACTTCTGTTTGCAGCACGTTGCCAAATCGACGAAAAAGGTTAAACTGATTCAAACTGTCGCAAAGCAAAGGTTCACTTCAGGCTTCAGAATTCCACCGGCGTCGATTTGTTTGACAACAAACATGTTTGTGTGAATGGTGAATTTTATCTTCTGAGGAAATGCTGCCGGCGTCGAAGCAAGAGTATTCCACCAAATTTCCGATTCAACAAGTTTATCATCTCGGAGTTATTTAAGCTCACGCGGCTTGAATTCTCGCAAAGTTTCCGCTTGATTAGCTTTGATTTCGATTTATGACCACGCCACGGCGCGTTGCTTTATTATTACTTTTGTATTCAAGAGCCTCCTGGAGAAAGCAAGGATGAACTTAGAAATAGACTGGTTCAGTATTCGAGACAGCGAAAAATCTGAGAATCGGGCTGGTTTGATGTTTTTGACACAGAATCATCTGTTTACTTTTATTAGTTGTTTTTATTCAGATAGGCCATAACCGACAAAACACAGTTAACAGTTAAATAAGCAAAGAGGAAATGTTTCTTTTTCCACAAGTTAATGTGACGACGATGCCTTGTTTACTTCATTGCGAGAAAATGTAAATAAAGAGCAAGCGCCAAGTTGTCGGCATGGATAGCGTCGCGGCACATGCTAAAACATGTGATATCTTGCATTCTAAATCTAAATAGCGTCCAAATCTTATTGCAACCGAAATACTGTTTTTGAAATGAGGATTTGGGATAAAGTACACACGAATCAAATCGGCTCCTCCACGCGCGCCATGCGTGATTGTTTGAAAGTATCGAGTGTCAAGCTTTACTTGTGTGTTGTCAATTTAATCGACAAATAAATTCATCACGCGCCAGTCTCACGCACCGTGAAGACGGAAGAAGGTTTCAGTTTGAAGTGTGAGAATAAAAATTGCTGAAGAAAAGGAAAATGGTAAACAAAGACGATATTTGTAAAAGAGAAAAAAGCTTTCCCGGTAATTTCGATGGGTTTAAATGAGACGACAGTGTATTCCCATGGGAGATATCTTCAGACCTCAAAACGCTTGATATTTGCATATTGTCAAAGACTGAAACAGTCATGTTCTAGATCTTGAGACTTCTTGAACTGAATTCCAAGTCCTGAATGAAGTGAATATCAATAATCGAATGTTATCAAAGTGAAGACGTCAACTATCTGACTCCGCGGCTGAGGAGAAGAAAGAAAATCAGGACTATTCACGTGGTGTTTGAGTCATAAACAAAAGTAAGTCCGTAATGCGACCGCCTGTGAATACTTGACAAAGTGCTATTTTAAAGCTCGTATGGCTGCTGATCATTTTTGAACGGATTACTCGGACTGTTTGAGAGAACGGCAATCTATTTTGAACAGTTAGCTCCAGCTGTTCGAACTATATTTTTCTTAAGTTTTAAGGGTAGCTCGAGTAGTTCGAACGGTCGATGCGATACGTCGTACACACACACATCATATCTTTTTTTATTCGCACAATTGTTTCCGAACTGAATACAAGCACTGGTATTTTGTACCAGAAGGCAAAGCATTGGTACTTGCAGTGCACTCGCGAGAAACGAGAAACTTCTCAAGAGAGACGAGACGAGTCTCGAGAGAAACGAGACGTGTCTTGAGAAAAACGAGACGCGTCTCGCGAGACGGTGGTAACTTACATTTGAGCGGTACTGTAGTATTGTTCTTAAAGTGCATATGAAGCTAATTTTTTAATGCATAGTTCTAACATTTTACATATTGAAGGAAGAATCTGAAAGTTTGAGAAGAAAAGATAACATATTGATAATTTTATAAGCCTTGAAAGTTACTGCATTTTGCTCCAAAAATGTCCGCCAATTTGCGCGGCCAAAATACCACGTGATCTCAGATTGTGACGTCAAGTTGGTTGCATCTCAGATCAAGAGATGAGGCGGACAGTGAAAAAACTATGCGTTGAGGAGTTAGAACGTTATCCCATTGTGCTATAGCGGTTAACAAACGGCTATTCGTTTCGAGACGGCTACATGTAGTTATTCAGAACGTTTTCGCGTGAGAGGTTCATACTCAGCGCTTACCCAAAACGACCCTTTGCAACCAAAATGACATCACATTAAGGATTTCACAATAGAAACTCGACCCAGACTCTGGGCACTTTTTGTTCAGAAAATCTGCATTTTATACCCCTCAAAATCTTTCATATCTTTGTTCAGTGTAATTTTTCTACTTACAGTGGTTTTCTATACATATAGGGGAACTCAAAACCTGCAAAGAAAAAAGTCGCTTCATATGCACTTTATGCACAGTAATGGCTTTAAAATCAAGTTTTTTGATGCCAATCATGGATCAAATGGGTAAGCATTTTACATACCATGAGTCTTCTCATTCTCTCCTTCTCAATCCTCTCCTCTTCCTTTTTCTTCTCTCTGTCTGTGATAGAGTGATAACTCATCACTGCTCTATTCAGCTTCACCACCTTGGACTGGATGGAGCGATGGTATTCCCTGAAGTCACGCGCGTGCTGCAAGATGGTGTTAAGGTACTCCTGGTGCTTCTGGCGTCGTTTGCGCTCTTGTTCCATCTTCTGTTGCTTTTCAAGTTTCTCTGTGATCCTAAGGGATACAGATGAAGAAAAAAATTAAACAAACCACAGCTGAATACATTCTAGGATAACCACACCAAGAAATTTGTTGTAACATATACAGTACCTTGCTTCTCTCAGGGACTGTTTCTTGCTTCGCTTATATGCTTTGGAGTTAAGTGCTGTCTCTAAAGTAGTGTCTCTCCTTGTACACGCTACTACCTCAGCTCGTAGCTAAACAAAAACAGACTTAATCAGGGCTGTCACTAACTTTTGAAGTAGGCAGGGAAAGTAAAAAAGTAGCCGGGCGATTTCGTCCTTTGATGTATTTTTCACTTTCCAGGGTTTTGGTTTTGTTTCAAAGAAGCCAGGGCTCAAACTCGTAGTAGCCGGGGGAATTCCCCAACTCCCGGCCCTTACTGACAACCCTGCTTAATAAATTTAGCATTAACATTATTGTGGAGGACACAAATACAGGAGATTGTTGGCAGGGGACCAAGCTTAAATCCTAGATGAAGGTGTTTTATTGGTAGACTGACTGACGTAGCAAACAAACTTTATTGATACAATGGTACTAAGAGCAAACAGATTTCATCGATGACAAGGGCAATCAAGGCAAATTATGCAAAAAGAATAAATTCTTTCTGCCATTTGGCACTGTGAGATCAAAGTAACCCCTCAACCTTTTTAAGTCAAGCCAAAAAGATTATATTACTCTAATAAAATTGAAGTTGAAAAATGCTTCTCTAGACTTCTTGTGTAGTGAGTAAAAAAGCATCTGTCTGCAGGCAAACCTGTTTCTGGAAGTTTAGCAGTCTGAGAGCTCGTAATTCAATCATGGCATTCATTCTCAAGTCATCAGGAATACTCCCTGGCAGTCCTTCCAGTTCCCCAATACGCTGCACGATACGAGCCTGGATTCTGTTAGAAAATTGCAAAGATGATGGTTATACTGTAGCAATCTTACAGTACAGCTAACAGAATGCAAACATCATACAGATCATGCATAGTACACTTTACCAAACAAATCAAACTGGAAACTAGCATTCCAATTTAGTGAAAGGGATCTTCTAGTTTACAAAGCAATGTTAAGGAATGACTTTTGAATAAATTGTATACAGTGTACATACATGTACTTTACATACATTGTTGCCACACAGATGTTCTGCAGCTTGAAGTTACATGTATGTTTTAGATGAAGTAAACCTCAGCTTAATACATTGAGCCCATATAGATACTTGGAGGGTTCATCTCAAAGAACCAACATTGCCTTTTTGTAAGTCTACAAAGTCAAATTTTCTGAGGGAGAGTTCCTCCAGATGATAACATGAATTTAAAGGGATAAAGAAGACTGCTAAAAGTTGAAAAAATAAATATATAAAATATATGTCAAGTTCCACACACAAAGATTCACCTTAAATAACCTGCTACCTGATCACTTGCAGATAATACCAGTTCCTAACCTGTTTTCTCTTTCTTTCAGGATTGTAACAGGATCCAGTCCAACAGGTTTGGCAACAGGTGCCATCCGTGGCTTGCTTGGCATCTGTATTCCTCCCTGTGTGGAGCCTGGTGTCTGAACCTTGCGCTGCTGTTGCTGTTGTTGCTGCTGTTGCTGGGCAAGTGCTTGTCGTTGTTGCTCCTTAAGTTTTTGCTGCTGAGAGGCCGCTGCAATAGCACTGGCGGCTGCCCCTTTAGCTGCTTCCCAGGATGCTGTGTTTGATGACTGGCTGGATCCAGTGGCCGGTTTGTTCTGCAGTTGTTGGGCTGATTGAAAGAAATTCATAAGTGCAAAATAATCAACTAAAAGAGCAAGGAAAACAAAAGGATCCACACATCCGCAGTTAAGAAGTTCTGTTATTGCACTGTGTAACAAACTGTATTGAGCCAAGTGTAATGTCCATAATAAACTGATAAACATTGTGATATTGCCTTGGAGCCCCTAAAACTTTATGGCTACAAATCCACCCAATAAACAACACAGTTTATATGTAGCAACTTGGGTGCTGCAGTTGCTAAATGATTAGTATACTGCAGGCTTTTTTATTGAGTAGTCTGGGTGTGCACCCTGGCCAAGATAAAGTTACGTACTTAGCTCTTATTAACTGAGAGGGAGGTCTGTATGGGAGAATCTTGACCGAGGTGGTGAGTACAGACTGAACGCAAACTCACGACCGAGGCTAAAAATAGGGGACTCTCACATTAAATACAGGGGTAACCTTAAAATGGACTAGTATTTCATCCAGAATCTCCTCAGTCACTTTATGCCATAGAGATCAGTAATGAGCAATGGCCTAAAAGGACACTACATGAACATGTAGGCTTGCATACAGTAGGCTTTATTTTTATTACTTTTGTTCTTTCTAGCACTTTACCTGGTGCCATTCCAGGGACATTATAAGCTGTCTGATTTGGTACAGGTACCGCAGGACTAGCTGCTGCACTACTACCACCAACAGGTGCTTGGCTTTGAGGTGTTGACTGATTTCCAGGTTGAGTCTGACTTTTAGGAGGTAACTGATTTACCTGAGAAGGGGCGACACCAGGTTTAACTGAGGGTGCCTTGCCTTGAATGGCGATGCGTATATGCTCTGGGAGAGGCTGGCTGCGTGCCAGGAGCTTGTAAGCCATGATCTGTGCTCTGAGCTGCAGCAGCTGAGGGGAAGAAAACCCATGCACCTTTGGAGGTGCTGTTGAAATCATACTTGGAGCAGGGGAACTTCTTGTCTGCATATCTGCCATGCCTGTACCCGGCACCATACTTCCCATACCCATTGGCATGGAAGGAGGAGGAAGCTGAAGGCCATGACTGGCATCTGACATGTCGGCACTTGGAGGTTTTGCTCTCATTAATGACAATAACTGTGCATATCGTGGGTCTGACTCCATGCCTCTTTCCTGCATAGTCCGCAAGGCCTAAAATGGTGGGAAGGAGAGAAAACTTAAAGTGCACCTAACCCCAAAATATTTTTTTGTTAAAATATACCTTTGCACCAGTTTGAAACGCATTGCATCTGTCGTTTCTCCTTTTTACCAAATTCTGGCTATTTATAGCATTCAAACGTTATGAAAAACTGTGCATCATTTGTTCCACGACCGAATCAGAAGGGGGCATGGGTCTATTCCTGATTTGAAGTCACAAAATGATTTGCATCGCATCAAGTCTTTGTAAACATGCATGCAAATCAGTCTGTGACGTCAAATCGGGAATAGACCCACGCCCCCTCTGACTCGGTCGTGGAACAACTGATGCACAGTTTATCGTAACTTTTGAATGCTATAAATAATCAGAATTTGTTAAAAAGGTGCAGTGCGTTTCAAATTGGTGCAAAGGTTCATTCTAGCGAAAAAAAATATTTTGGGGTCAGGTGAACTTTAATGTTTGCTTTAAACGGCCCTAGTTTGCCTCTGCCATTTTCAATGCCATCATAATTATTATTACATGTATTTTATTCCCAAATGGAATGTCTGCAGTCATGTCGCAACATTTTTGGTGTGATACGATCATGTTTCTTTCGTGAGCTATCAATGTTTTTAAAATTTGCCACCCCACTTTGATCAAAGTCTGCTAGGAAAATATTATAATTTTTTGCAACGGAGACAAGAACATTTAACAAGTTTGGAATTAATTTTTTGGCCAGGAGTTGCTTTAGAGCAAGATATTAATTCAATGCATGATTCACTGATCCAAAATGACACGAAACCAGACAAATCCGTTGATGTGTCAAAAGCAAAACTACATGCTAAATTCATCATGCCTCAAGGTTTGACGGAAATGGTAGTAATGTCTACTTATCTGGGTTTTCACACACCTTTTCCAGCCTTTGCACGCTCTCTGGTGTATAGTGGAAACCTGCAATGGATGCCATCTTCTTGAAACAGGCTTCCTAACAATCTGTACATGTATATCTATTCAAGGTAAAATAATATCATAAATAACATGTTAAAGAGCAATTTTCACTTGAGTGCTGGAAGCAACATGCTTACATGCAGTGTTTGCTTTAAAAACCTCATATCACTTTGTCAACCACTGTTATTTACCCCTAACACAAGAATTTTAACAATTTAAAAGCAAAGGTTATACAGTAGTACATAGTATAAATCTACTAGCGTTCTATCACGAATGCCATTCGCTGATTGGCTACCCTACCCACTATCTATTTTGTGATAGATAGTGAGTAGCGTAGCAGTGCGGTTGTCAACAAAATGGCAGCCGCTTCTTCACGTTTTTTGATGAAGAAGATTTAGACAGTTTACTGGTGAAGTTTTGAACAACTAGTAGATTCATACTAAAACAATTAGATTATTCACTCTCGATTTCTATGCGTGATAGAAATATCGAGCTTATAATCTAATTGTTAAATAGAATGACTTTTAAGACCCCACTGAAGTAATATGGTTGAAACAAATAAAACTTACATGTACATGTCTACACATTAATGCATGGTTCAATTCTACGTGTTACCACCCCCCCCCCCCCCCCCCGGGCACACCCCTGGGCATTTGCGATCATTTTGCAATCTATTCCTCACCCCCGGGCACACATAAAAAGACAATTACCCATCCCCGGGACTCCTTGTCGACCACAAGTACGTCATTTTGTGTACAAAATCAAGATAAAAATACTGATTTGTGTAAAAATAGCAAAAGAAGAACATGAAGAAGTCTTTTTCAAGAACTACACTTTTCTGAAAGCGACCGCGAAGTCCCTGGCTTCTTACGACTTAGCCACTTCTTATCGCGATGTCGTCCTTAATAAAGTTATAAGGGCCGACTTGCAATTGTTGCACGTCTACTCACTCGCGCGATATGGCACAACCGTGTCAACTGTGATGTACTAGAAAGAACATCGAGAAAGTACTTCAGATTTGCCCCACACCACACCCCCGGGACAAGATCTAGACCGCTTAAAACAATTCCCCACCACTGGGCTGAAAGGGCTGGACTTGTCCCGGAGGTTGCGTGGGGGGATGGTTACAGGTAAAATTGAACCACGCATAACGTCACAGTATTTTTAAATCCAGAGAAGTAGTTAAATTAAAAAGAGCTTCCAAACAAGTCATACTTTGTTCCGGTAGAAACAAATCAAGCAGATGACTTTTAAGGCTAAGATAGGATTTGAAAAGATTTAAGCTTGCGTCAAAGAAGCTTTTTGGCCATCACAGCCCGGATTTCAGTTGATCTAAGACTGACAGATGATCTCACCGACAAATCAGACTCGAACAATCTGAGGATTAGCGAACAATTTAAATATTGTCACTCAGTAGAATGTACTTTTCTAAATCAAGCGGCCAACTAAAATATTTAAAAGTCCAATAAACAGATCAAATAAATGTTTATAGTTAGTATTTTTCTGGAAGCCTTTAGGAAACACCCGAACAGCTGAAAGCCAAGAAATTTCAGACACGAGCGAAAGCGGCCGTACCATAACAAACAGAAGGCCAAATTATCAGATGAAATGACTTTGAGATGATCGAATAAGAATAAAACAGCTTGAAAATCTAAAGGAATATTGTTTTAAAGAGTGAATTAGTTCTTACCTGATAAACAGAGTTATAAATACATCAGAAATACTTCTCTTCTCATTCACATCGCTCACAATCATGTCTCTCCACCATGATGCTTTGTCTTCAGAGCGCATGCTCAACACTTAGCCTCGTCTTCAGGACGAGAAAGGAGGAGCTCTGAAGCCATCCCAACACGATCCTTGACAGTCTCAGAAAGAAAGGGAAAAGTTTATTTCCTCGTTTCAACGGCACAGGAACTCGATTACCCATATTCTTTATAATAATTATTCTTACGGCCTGCCATTAATGGCTATAAGGAGCCCCCTAAAAATTTCGACGCACATTTTCCATCCTTAGCACTCCGTTACTCGATACATTACTTATCATAGGAATCACAATCTCGTACCTCGAGTCTTCGTTTCTTACTGCGCAGGCTTGACGAAACGAGCGACTCTCGAAAGATCCGTTACAGGATCGATTTTGATTGGTTTTGAAGACAATAAAAACGACCGGAAGTAAAATACCACTAGTTCATTATGTCAAGCTTCATTATCGTCCCCAGAGGCCGCGATTCGTTTGGTCAGCACCAAGGAATCGAGACCTCTGCCCGCAACCAAATTGTGAGCATGCGTAGAGAACTCGTTTTGTAGCTTTCAGCCAATCAGATTTGTCAGATTTGATTTTGTGCATGCGCAGAGTGACGGGAAGTCCGAAAATCACGGACTTCCGGTGTTGGACCTTCCCAGAGGTTGCGATTGTTGGTGCTGACCAAAAGGATCACGGCCTCTGGGGACGAGAATGGTCAAGCTTTTGAAATGTGGGCATGCGCATTTCAAGTTGAAATTTTCAACCGGAAGTCTGATATTTTCGGACTTCAAATCGGATCTTTCCAGGGTCGTTCGTTTCCCGACCGGCCCTGGGTAGGAGGGTGTGGGAATCATGGTAGTTGTGTTCAAGTTCGCGCGCAAGTCTCGAAGATGTCGTGCGCGTGATGAATCACGGACGAAAGTTGTTGAGACACATAAAAATTACCAACCTTTTACCCTAGGTGTAAATTCTCCTCTCTCCCCTCGTGAAAGGTAGCCTCCCCTTCCCCCTTTTTCAATGTTGGAAACAAATAAAAATCCACAAATAATTTTGTAACATTGGTTGGGGTGGAGGGGGTTGTGTTTTCATACAAATGCAAAATATTATTGTTAGTTCGAAAGTGTTAGTTTTGGCAAATTGTCTCAACACTTTTGTCCATGATTGTAGTTGCATTCAACTTCGCGCGCAAGTCTCGAAGAGGTCGCGAGCGAAATAAGGTACAATGATTCCCTGCGCGCAAGATTCATGAAGGGAATCTCAGACTGTTTTCTCTGATCACGTGCGCGTTGCTCTTTGAAGAAGAGATTTTTCTTATTTTTTTTGGCTTAATGCATAGAATGGTAGCTTATGTAATACTTTAGAGTTTCTACGAAAGCAATTAAACTACTCACCCTCGTTTTCTATGAGCGATAGTCAACTTGGGTGTGCCTAGTCGACTATTCGCTCAGAGAAAACGAAGCCCTTGGGGAGTAGCGTAATTGTTAACTAACAATTTCCCGAGATGCGGGCTAGCATACAAGGTCATTTCTTCATACCAGTAGCTTGAATTAAGCTCTAATTTAGCCAAATTACCAGCGACAACGTTTATAGTAAATAAGGACTTGAAAAAAGAGAATTTAAAGAAAAAATAATCATACGTCAACTGGTTCACCAATAACAATCTTATTTGGTCTTGCGCGGGTTGTTCTCCAGAAAAAATGTAGGCACAAGCAACATGTTATGAATTTTTAATTAGTTTATTTATCTTTTTTTACCGAAAGCAGCTCTCAAATCGCTTAATTCGTCAAGACTAAGATGAGTGGTTTCATAAGCTTTTTACTTTTGTTGATCTTTTCGTTGCAAATAACATACGCCAGAGAATTTACCCCCGAAAATGAGAAGGTAATCGCTCTTCAAAAACTTGAGGAGAAGTTGCTACCAGAATTAGAGGCATTCATTGCCAACAAAGAGAATCATTTGGAAGAACTGGAACGGATGATAAGTCAAATGACAGCTACAAAGACACTGGTCAGTGAGAGCATTGAAGGATACCTAGGAACTCCACTAAATCAATACTTACTTATCAAGAGATTTATTGACGATTGGGGAACGCTTGGACAGCTTTTGAACTCCAATGCGTCCAATAATGCGGGTGAGTTTGTTTTCGTTTCATGAAATGGTCATTACGTCACTAGAAACTGTCGTACTGCTAGCTACGTAGTTTATAGCGGTTTCATATTTGAAAGTCGGTGTAGCTGGCGTACAGCGCAAGAGCTTGAACTATATATATTTGACTCCTCATAGAACGCTGATCACGAAACCACCTGGCTTGGTAGGAAAATACCCTCTGACAGGGCCGAGACGGGTTGTTCAAAGCACGATTCATTTATGTTCAGGATTGAACGCAAGTATTGTTCAATTACTACTTCATATTTGACTGGGTTGTTTCCAATTTTCATGTTACATTAAAATTTGACAGCATTAGCTAGCATTATGTGTGTTTTAGTGAACTTTTATCAATGAGGACACTTCGTGATGCTTGTCATAAAGAGCTTGCATCTCATTAGCGGTCAATCCTGGACATATCTGAGTTAGTATAAAGAAACCACTTTCAGTGTTTTGCTGTAAACGAAAAATGTTTAAATTGTCAGGTATGGTAAACGTAAGGACGCTTTGCTGAACGGACACGGCAATTGCACGTGATTATTTAGCTCTTCGCCATGGTAACAAGATATTATCATAGCTGGAGTTGATCACGGGAAATCACACCACTTTTCTATATCCGGCTATCTGACCAGTCACAACACGCTCGGTAGCAAAAAGAACCAATCAGAATTCTTAAACCGTGCCACAAGCTGGAAAAGTTGACAGTGGCAATAAGAAGGGGTAACGCATCTGATAGGTTGACAAAATAGTTCTGCGCAGCCTAGGATTAACCAAATATGTTCAAATGACGACTGGTTGTTTTCTTGTATCTTCCAGGTCTACTCACTAAAATAAGAAAAGAGAAGAATGCGATCCCACGCCAAGCCGAGCTCAACAAAGTGTTGCGGGACCTGGAGAAATCAAGTGGCATTGACCCCGAGGATTATTGGGTATCACTGGGATGATCCAGGCTGGACTATCGAGGGCTGAATGACATTTTTGTTTTAAAATATAAGCAAAGAATACAAGAAAAATGAAAGCAGTCATACGTATCTTCTACTTGATGATAATTGTAATCTCGTTCCCAGGACGCTTTGCCCTTCGCACGCGAAGTAAAGGAAAAGCGCCATGGGAACGAGGTTAGATAAATTGCTTGAAGATATTCTCGTCTTCATAGTCCTTTTTGGTATTTCTCTTAGCCGGCGGGGCCTTGGCACGAGAAACGAAGGGTTTTCCAGTCCAAGATGCTAGGACTTCCCGACTTCATGTATATAGTACTGATGCTTCTACGTGTTGTGTGCTGCAATATGGCGGCCGGAGAACATTTTGACTTCCGTTAAAGATTTCTTTGTTCTCAAACAGCCAATAAAAACAATCAAATTTTTTGGAAGATCTCATGTCTCCAGAGCCCTTCGATTTTCGTGCCAAGGCCCCGCCGGCTAAAAGAAATGTAAAGGGCTATGGGGACGAGATTGGCTTGAAGATATAATAGAGAATGAAAGAAGAAGAAAAGGCTGCTTTACAAGGGGGATCACATGACTTAAACTTTAATTTATTGAACGTGATCATCGCCTTTGCAATAGAACTCTCAGTACTGAATACATTCGCAAAAATTTGGCGCTGAGTCAATCAGGTGAACACGTGAATTGAAAACTTTTATCACGTGGACACTATTTATTCTCCGGAAAAGCCAACTCGGGGCTTCGTAACTATCGGGCTATCTCTGCTGCAAAACGGCTTGAATCCTTCAAAATTGAACAAAACCTGCTTTCTTTACACATTTCATGGGTTTTTCGACTCTCTTAGCTTTGGCTTCATAGCGTCATTATTATTCATACAAATTCTGGAAAACATCATCACATCATCGCTGACAAGGGGCGAAAAAACTCGAACCACATGACAATATTTTTCTGATCACGAGTTAAGAATCGAACTGAATCGAAATTTTTTACCACTCTAGTGTTCTTCCTAGAATGGCTGAAACTTTCGGCTGGGCTTGGGAAGTGTCTTTCGAAAAGAATGATTGACTTTGACTAAATTTATTTTGCTTCCACTCTTCAGTACGATCTGTTCATCTCTCCCGGTTGCTTGCGTAGCTGGTGGCATCTTCAGGGCAGAGCGAGGCAACGAAAGAGCGGTGAGTGATCCGCGAGAGGAATGGAGATGAGGGAGTTTTCCTGATACTACACCTCTGCTAACTTTACGTACAATACTTTCGAGCGTCTATATAAGGGAGTAAAATTTGGATCGTGGTTTATCTCAGGAAATCGCTGAAGTGTCTATAAAAACACTCGTTGCCAGGAGCTTGCCTGCGACAGTAATATGAGGCAGTTGGACGAAACGCTGTTTTTCATGGGCTCTTGTAATTGCCTAATTTGGTGTAAACGCTAAGATAGGTCAAAAGTCATATCAGATTCAGTCCAAAACACTTGAACCTTTTATCAAGCCCTCATGATATTTAACAGGACACAGGTGATGAGAAAAAGGAAATGATCAACAAGAAGATGTCAGTTGTCTTGACGGGGCACAAAATTCCCAAAACTAGTTTTAAAAGAACTGTATATGCGTTAGTATGGAGAATTACTATTTCGAACTTCAGGCTTAGGAGATGGTGTGCACCTCAACACGTGCGCTTTTCTCTTGATACTGATACTTGCATCGGGAACAATTTGTAATCTTCAATTGTTCACGTAAGCTGATTTCATAGAAACCACGGCCATGCACTGATGCTAGAAGACAAATCTTTTGAAATCACAAAAAGATCTCGCACACTCAAGAAAAATTACAGATCCAAAAGAAAGTGTTTCTCACAAGCTGTATCGCGCCTCTACCCACAGGCAAATCGCAAAATTAGAAAAGGCAGTGGTTGATTTTGATTTTCTTTTTTATTTTATTGATGATTTTCGCTTCGCGGAATCGCTGCTAGGAAATAACAACTACATCGTTTCTTGAAATATAAATCAAATAACGGAAGTAAATTTGATGACTTTTATATATCTACAGCAAGTCAGATTTTCGTCCGGCCCTTCTGATCTATCAACTTGTCCAAGCGGATGATTTAAATTTTGTAATTTGTTGACATCAAAAGACGACGCAGTTGTTTTTTTATTATGTGATTATAATTTGGTTATATTAGTTCCCAACAATGTCAAGTGCTCAGAACACGACAAGATGATGAATCAGAATATTTTCATAGATTACAATCATAAATCTTGTTGAGGCACTGAATTATATTGCTCAAATGTCATGATACACGTAGTTAAAAGCTTTCACAGGCGTTTTACCGCCTTTTTAAGGGAACTTCCACTGGACAGACACGTCCGCAGCGCTTTTGGAATTTCGTACACGCATCGTAATCCTGTGTTGGGGTTGCTGTTCCGTAATTCTTATCTTCGCATCTTAAGGGCACCATTTGTTTTATCGCGGTTCCTTTTAGAGCCCTTTGTTTTTTCCTCTTAGTCGAATACCGATTTTGCAATATAATGGCAAACAACCGCCAGACTTTGAACAGCCAGGAAAAGGTTCCTGGATCCCTTATAGACCTTATATACTTGACTCCAACTCAGCCTGACCGATATAGCAAAATGAGCTTAGTACCAAATACTTTACTTGCTATATCTAAAGTTCGTTGTATAAAAGCGAAGAAGCCCCTTCTTCCAAAAAGGCAAAGTTTTGCTTCGGATCACTTGAGATTGCATATCACAAGTTTTCATCTGAGTTCGTTATATCAGTGTTAGACGAAGATTACACCATGTAGAGAATGATTGGTTGCCAAAACTAACCTCTTAGATTACAATAAAATAACTTTTTTTAACCCCTGTTCAATATAAGATGAATAAGAAACCTTTTTTCTATAAACGGTTGCAACTGAATATGTTTTGGTAACATAGTAACAATTTCCTCTCAACAGAAATGGTATTGTTAGTGTTGAAGCTCTGTGCTAATAAGTTTATGCAGGAATTCCCATCTTTTTGAGAGCAACTGAATAGACGCCCTCGTCATTCGCGGTCATTTGATTTTTGAAGAGTTATATTGGTCGGATGATATCTTGTATTTTATTGCGACAAAGCCCCGCCGGCAGAGTATTTATAGAAATCATGCCTGCAGTTATTTTGAGATGATCTTCTTAATTTCAGTGGATTACAAAACCCGCGCTGCAAGAGAAACTCGCGTTAATTGAAAGAAGCTAAGTACTTTCGAACGATTAATCGTCCTTATTTTTAGCATCTCTTTGACAGGTGCAATACTTTGAAAGTCTGAAAAACAACCGGAGCACAAGTCATTTGTATTCGACTCGAAGGCTGTTCTCTTAAACTGACAGTTCGAGGCTGGCGGTTTCTGGCATTCTGTCATACAGGTATGTGGAACCGTTGTAACGCAGCTCAAAGTTCTTATCTTGCCGCGTTAATATTCGCATGCATGCGGATACCAGTTGAAGATACGAGTTAACAGAAATATTTAATCGAATTTGTAAGACCATGATTTTGATGTAATCTCGTATCGTTTCGCTATGACAGTTTTCTAAAAAAATAACAATTTATCACTTAAACTGAATTTGGAAATATTTACAATCCCATACCTTTGCGAGTTGACTAAAATGTTTGTGTTTGCCGCTATTTTGGAGAAAGAACGTCAGATGAAACTCGACATAAACTGAGTTTCCACGTGGTTCAGCGAAGCTTGTTTTTCTATCTAAACAAAGAGGCGAATACTTTCATCGAAGTCGAATTGGCGCAGTATTTGATCAATAAATGATCAATGTATTAAGAGGATTAAAGCACCTTTTAGGTCCGGTTTCTTAAGCTCTTCTAATGCAAGAGTTTGCACCAAAACACAAGACGGAAATTTGTCAAATGGTATTTTAAGTGGCTCGTACGGACAAAGCCTTTGCCAAGCAGTGCCATTTCATCGAGAGCTTTTCGCAACAATTTGCTTGCACTTAAAAAGTCACTTAACACGATTCAACACTATTTCTACATATAAATATCGCAAATTGCCCGTTAAACCTTGTCGCTCAAATGCTGACAGCCCATAATGCATCTTGGCCACGCCTCGAGAAAATCGGAAACATCGAATGTTCATTTTGAGAAGGCGCTATTCATTATTTCCCACGTCAATTATCTCTCGCTACCGGCATATGCGGCAAATTCCATCTCTTAAAACGACACTTCCGAAACCAATATCACCTTTTTTTCTGGAGTCCTTATATTAAAAAAAGGTAGAGCTTTCTTAGAATGTTGACGTCATTGAACCACTGACGTGCGAATATAGACCCAGGCATTTAACCCATATCAGGCCTGAGGGGCGGTACGTATTTCAAATTCGAATAACTTGTTCCAGTTTTAAACCTTTTGATCCATTAATTCGCCAAAAAAGACAATTTCCAGGCCCTAGTAATTTCAGTTAGTGAATTACTTTGTTTGCGATTTTACAAACCATAGAACAAGAACACAAAAATGTGGTTTCAATTAATGTACATATTATTTTGCTTCCACAACGACGAGCCTAACCACAACGTTAAATAGTAGAACTCTTTTGAGAAATGCAATTTTTGTTGTGTTATACCATCTACGACGCTTTGCATTGCATTATAAATATAACGCTACATACATGGTGGCAGCTAAACAACCAATATACATGTATAAGTAGGTTTAATACATCACACTGATTTTATTCAATGATAAAGCTCAATGAACACCCTTAAAGTTACCACACCGTTTGGGGAAGTCACGTCAAATAGAAACGTCTAAATCAATACAAACATTAAACAAAACCAGTCTGAATTCTTGGCTATGATTGGTCAACATTCTTCATTACATGTTTTTAATAACGAGACCGACATACAAAAATTGGTTGCTCATTTACCGTGCCTCGTCGATCTATAGACAAGATAAGAGAGCACAATTACTTTATTCCAGGAGCTAGTGACTAGAGATAGATAGGTTTTCACTCGTTTGTGGAAAAAAATCGCGTTTGCTTTGGCTTTGCATTTTTACGCTCAGTGATTGGCTTAAAATTCTCGCGCCACTTTCTCAACCAATCAGAAAACCGTTTTGTACCGGCCACATGGATTTGTTTCGAGTTCTAATTGGTTCATTTGATTTTCTGTGCCCTTTGTGATTGGTCAGAGTGATTGCTTTGGTTTTGGTTTTATGACTTTCATCCGAAAATCGCAGTGAACTTTTAGTAACCTTACTTTCTCTCTTTTGTTTTTTTCTGTCTGTTGGTAAGCTTCGTAAGTAATTATCCCACTATGGGGCACTCAAGATCGTAACACTATTATTGAGAAGTTTAAGTCAAGAAGTAAAGACTAGCTGAGTCAGAAAAGAGCTTGTTAGTAATTTCATCAATCCGATGTTGGCTGGATGAGTAGGTCGTTAACTGGTCTTAATTACGTAAAGTGTATATACATCCCGTGGCATACAACTTTGCATAGAGCAGTTCTGTCACCTCCGGCAAAATTAGAAAACCAACGCAGTTGCAAGGCACTATTTTTTACTCCCTTCAGTCTGGTGTGAATGTAAAATCATTGCAGCACATTTCTGCTATACTCTTCAAACACTTACCCCGAAAATTACATGTGTGACGTGATGTTTCCGAATTAAGTTGAGCCCGAGCGATAAACGGAAAGGGAACAAAGTTGTTCTGCTAAGACTGGAAAGATATTGATACCATTCTCGTCCCCAGAGGCCGCGATCCTTTAGGTCAGCACCAAGAATGGCGACCTCTGCGAAGGTCCAACACCGGAAGCCCGCGATTCACGGACTTACCGTCACTCCGCGCATGCACAAAGTCAAATTTGACAAATCTGATTGGCTGAAAGCTGCAAAACAAGTTCTCTACGCATGCTCACAATTTGGTTGCGGCCAGAGATCTCGATTCCTTAGTGCTGACCAAACGAATCACGGCCTCTGGGGACTAGCCTGCGTGCAGCCGTCTCCTATTTCCTAAAGCGGAAAAGTGACGTCTGCGAAACGTCGTTTGTCTCAGATTAAACTCGTTTTCGAGCTATTTCGCTTTGTGTTTTTTTGAATGCTTGTTGTATTCTGTACAATTAGGGGGAACTTCAACTCAAACAGTCCCGTCCGACATCAGTAATGTAGGGCCTGATTACATGGACCGGGCTGGCCCGGTTAGCCGGGCTTGTTTCAGTTTGCCGAGATCTCGGTACGTCTGTTAAACGCAACAAAAATCAACTTCGCGATTACATGACAACCGGGCCAGCCCGGTTAGCCGACAAAGAAACCCATCCCGGCAAACCGGGCCAGTCCGGCTCATGTAATCAGGCCCTTAGCATATATTTAGCTGAGGCCACAGGTCTTCACCATTTAACCCTGTAATTTTTTTTCCGACACTTGGCAGATCATGAGCTGTAATTTGTCATATGTTTTGCTACTCACTGTCTTTGCTAATACTGTTTTTCTGTTTTATTTCTATTGCTTAAGCTCTCTAAATTGATTCTATTTGATTTAGCGAAATTCTTGAATTAAAGCTATAATTTATGCTAAATTTAATCTCGAACAGTAGGATAATGGAACACGATTAGCGACGCCGTTTCGCAGACGTCACTTTTCCGCTTTAGGAAATAGGAGACGGCTGCACGCAGCCTACTGGGGAAGAGAATGGATTAACCCGTGGCGTGGCTATTCTATTTATAGAAAACAATTAAAATCAACCGACCCTCGCCCACGTTGATCCATGATCACGACATCCAAGAAGAATCACGCAACAAAATTCATTGACTGAGTTACGTCACGAGATCTCTGCATTTGCAGCTTGCATTTGCCTCAAACTTTTCAAGATGGCTGCTTAATTGCAATAACTGCATCAACACATGAATAAAGTTATTGTTATTATTAGTAGTATTATTATTAGAGGTAAACCCAAATGGTACTGAAGAATGTTTTGCATTAGAGAAATAAGTGATACAGCGATTGCAAATGACGAACACCGTGCTGCAAACGATGGTATTGAAAACTACTGGTCCGTACTCCATTGTTATCTTCCTCTGTCTTAACCATCTTAATTTATTTCTGGTTCAGCATTACTGCATTGGTATTTTTCTACCTCGGGAAACTATTATTTTGAAATTTTCCTTCAATTTGAAAGTAATTTTACATATTAAAAAACGAACTAAAATATCGTGACACGGCTCTTTAAAAGTCTGCTTCCGTGCATGACTTTAAGCTCTTCAATAGTTGGTATTAAGAATACTCACGATTTTAATAATGGCATACCAGTTCTGATGCGAAGCAATTTCACTGGAGTAGTTTAAAATGCACCTTGATAAAATTTACTGTTAATATGAGTGGTTCGGGATTCAAACCACAGTTCAACCGCAACTGAATCCACTGAATATTCCATTCCCGCAACAGACCAACACAGTTCAGCCGTTAAATTGACTTGATATGGATTTAAGAGCCGAAAGCACGAATAATGTGTTGATAGTTGCACAATGAATGAAACCATCGTAAATTATAAAGTACTTTATTGACTGGTACACTGAAACCAGCAAAACGAAACGCAAAAAAATAACCCGCTTGTAGTTAACGTTCGTGATTGTTTCAAAACAATGTTCGTGTTTCATATCCGATGAGATATTTTTAGTTATTGTATTTAGTTTTTGCCTTTATGTAAAACGCTTTGACAAAAGATTATACGAGTTTTGAAACAATAGATCCAAAAGAACATTTCGCACTTTAATCTCTAATGTCTTTGTGCTGGTATTAAAAGATTGAATCCTTTTTGCTTGTTTCTTAAAAATTCACGCACCATTAAGTGACTTGTACTTCAGTAAAAGACTGAAAAATTCCAACGTCCTTATGTCCGCTCTAAACTCCTAAAAACTGAAGATAAAATGTCAATATTAAAATTCAAAAGTATGATGAAAAATTTCGACGCTGTCAGGCTACACGTAGTAGAGAGAAAATTATGTGAGAAAAAAGAGAAATATTTATTCTTGCTCGCATGCAATGATGTATATCAACCCTTGAAAAATCATTTGATGCAGATAAGAATGTCAGGAGCGACAGTAACAGTTTTAAATCATGCACTGGTATATATGTTTTACTCTCAAAGCCAAAAATAAAACAATTTTACAGTGTTTTCATTATATTGGTACTTTCTTTTCTCTTACTCTTGTTTTCCGGTGTGTTCCACCCCCTTTTAATTAAAATGTTCTTAGGCTCACGCAGGTAAATTTCAAGACGTGATTATTTCGTTCGCAAAACCCACCCACGAATTGATCACTATTTCCTTTGTGGTACATTAAGTCAGGAAACAATTAACCAACACTTTTATGGTTGAAGTGCGGATATCCATGTTTGCATTAATTTTAAACAGTATAAGAGGGTTTTCAACCTGAACGAGCGTCTTTATTCAGTTTCAACAGACGGAAGACATCGGGAATCTTACCGAGTAGATCTGTTGTCAGTTGAAAGAGAAGTGAAGAAATTGAGCAATTTTTGAAATACCATAAGACAAAGAATCTTCAAGAGTCTTCACTCGTCGGTATTCACCAGGCCTGGTTTTAGGTTGGTAACACTTGTTTCGGTTTATTTGATTTTGTTGATTTGCCTTCATGTCAACGAAAGCCGGCCATATCCGTTTCGTAAGTCACCCTATAAACTTTCGTTGATACCTTTGAGATCTAATATAATCAAATCAAAAAAATATTCATGGAATGATAATGATTGTTAGGCTATCATCGAGTGCTTAAATTTTGTCTCTCAAAGTCTTCTTTCAAACCCGACATGCGAAATTTATTTTAAAAAGGGCCAAACCTTGGCACAACTCCCTGGTATTTATTACAATTCTCTGCGAAAGTAAACTGATATTTAGTTACATTTGGTACATTCCCCCTGCTGGGAGAGCTTTTTAGTTTGAGTAATGCGAAAAAAGCATTCCAATAATTTGGCAGATTATTCAAACCCGTTTTAATGGTCATCCACTTAACATTAATTGACGCTGGATATCTTAATCGAGATTTAGTCAACCGCATACGTCGAACAGCCTAGATCAATTTAATAACTGCAATTGTGCTTCTACGAGAAGGTGAGCACCTTTGAAGCGGACGTTGTCGGTGCTTGGCGCCAAAGGTAACAGGTTATTGGCAGTTTAAAACCCCTGCCTATGTAAGTTGAAAAATATCATTTAAGCAGTAGTTTTTGCGAATTCCATCGTTTATCATGTTCAGTCAACGATTCAACCATGCTTCGCTGACACAAATTCGCATCCCCTAAAGCTGCGTTTTAACGAGGCGGTCAATGTAATAATGGTGTACTGAATCGCCACCAAGTCTTTGCTCAAGTCGGGCCTAGTATGAACAGTAGAACATATCGGTCCGGTACTCTTATTTCTAATCTACAAGCCCGATATTATCTTTAAAGCTCATTTTACTTGAAATTGCTTTTCTATGCTTTAGTTGCACGTAAGTAGCTGATTTATTAAATGCAGCCCGGCGCGCGCGCGCTTTCTCTCTATCAGGCGTACCTGCGATTGAGATTAACCTTAAGCATTTTTAAGTGTTGCACACAATCTTCCAGCTACTGGTTAGATCTTGGTTAGGCTAAGCTTTTACATGAAATCTTCAGTCAACAGCTCACAATACGCTTCTGTGCTATCATAATGGTGGATGCCTAGAATTGCCCGCAAAATTTGCAAAAAAAGGGCGAAAGCTGATATGTTTTTAATGTACCGAGTGTAGTGGAATTCTGTGCGCTTCGTGATAATAGCTATAACCACAAGATTAAACTGTACAGGCTTGAAATTTTTCTACACAGAAGTTGATTAAGATTCTCTTGTAATTGTTTGTGTAATGCTCGCCCGCCCCACAGCAAATATCATTCCCTGGGCCCAGTGCTTCAAGGAAGCTAAATGAAGTTATTGCACCACCCAATTGTCTATCTTTACCTTCCATGGAAAGCCGCTTAGTTAGCAGAAAAGGTCTGTGATTATATCTAGGTGATAATTAGAAAAAAGTTACTCAAGCATATAGCAATAAAGTACCTATATCTTGGGCTGGTAAATAAAGTAGACTTCGATCAGGGCTTTTCACTTCTCAACTGAAGCATAAGATATAGCTCTAAAACATGCGACAGAATTAGGGAATTCTGTTCTAAAAAGTAAATTTTTGCTAAGAGCAACCTGATTTCAATTTTACGAGCAGTCAGAATGTAACTTCAAAAGAGGCCTTAACACGAAGCAGAAATTGCTGAAAAAGAAGCGAACTCTTAAGACCGAATATTTTGGAAGTAAATCGATCAGGAGAATTTTGGAAGCAATTGAATTTTTATCTCTTCTACCAGAAGTACCAGAAGAATTAGCCACGATAACAAGACTGATAATAAGATTCATGATTTGACGCACGTTTAAGTTACTTGTCAGCAGATTCAAAGCACATGACAAGGTGTGTTGAAAAGGTACAAAATAAACATACCACATACTAACGGGGGCTTATCGATTTCTCACCATGTATCTTCCGGTGTTTGTAGATCAAGAAAGACTTATGCTTGTTAGCACAGAAGAACAATACGCGAGGGATGGGAGGGCGGGGACGTCATGGGTACGTTGAGTTGGAAACCCATACGGGGCTTTTCACTCCAACGAGATGACACTATGGTGGCGTGATTCACTCAAGGCTGAGTGTACTGGCAACAAGCGCATCATGCCCCGATCATGCGAAAATCCAATACCACAATTTTACGAAAGTCACATGCTTTCAAATCACGCGCCTCTCTAAACCCTTGAAGTGAATATGTAAGCCTGTTCGGCCATGCATAAAGTGCGTAATTATTATACCCCACAGACCTCATATTGTTATCGAACCAAAGCGGCCCGCTGTGCGGAAGACCATATTTTTTTAGGAAGCAATGAATTGATAACCCGGTGAGGCTTATTAAGCAGTATGTTATGGATTTCTTACGATACATTCTTGACAGTATATAGTGCACTTAAACCTCTCGTCTCGTTCTCAGAAAAAACGGTTTTACAATGTGCTTCTAAACCATTGTTCTTCTTGAATTTTGTTCTCTATCGAGTGCGTACATTTCATTGTGTGGGTTAATCCATGCAAATAAGGTGAATTTAAGTGGCGGAGCTTCGAGCACTTGTACAACCAAGATTTACGAAAACACTCAGTGAAGTCCGCAAGTTAAAATTTGCAGTACGAATCTGTTCGTCTGTCATCTGCAAAATCTCTTCACATAAAGTTCAAGGTCCTCCTAAAAGTCTGCAATAACGTCTGTCTCGGCCCGACCCAGTCTCTTGGATTTTACCACGAATTTTCTAGATCTTGTAAAGTTCATCAAAAGCAGTTTACAATCTGGACAAATCCAGAAAAGAGGACAAGAAGTTCACAAATATGTAAGTTTGTTTTTCGAAAAAATGGTGTTATTGAAGCAAATTGCCAAGCTTTTTGTTTCTTTTTTTAGTGCGTATGCCTTTTGATAGCTTTTCATTGTCTCGGCTGAGCGAAAGGTTTCGTCATCGGACGACCTCAAGCACTTGATTATTTGTTTTAATCGGTGTTGTGAATAATAAAAATCTGTTAAAATACCTTCTGATATGTTTATATAAGACTTGCATGGTACTTAAAGAACTGTTGAACAAGTTTAGTGTACTGCACCCCAATTGAAAGATCTGATATCCAGTTTTGATTCTTTTGCGAGGTTACCGGGTCATGATATATGCAATCGTTTGGTTTCAAAGCTATTTATTAAGTTATTTGAAAGCTCTTTGTCTACACAAGCTTCAGTGCAAAAACGTGGAAGGTCGTAACGAAAAAAACTAGCAGGTTAACAAACAAAGACATGTCATAAATGATAGGTAAATAGGTAATTTTCAGTTTCTATACATTTCATAACTGTGTGTCGTTTTGTCGCTTGCATCAAGAAAAGCTAAGAATGGTATTGTGATCCACACTTAACTGAGTTCCTGTCTATCATTTCACAGATAAACCAATAGAAATACCATGGCTCTGGAGTTATTGGCACTTGCTGTAGTGGTCATAACCGCTCTACTTCTATACAGCGCAGTTTCACATCTAAAGGAAAACCCGAAGATGCCACCCGGTCCATTTCCTCTACCGATCATTGGCAACATGCTTCAAATGGGAACAAAACCACATATTGGCCTTACGAAGCTTGCCAAAAAGTTCGGCAAGGTTTTTCGGCTGACCGTCGGAATCCATCGGATCGTAGTCGTCAATACCATCGAAGTCGCTAGGGAAGCGCTGGTGAAGAAGTCCAGCGACTTCGCAGGCCGACCTCGCCTTTACACAGCTGATCTTATCTCCAGAGGAGGGAAAGATATCGCGTTCAGCGACTTCAGCCCAACATGGAAATTGCAGAGAAAAATTGCGCATTCAGCGCTGAAGATGTTTGGCCAAGGCATTAAGCCGATAGAAGAGAAAGTTTGTCAGGAGATTGACGAACTTATCATACGGTTTGAGACAGTGGAAGGGCGTGCACATGATCCACAAGATGACATTGTCTTGGCTGTGATCAATATCATCTGTGCGTTTGTATTCGGTTCCCGTTATGATGTGAATGACCCCGAGTTCCACACAATCCTTCGCTATAACCAGCAGTTTGTACAAGGATTCAGAGCTGGAAATCTGGTAGATTATTTCCCGTTCCTGCGCCACTTCCCCAGTAAGGGATTAGAACTAATCAAGCAGGCTGTCAAAGACCGCGACTTTATTCTGCAAAAGAAGTTTGAAGAGCATAAGAACACCTACCAGGATTGCGTGACGCGTGATCTTACCGACGCCTTGATAAAAGCCATGCAAGAGTCACGGGCCCAAAACCCCGAGAAAGTGTTACCGCTTACCGAAGATCACGTGGTGTTAACGATGAATGACATCTTTAGCGCAGGACTGGAAACGACCTCCACGTGTGTGCTCTGGGCGCTTGCGTACTTAGCTCTCAATCCAAAGGTGCAAGAGCGACTCCACCAGGAGCTAGATGACGCCATAGGGAGAGAGCGCATGCCCGAGTTGGCGGACAAACCCAACTTGCCATATTTGGAAGCGACCATTTACGAAGTGTTGCGGTATAGCTCGTTGGTTCCCCTTCTATTCCCGCACTCAACCACAACAGACACCACATTAAACGGATTTGATATTCCTCAGGACACTGTTGTGTTGTTTAATGTATGGGCTATGCACCATGATGAAAATGAGTGGGACAAACCCCATGTCTTTGACCCTTCGCGATTCCTCGATACTGAGGGCAAACTTATTTGCCCCGGAACTCTCAGTTACCTGCCTTTTGGGGCCGGAAGACGCGTCTGCCTCGCTGAATCCCTGGGGAAAATCCAACTTTTCCTTTTCATCTCTCGCTTGCTACACAAGTTTCGCTTTAGCGTACCACACGATGGAAACGAACCTGATTTGGAGGGAATCTTTGGTGCCAGTCTATGCCCCAAGCCATATCATTTGTGTATTGAGAGGCGTTACTAGAACCAGCTAACCACAACAAACCTAAATCCGGTCAGCGTGTTATGATAGTCTTAAAACGCCAAACACTGCTTCAATGTATAGCGAGACAACGCGAATGATTCGAAAATACGCTCTATATTATGAACTACCTTATATAAATAATATATAAATATATAAAATAAATGTCGCGAACATACTGAAAATGACGCGAAAATTAAGTGATTGTCATAATCAAAGAATGGGCGAATTAATTAATAACAAAACTTTTTCGTTGGAAGTTTTAAATGAGTCCATTATCCTCGTAACTGTGCTGTGTTTTGGCGCGAGCTTACGTTTTTTCATCTAAGAGTCGTTTTAGCTATCCAACGACATGAATTAAACAATCAGTCAGGGAAATTGTAACTTTGGTAAAATTATTAGTTGTTTGGGAATCATACAAAATCTTCGCAAAATCGTAAAAATTAGCGTTGCGAAAATAAAAACCGAAATAAAACTGAAATCGCGAAATAAAGGTGTCAAGAAAATTTAATGTAATAGATTATTTTCGCCCATGTTACAAGTATAAAGGGCGAGTGTCCATGAGCTCTTCCACAGTGGAGGGGACTCCACTATGGCTCTACTGAACAACGACAGTGCAAGTTTTTTCTAAGGAAAAGTGACGTTTTCAGTAAGAAGCAGTGATCATGCTCGTGGTTGAGCCGAAAACGTACCGACAATTCGAGGTACAAACATTTTATAGTATGACTGACAGCAGGATGAGTATTAAAATTTGTCGTAATGATAGTTTTAATCTCCTACTACATGACATTATCCCAGTAAATTAGTTATAAATTATTATTTTTACATCTGAATTTTGACGCTTTCATTCCCTACCAGAGCATTTAGCACAGGTCTGGCTGTACAGTCCGTGGATAGCTGTGGATGAACCCTAGTGTATGACCATTCAAATGAAAGCAACTGACCACCACTGTCATGCTGTGTTCATAGTTCTCAATTATTTTATAAAATAAAACTTGACTTTTTTTATGTTTTGAAGTCGGCCACTCTTACCCCGCAATTTCATTGCGTATTTGGTGTTGTATGCATACATTTCGTACTCTGACAATTCATAAGTTGGGAGAAATACTTTCCAATAACGGGGCGTTCAGCATTTATTGCTGAACTCAGTGTGCATCTTTGACAGAGCAATTGATTTGGAGTGATCCTTACGTCCAGTTTCTATGAAATGAAAACCCACCTAGTTCCCTTTGTAACTTAATTACCAGTGCCAAGAGAAGTCGATTAATGTCATGTCAGACATAGTACCTCTCAGCTCCTAGAAGCATCACAAAACGGATATCTTTATGCGCTATCCCCGGCAGAGGGCATCTTTTAACGGCTAAATATTCTTGTACCCAGAGCCACTTGTTCCTCTTTGCCGGCTGGGCCTGTACACGAGGAAAACGTGGCTCTGGGGACACATGATTTGACTGCCTAAAATATAACAATCGAGTCAATCAAATCAACCGCTTTAAACTTGCTTAAGACAAAGAAGTTTTAAAACGGCTGATGTGATTGGTCTGTTAGTTTTCAGTCAATGAAATTATGTCTCCACAGCCACTTGTTCCTCATGTACAGGCCCAGCTGGATAAGAACAAATGGCCCTGGGTATGAGAAAGCAGGCGAGGGACAAGGGGGTACCCAGGATTTTGTAAAGGGGTGCTCACACTGTATGCCACTATGTTGGTTCTTCAGATTCGTCCATTTTTGGCATCTGAATATTGTATGTTGCATACAAAGGGGGGTCACGGACCCCCCTAGCTACGCCCTTGAAGGAGAGGCTAGAAAACAAAAACGCACAGAGCCTGGGAAGAAAAAGCAAATGGAGAACACTGCGAATGGAGGAGAGAAGAGATGCCTTTTCATCCTCGCCATTATCTCCCATGCATTCATTTTTTGCATTTTTCCTGTTTTTCTTCTTTTCACCTGATTTCTTGACATTTCTCCGCTAAAGGAACCTCTACAAGTCATTTTATAAATTTTAGTGCATCTAGTTATACATCTCTGTATAAAGAGGGGGACATACTTTTACTGTGAAACTAAGCAAACCGTGAACAACTAGAAATATTCATGAAATATTATTGTTTAAAAGGAAAAAGCCAATCAGGTATGAGAAAGCTAAACCACAAACAGCAACGGTAATCTATCAGTAGTTATCTGACATGCATTCAGGCTGGATGCAATGTACCAGCTATTATTGTTAGATTTATTACTATTATTAAAGCCATCTGCACTTTCCATTAATGCACATCTCAAGAAGTGTGCGACCGTCAGACATCTCCCAGAGTAGTGAATCGATCAGAAACCACATTGAACTGAACATGTTCAACCATTTGCACAGACATGCTGTACTCCAGAATAAGCTTGAATAAAGCCTAGTTCAGACTTGCAACCTAGGTAACGACATAATTGCGAGGTCACGCAAATACTAAAAGACCTCACATTGATGTTTTATGTCACCAGTGCCAACACAAAATAACAAGACAGAAGTGACATAAAGCTACACAAATATAACAGATAAAAAGGTCAAGTCTTTATCCAAGCCTAGTGGTCCCTTCAGGCTTGAGAGTATCCCAGTTTCTGTTGCATGAAGTGACTAGAAGTATTTCTACTCATACTCATACTTCATGCTCAATTTTTCTTGGACAAGTCCGTCCAAGGGGGAAAGGTGCAGTGAGGTTATCCCTATGTTATCCCTACTCCCCCCTGGATGGGATACTAGTCCATAGCAAAGTTGGCCTGCGTGGCAAGCGTCAGAAGGGGAGGGAGATGGTTTTCCTCCCATCTCCGTCCCCTTCGGACACTTGCCACAAAGGCTATAGCAGGGTTAGCCCACAGCATTATTTCACCAGTACCCAGTACCCTGGGCAGAGAGACACTGTGAGAGCCAAGAACACAATGCAACGGCCCGGCCAGGGCTTGAACTTGGACGAACTCGGATGAGTCCAGCGTGCTAACCATTAGACCACTGTGCCTCCCATACATCATACAGCAAAAGGAAAAAACTGATCTTTTCTTTATGCTGTGATGTCACCTGGTGTGGACCCGACTTTTCATATGCAAAAAGAAAAGGATCTCCCTGAACATCTTAGCTTTTGAGACTACGTTTACACTAGAAGGAATTTTCCCGGATTCGTGACCAATCCGAGATGTTTTAGTACCGTATTCGTTTTGCCGTTTACACACAGGTGGGCGAATCCAAAACAAAAACGTCCCGGTTTGGTTGTGTCTCCAGAGATTTTGAATCCGAAATCCAAAGTGAATACTTTGTATCCGAATACTGTTGAATCCACGATGTTGTCATGTAAACAGGTATTTCAGTGAATCCAGATATTTATCCGCCTGCGATCTTACGGGTTTGCGGTAAACCAAGATGGCCGACGTAAAACATGTTGCTGTAACATGTTTGCCGCTTGGTAACCGTTCCTGATAATGTTACTGGATTATGAATGGCTGGGAATCCTCTAGTGTAAACGGCTTTGAATCCGAATACTCTAAATATGATCAATCCGGTAACATTTATGAATCCTAAAATATCCTCTAGTGTAAACCTAGTCTGAGTTTCTCACACCCATTATACAAGTCTGGGTGTTCATCTGGGCTTTTACCCGTTGGAAATTCAAACCAGTTTTTACCATACTGTGAAACTAATTCCTCTTTCCAATTGTTTTGAACAGGAAGTGTGAACCCTTCGAATGGTAATCGCTTCAAAGGGTACACAGAACTGTCTACATTCGGAAGTACAAAGATATCTACCATGAGCCCGTCGTGCCATTTACAGCCATGAATAATGCAGTATTTATAACAACTGTTTCTGTCGCGGAGTCTTGGGTTCCACGTCGCTTGGTATATACCAACTACTTCATGTTCGTGTAAATTTATGCTTGGATCCGGTCTCAAAGCTGGATCACTTATGGAGTTTTGAAAGAAAATGTCATCTGGTAATTCTTTCGCTGCAATTTGAAAAAATTTAACATATTCCTTCAACGGGATTTCAATATCGGCGTCTACATCCCAAGGAACAAATCCTTGATGTCTCGCAGCGCCCAGCAAAGTGCCGCGTGTTATCCAGTAGTAGATTTCATGTTTCTGCGCGAGTAGATCAAACACGCGCAGCATTCTTGTCAACACGAACTGTGCTTGTCGAGTACGAAATTTTGTGTAGTTGCGGCGTATATCAGGGCATCGGAATGTGCTGTTGATCAAATCGCATCTTCCCCCAAGTTCTGTGTATAACACTGGGCACATTTCTCCCCATTTGAATGATATTCCACAATGTTTTCCTGTACGATTGACATAATAGGCCGACTTCAAGGCCATAGATTGTCGTTTTATCGCTGGAAAGAGTGATGTAGAATCCATTAAGAAGATGATAGTCAACAGGAGACATATTGCAGTTGCAATCAAAGCGAAGAACAAGAAAGATGCAGCTTTTTTCATTCTAAAACATACTCTTCACTCACTGTTTGAGCTCGCCACATCTGTGCATGTTAATTATTTCCTTGCTGCGCTGGCAGGTGTTGCTAATAAGTATGCACATCTTTTATTTGCATATTGTCACACAATCTTGCCAACACCGGCCTACCATCAGATGTTTGTGTGTGTTGCGTGACATCAACCAATGGAGGTTACAAAAGAAATATAGATGAACATAAATAAGTTGGCCGCGATGTTAAATGTGTCTGGATTTTAGATTTATATTTAGATCTCTGTTGTAACAAAATAATTTTTAAAGCTATCTTAAAAAACGTTGATTTGATTGTATTCCCTGTTAGATTCTAACCAATCAAATCATGTGTCTCCAGAGTCACTTAGCCCCCTTGTCCCCAGTGCACAGGCGCAGCCGGTAAACAGGGTCAAGGGCTCTGGGTACGAGAATGTACAGTAGTTTGATATGTGGTTGTCATGGTTACTGCTTTGTTTGAACAAGTCTTGGCAGAAGGTCTAAGATCGCGCCTAAACTGTCGTTTAATATTCAAATATTCATCTGCTAGTGGGTGGGAAAAATTACAAAATTTAATGATCTAACGTCCAGACTAAGCAAGCGAAACAGGAAATTGGCTTTTTTGTAAATTAACAGTCGGCAACAAAGTGCAGCGCCAAGGTACAGAAGTCAGTATGCAAATAAGTGGAAAATTTCCATGTCTTTCAAAAGCTGACTCTTGGTATAAATATAAAGAATAGACAAGTTATAGTTTTAAAAAGATGTACAAAATTAATCAGTCAGTTAAGAACAAATTTCAGAATCGCTTCAAGAGACGGATAGAAAGGAACCAGTATGAAATAATGGTTTTCTGAGGCACCCTTTGACCCAGATCATTAATTTTGATGGTGTGCCATTAATATTTTACCAGTTTTTGGCGGCAAGTTCTTAATTCGACCAAGCAATTCTCTTTTTATTTCGGAAGCACCATGGCCATAGCAATATTTTCAAACATTGCTCAGGATACTGAAAAAGCAGCATTTGATACGCCACACTTGTATGCTTTTGGTGGCCATTGAATAATATTTATTTAAGCAAGCGAAGCAATAATCAATGTTTCCAAGCCGATAGGAAATTAACCATTGATATACCTGTATTAAAAATGGATAGTTTAAAAGCTTTAGTTTAATTTTCCTTTTTCGTATACTGAAGCGTCTTCAAAAGCAATTTTGAAGTGATCTGAAACTGGAATCGTCCCGCTTACCAGGAGAACAAAACGACATTTAAGTTAAAGCCAAAGGCTTTTATTAGTAAATGGGTTCTTGATATACAAGTTGAAAGTTTTCACGCTGGAGTAAAAGATAAAGGAAGGTGTATACATATCGGAAAGTAAATGACTCTAGAACAATTTAAATCTCTTGGGTGTCTGGAAATCAGCATTTAAGGTTAAAATTAATAACGTTTCCGTCACTAGTTTGTCAATCTAGTTCATGACAAACCTTTATTTCAGCAAACACACACCATTTAACAGCGTGCTAACTAATAATGTAAATTTTGTTCCATCACGATAACACTGACAATCTAGAAAGAAATTTGCAAT
The DNA here is from genome assembly GCA_947652115.1 of Blastomussa wellsi. Classification (NCBI taxonomy): domain Eukaryota; kingdom Metazoa; phylum Cnidaria; class Anthozoa; order Scleractinia; family Plerogyridae; genus Blastomussa; species Blastomussa wellsi. Next base: position 17,380,785 of record OX393571.1, read on the forward strand.
TTTAAATCGCTAACAGTTTACTTGCGAAAACAATATCGTTGTATTTTAAAATTCAGAAACTTCTAGATCTGCAATATATTTCTTATGATACCCAACAGGAAGACTTTTTTCGCCTCAAGTGTTCCTAGAGAGCGAAGGCTTTTGGATAGAAAATGATCGTTGGGGACTCTTATTCTGAATAGCCACGCTTCGACTCGCTTTTTCCAGAGGTTTAACTCTTTTATCCCGACTATAATTAAAGGAATCTGAAATGTTAACGCTTTTGTGGGGACATTTCTGAATTTTGACCCGAAAACGACTTTTCGGTAACATTCTCGGACGAAGCCTCGGTGGCGATTTTTCTTGGAAGTGAGTTCCTGCAAAATTCGCGGGCGAGGGCGATCGGATTGTCTTTGCGTTTATACTGTCTTTGATCGTGAAACTTTTCCTAAACGGCTTATATTGTATTCGAACATTGTGGCTGTCCATCTCTGCAGTTCCTTTAACGTGTTCGTGGTTTAACGAATTAGGGTTTGTGTTCTCTCCACATCGGCGATCTTCCTCTATCTCTGAAGCTTCTTTGCCACCGTCGCGAAATTCAATCGACGAACTTCTATTTGCCGCGGCTGATCGGGTTGTATTGCTCTCAGGGTTGTTGCAGTGGATTTCAAGAGAAGAAGTTCTTTTCGCGTTTTCCTTGTGGTGAATATCTTCCTTGTCCAAACTGTCCGCCTTCTTCCACTCAGTGCTCAACGATGTATGAAGACAGGATACGAATCTCCCCTGTGAGTGACTACCTTTCTCACTTTTCGGCGCTTCTCTTATCGATTTATTAACCGCAGTTGTAGCAACAGGAATTTTAGCTGATACCTGCTTTGCCGATGCTCTAGCAATATCTTTATCGATACTCGGCAAAACCACGATCTTGGGTATTTTCTCTTTCGGGATTATAGACAACGAAGTAACGAATTTTGTTCTTTGAGCCGAATGGTTCATTATCGTCGGTGACATAATTTTCGGTTGAACTGTCTTTGTGCAAATCGCGCGAGGGACTCTCGCGTCTATCGTGTTGCAATTTGTATATACAGCAGTCATGGGCACATGAAAATTTGTCGGCTGATTTGAAATGTCTCTTCCAAGTTTTGTCGTGGTAACATGGTAATAGCCTCGCTGAACGCTCATTTCTTTTTCAGAAGATCCAAACCAAATATTCTATTTTCCTTGTGCTTTCTCCTGCAGTAGAGTCGACTCTTGTTTAAATATGTTACCAGCTTGCTCCGCTCGATGCTCAACTTCTGTGTCTTCGTTGTTTGACGGTCGATAATTTATGTACAGCGGTCGTAACTTAACTGGCAGGTTGTTTTCAGCCGTTTCTGATCACTGCATTATCGTTAATCACCATATTTTTTTCTGGAGAAAATTTGCAAATGAGGCTCTCCCAGCAGCGTCATTGGTAACTAGGTATTTAAAATCGTGGGTGGACCTAACACTTGCTCGTTATGTGAAACTCATTAAGCAAATGGATTTATTTTGGCTAAAATGAACTAGATGTTTTGTTCTTGTTAAAGGATAAAATATTGACCTGCTTGAGAAATTTGCATCTGTGTTGATAGGCAAATTGCAACTTATATTTCCCAATTAACACCTAAACGCCAAAGGTGAGTGGTAATACGCGCCACAATGGGTATTAAATAAATTCAAATTTAACTCTCCACTCAATTTAATTGTGATGAGATAAATGTTCTTTCATCAGTCACTGATATATTCTTGCAAATAGCTTGTTTCCAAGGCAACCACTTGCCACTGGACTTAATTAATTCAGAAACGCTCCAAATTTTTGTCAGCTCAAAGACCAAGCAAAATGATATATTCTTCTTGGTTTATCTCCGTGAAAGGTAACGATAGCGGCAACCTTTACCGGAACATAGTCCGCCGTTGAAAAACAAAAAGGCTGAACGAAAGATAAAATCGCATTATATTCGATTATATTTCAACAAGCAGTCACCAAGAAACCCGAAGGTAAGGGTGGCAGGGCATTTGACTCACCGGGGCTTGGGTACGTATCCGTCAAGTTAACCATCAATTCTATAATATTTCCGAAATTTTAGCAAACTGTAATAAAACGTCATTTGTCCATTTTATGCAACGACTGATTTGAGAAATAAATGATTTTTGAATCGAGCGACATCCTGAGAATTAGATTTGAAAAGCTTGGCAGGGGCGGATCATATGAGCACCAGGTGGTTGATTTTCTTTTCATTGTTGACCTGTAAAATTGGTGCGAAAATTTGTTTTTAAAATTAACCACGACTGGCACTACCGGGATTTCACATACAATGCAGAAAATTAATAAAGTACCAGAACGCTAAGATAGATCGGTGAAAAATTACAAAGTAAAAAAATCCATCACGAAGGAATGGTTTCTAATAATGGTACTAGAACTGAATACAGTCTTCAAAATCGAGTAGTTCTTGGTTCTACTTAATGACAACTGAAGGAAAACGCTGGGGAATATTTTAGTGAACCACTGGATTTTTACAGAGAAAAGCAGTGATGTGCACCGAAAATCTAGCGGTTCTTGTTTCACCAAAGTGAAAATTGACCGGTTAGCTTATATGCTGATTCATATCTCTTACTAGCCGATACGCTGGGCTGGGTTTATTTGTTTCCCTGTTGTCTTGTGTTTAACTTTCCATAACGTAATTCATTGTTCCGCTTTACTGAACTAAAAGCAAATCGCTATTGTATTGCAGGGGAAAAACGGCTTGAAACATCGAGCAAAAATGTACGTCTGACTATCCTGCCACTAGACTCAAAAGGCCTCTAATTTTAAAAGCCTTTGAATCTGTAACATTTTTTCGTATTCACTGATTTCCTGTTTTGAGGAGAAACAATTTCTGCTTTGTTAGTATTTTTAAATCCATTCGGGCATGTAAGTTGTTTGATTATTACACTATCAAAGCAGTTAAGCTTCGCTTTAGCTAGACGACAGTAGAATTTTTTTTATCGCTTTAAAATAAAAGGATAAAATATAGAGAAGGAAATATTATGAGATATGATCTGATATAGTTTTGTTTCGACTAGGTGTTTAAAATAACTATATCAGTAATTCAAGGAATAATTTCGCAGATTTTTATGTAAAATAAAACCGTGAAATGATTTTGACTTTTTAAAAGGGGGAAAATGGCGAATCGTGGGCACAGAAGGGCTTTACACTTTCAGTTCATGAGTTTATCGCTTCGTTGATCCATGACATCAACCGCGTAATCTGATTGGCTATTGAGTGACAATAGAAACCAATCCAACATTAATGAGCCAATGGCCCATGAAGTAATGATGATTCCTGATCAATGAGCTCATGAATTGGCCAATAAGAAAGCCATGTTGATGAAAAGACCCACACAATCCACCGGCTGTTTTGCTTGGGAGTCATGACGTCATGAGCGAAGAAACACAAGGCCGTTTGGCTCCTTGCTTCGATGTTCAACAACCTTTAAAAACACTAAACATCATGCGGTGTGAGAAAGAAACTTATCCACTGTACGAGAAAAAAGTCGTGGGCAACGTCCAACCCAAGGAAGAGACGAAAAATGAAGACAAACGGAAGTTTCTGCGTGTCATCGTCACTTCGCTCATGTACGTTCTTGAACCGATTTTGCCGGACGATGGTGTGAAAGGAGATGGAAAAATCGCCAGTTTATTATACTTGATTTGTCTGACAACAGCAGGGGTGGTATTCAACTTATCCAAATGGCTCCAGGACGATTCTAAAGCCGATTCAGGCGTTACAACTGATCACATCGATGGCTTTCTTATCACTTGTATCTGTCCAGCACTATTGTGGATCTGCTACATCTTTTGTAAACAAAGCGACCGGAAGACCGTGGATTTTATCACACCCTCGCCCCACTCACATAGACCGCTCATGGCCGGAGCGTATGTTTTCGGCGCAGGGAGTTGTGTGATGGATTTACTTCATATTACATTTTATATCGAATGTTCTTCGAACTTATCCAGCCTGTTCTTTTCAATTTTCAAGGCTGTGTTCATCTTTGCGCAAATTCTATTTTTACGTAAGTTTGCCACTGCCACCCTTCACAAGTCACCAAGCATTCGACTTGTACTTTTCCACATACTTGGCACCAACGTGTGCTTGTGGTTTCGCGCGCTTTTTAGCCATTCAAAAAGCATCTTCAGCGCGCGTAGAACACTTGAAGATTTAAGCACACGCGAAGAAAACGCTTGTTTTGCAAATCATTATTCCATGAAAAAGATTTGGGAGGCGTCGGAACCTTATTTATATCCATTTACGATGGAGTACTCGTTGATTGCAGGTGGCATTTTGTACACCATGTGGAGCGGGATGCGGGATCTCGATCCCGACCCGCAAGATATTTATATTTATGACGAGCTGTCGGATTTTAACACGACTTCAGATAATCTTAGCGAACGATTAGAAAAATTTGAACACGATCACGGGTATGGGACATGCGAAGCTGCCACACCATCTAGAGATTCTGTGTCCAGTGGAAGGTTTTCCAGTCGTTTTTCACTGAACAGAGCCATGTCAAATTCGTCGATATGTCAGTCATGCGTCGAGAACCAAGATACACTTCGCTTACACGCGATTCCTAGCTCAGACCCAGGCCTTTTAATAGGTCTTTTGTTCTCGATAGTTTTACTGCTTGCGGTTGGACTTCTGTGGGTTGACCGCGACTCCATAAACGCGCTAAAATTTTATTATCTTTATCAAATTGTCTTGCTCGTGTTTATGTGTATGGCCTGCTGGGTGGTGTTGCGTTGTTTGATGAATCAAAAATTCACCTGGTATCCTTTCGGAGCAGATGACACGCTTTTAATCGTCTCATTCACAGGAATGTTTCTTTACGCTGGGTTATGCCTCACTGCTGCCATCGCCGAAATCAGGAATCATCGCTACGCATCAGATTTCTCACTCGCCAAATCAACTCTGATTCTTTTTCAAGCCATGCTGCAAGCCACAGCTCTTATTAAAGCACTTCGCTTCAGGCCGCTCAAGGAACTGGGAGCCAATATCGTCCGACAAGGAACGCTGTTTCTGCTGACCACGAACGTAGCACTGTGGGCGCAAGATTCGTTCTTCGAGATGCGGAACTTTGCGACCACGCCGGTTCAGACGGTGTTTTACGGTGAGACTTCGTGGAGAGCAATAACTACTTTAGCTTATCCTTTGTGTATTTTCTTCCGCTTTCATTCTGCCGCTTGTCTGTTTGAGGTTTGGTCTTGCTTTAGAGTAAATAACTTAAGCTAATAAAATCATTAGTAGCATCGTCGGGAACAAGTGCCGAGTCATATTCCCTCTCTGAGATGGACTAAGTCCGGGATTTTCGTCATGAAATGTTGCTAAGCAACATGACGTAATCTTTTCGCGTCATGCTCACGCGACTGTCCTCGGAGTGCTCGAAAGCAGACGTTCTAGGTTTTGTTTAGCCTGCAAAGCAGGCGGTTTTTGTGGGGGAATGCTTCGAAAACGGCGATCACGAAAGACCGGCCACCATTTCCAGCGCGCTGATTTCGAAGCATTCCCCCCACAAAAACCGCCTGCTTTGCAGGCTAGGTTTTGATTGGATAATAACAAACGGTAAATCTTTGAACGTTTGAACGAATATTTGCAAAACCGGTTCTTGTTCCCTCGATTCCTGTTTTGTTATAGTAGAAGTTTCCCGTGGTCTGGCTAGTCGCATAATACAAGAATTTAATTGGTTGATACGTGTTTCGCAAGAAATTTTCAAAACTGGAAAGTAAAATTTTGATTATCAAAATAGCGTTTTCCTTGAATCTCCAGTTTCCCTGTAAGTAAAGACGGTCCACGGCAGATTTCTGCTTAATCAATCAAACTACTTGTTCTACAAAAATCTTCCTCGTTTTCCAGGCATGAACCTGAATCTCAAGGTCTGAAAAGTCTTTCAGTCATGCTATGATGTTTTAATTTATCCCAATGTATTCAAGCTGTTGCACTGACGAAATATGGTTCATTTGTTCGAGCTCTGCACAAATATTAAAAAATTGTATACTTTAGTTTAGCGACTGGCGACGAAGGCCTTTTTAGCCTTGATTTTTAGAGGTCTGGAAAAGAGAAAGAATCAAACAAGTCTTTTATATTACAGATGTTTATTTAGCGGGCGGTTAAAACGTTCCATATACGACAATGTTTTTTACAATTCCTTGTTGAAATTTTGTTATGCAATAATCAGTCAAAAATGCTCAAAGCTAAGTCATGTATATATTTTCAAAATATTTATTCTTGGTTTCAGAAACCGTTTTTAACAATTATATAATTGATTTTATTCCCTCAGGAGGGCGATTCTTTCCCCTAGAATAATTAAAGAGGAAATAAAGTAGATACGCTGTAAAAGTGGCGATTTTGTAGGAAACGTTTCGGTAAATTTTAGTTCAGTGATAATCATTTATACATTTTAGTATTGCATTTTATGCCGTTTATTTCTATCGTACTCATCTGCAATGAGTTTATAATGCATATGTTAAGACTTATTTATTTCAGCCAACTTAACGTATTACCGTACGATAAGGCAACTGTCCTTGCAAGGTAAGAGATCTTTCAATATTATTTTGACAATGAAGGCAACCAAATAATCTGTAAACGTCTTTCCATGTATTCGGTAAAACTAATCAGATTTTCTTGCTCGTGAAAAATCTCGAGATTTCAAAGATTTTCTCTGGAAATGATTAACTTTTAAATTAATTTTTTTAGAAAAATATAATGTTCGGGAAACAGCACTAATCTGCACCAGTAATAACAGCGGCATAACAGCAAAAAACATACTGAAAACTATCATTCTTGAAAGACTGACTCACTACTGAATTGACTGACAAACAGAAGTTTTGACTTACAAACAGTAAACAGAAGGTGGAACATTTGTTTATTTATATAGAATATCTTTTAACATGGACTAATTCAGATATTAGTGAGACAATGTACTAGTATAACCTACTACTGTACTGGAACTGACAACAATATAATTGACTGTATTTCTGGTTGTTAACGGAATTATTGCACAGCTGTCATTTGTATTTAAGGCCGACTGATCACACGATTGGATGGGTAACTGGATTACAGACTGAAAAGGAAACAACGAATGAATAACTACTTAACTGACCGACCGGCCAATTGACTGACTGACCGAACGACTTACTAACTGACAGATCGACGGACCGACCGACTAAACTGACTGACCGATCGACTGACTGGCGTACTGACTGATTGAACAACGAATTGATCGACCAACCGACCGACCGACTAACTGACTGAGTGACTGACCAACTGCCAGACGAACTGATCGATCGATCAATCGATCGACCTACCGACTGACTAATTTATTGACCGACTGACTGACCAACTGCCCGACGAAATGATTGACCGACTGACTGGCTGACCAACTGCTCGACGAACTGATTGACCGACCGACTGACTGACTGACGGACAGACCAACTGCCCGACGAACCGATTGACCGACCGACTGACTGACTAAGATGGTCTGGTCGACGTAATAACTTGAATAGCTAACCGTTAAACTGAGTAACTAACTGACCGCATGACTGGCTAGAACAAGGAGCTAAAGACCCACCGACTGACTGACTGATTTACTGATTGTCAGACCGTCGTGACTAACTGGTTTACTTACGAATGGGCTAACCCTAATGAGTGTACTGGCTGACCAATGCTGTTTGTTTTGAAACTGATAAGCGTTAATTCGAGATTCATCCAGGGTTTTATTTCTCTTCTTTAAAGCGTTTTGTGCTAAATGAAAAAGATGAAGATTACATCCGATAAAAAATTAACAGCAATCTGGATTAGCTCAATTTTGCTTAAACCACAAACCGGAAGAATAGCAACTTGCGATCAGATGTTCTTTTTTTGCGACAGAAAAAGGTAAAAAGCAACGCATTCCTTTTTGCCTTCTACCTTTCAAAAAAGACACTTGATCCCACGTTACGTTAGAAGAGTGTCTTTGAATAAAACTGATTACTGACTAGCTCAGACAGACCAAATTTATACAAGAACATCTGTCGGCTTCACACTTGCTGAATTAACTGTTACTTGTGTGACATTTAATGACTAAACAAGCTAATACTACGTGACTGTCTGACTGGTTTAATTAACTGACTGTGCCCTGATGACACAATTGACGAATACCCGACAAAGCTTTACCGTCCTATTCGCTTGGTATACAACAGAAGATTTACCTGAAAAAGAATGTTTTTTTTCTTACAACCAGTGAATAAAGAAAAACTTTCAGATCGAATGACTTTGCTGCATAACCACACAAAGACAGTGACCGACAGACAGACAAACAGAAAGACAGATTAACTGACCGACGGACAGACGCAACAACAGACAAACATAAGGACGGAAAAAGAGAAAGACAGGCAGACAAACACAAAGCCGGACAGAGTAACAGACAGACAATCAGACATACAGATAGACAAACAGACCAGTAGACAGTCATACATAAAGGCAGACTAACAGACAGACAACGAAAGACAGACAGACAAAGGTAAAGACGGAAAAGCATACAGACAGACATAAGAGACAACAGACTAACAGATCGACGGCCAGAAAGACAGGCAAAGATTTGACGAGTTGCACTAAGATTTTGAGCAGGGTTTACGACATGCATATGTACGACTGACTGCCTTAAATTTTGACTTGCACGAAACGTATAACAAACTGATAAATTACTTGCTAAAGGACTGACTGGCGGACTGCATGACTGATTGACCTAGATAACTCATAGTTTAAAGTAACTTTAACCATGTCTGAGTTGTAATAAGAAACGCCCAATGAATGACTTAATGACTAATTTACTGATTGACTGACCACCTAAATAACAGGCCGACTATCACAACAATTTGGCAACTGAGTGACTGACTAGCCTACCAGTGCATGCCTGACAATCAGATAACTGTCCTCATGGCTGACTAACTGCCTCAAATTAAAACCAGACGGACTGTCTAACTTACTCACTGACCGACTGACTGAGTGACTATCTTGAATGGCTCAGTAGTAGTTGAATGACTGAATTACTTAATGCTGGCTGATTGACCTTCTGTTTGAATAGTTAACTGATTGACTGAATTACTGACTGGCTGATTGACCTTCTGTTTGAATAGTTAACTGATTGACTGACAACACGCTGCCTTAATAACTTCCTGACTAACGGAATAATCATTAAATGACTGGTTGATTGATTGTCTGACTGACTGACTGATTGATTGACTGACTCAATGACTGACTGATTGATTGACTGACTGATTGATTGGTTGACTGACTCAATGACTGACTGACTGACTACTTGATTGACTGATTGACTGACTGACTGATTGATTGACTGACTGACTGACTGACTGATTGATTGATTGATTGATTGATTGACTGACTGACTGATTGATTGACTGACTGACTTACTGACTGACTGACTAACTGACTGACTGACGGATTGATTGATTGATTGACTGATTGATTGGTTGACTGCCTCAATGACTGACTGACTGACTGATTAATTGACTGACTGACTCAGTGACTGACTCATGAGCTTACTGACTGACTGACTCAATGGCTGACTGACTGATTGATTGCCTGGCTGATTGATTGACTGACTGATTCATTGACTGTGACTTAATGACTGACTGACTAACTAACTGGCTGACTGACTGATTAATTCACTGATTAATTGACTGACTGACTCAATGACTGACTCACGGACTTATTGACTGACTGACAGATTGATTGATTAACTGACTCAATGACTGACTGACTTGCTGACTGACTGATTAATTGACTGACTGAGTCAATGACTGACTCACGGGCTTTCTGACTAACTGACTCAATGACTGACTGACTAATTGACTGACTGATTGATTGACTGTGACTTAATGACTGACTGACTGACTAACTGACTGGCTGACCGACTGATTAATTGACTAAATGACTCAATGACTGACTCACCGACTGGCTTAATAACTTTCTGACTAACGGAATAATCATTAAATGACTAGTTCATTGATTGTCTGACTGACAGATTGATTGATTGACTGACTCAATGACTGACTGACTGATTAATTGACTGACTGACTCAAGGCCACATGACTGACTGACTGATTGATTAATTGACTGACTGACTCACGGACGTACTGACTGACTGGCTGATTGATTGACTGACTGACTGATTGTCTAACTGTCTGATTGATTGACTGACTGACTGGCTGATTGATTGTCTGATTAATTGACTGACTGACTCAATGACTGACTCACGGACCTACTGACTGACTGTCAGATTGATTGATTGATTGACTGACTCAATGACTGACTGAGTTGCTTACTGACTGATTAATTGACTAATTGACTAATTAATTGACTATTGGCTGGTGCCTTGTAACGTGAAAATAAATTAGTTGAATGAAAAGCGTTCGTTGATACCGTGAGGATTAAGAGTGCCGATTTGAAAAATAAATTTTTGTTCTAGAGTTTTACGGCTTTCCGCACAATTCCTTGATTCGCTCCGACGAAGGGCTAACGCTCGAAACGTCAGCTCTTGAATCTCTTTACGGTGGCCAATTGACATTATCAACCCAGTTGATAAAACCAAATTATATTGTTATACTTCCCACCGACGCAGCACCACAGTTTCTTTAGAAACTTACCCCCTCTATGACTGATTAATTGACTGACTGACTCACGGACTTACTGACTGACTGACTGACTGACTCAATGACTGACTGACTGATTGATTGGTTGATTGATTGACTGATTGACTGACTCAATGACTGACTCTCGAACGGACTGACTCACTGACTACTGATTCACTAACAGACTCATTGGCTGGCTGGCTGGTTAACTGGCTGTTTTAGAGACTGATTGATCAGGACATTACTCTCGATGTGTCAACGATTAACAAACTTTACCTTTAACTAATCTCTTGACAACCAATTTCCTGATGCGCTTTCAAACAAGACGCCACACAAATTTAACCAATTAAAACAACTATCATGCAAGCAATTAATCATGTTAATATGTAACTTTCAGTTAACCTTGACGTATCAGGAATCATTGAAGCGACCGATAAACTGGTACATGACAGACGAGACTGTATCACAGACGCTATATGATACAGCAGATTACGTGTTTTAAAATGAATTAACAGACAAGCATCAAACATTTTTCTGACTGGAAGACTCTCGTAAGACTAGGGAAAGTTTAACCCGGTTCGACTCATCCAAATTGTAACGTTTGCAAAGTCACGGACGGACGGACGGACTGACAGAACAACAGATGTAACTAACTGCTAAAATATGTCCGTAATAAATATGTAACCAAATATTAATTGAGTATCTGAATGCCTTGCTTTATTAGATATCGACTGACATGATCACTACAACTGAATGACTTCTTAATAACATGCCTCGGTGAGGACAACTTTCTTCAGTCGGTGGAACAAGTGCTAGCGTTAGCAAATATTCGTTGGAGCACTCGAGAAATTTCCGACTTATTCTATCCAATCAAAAACTAGCGCGATAGCTCACGAATACACGGAAAGTAATCGCACCAGTAAACACGTCATGTTGCTTAGCAACTTCAAGCACGAACACCGTGGGCTCAATCCCGCTCTTGGAGGCGGGATTACGTCATCAACTGGCAATTGTTTTCCCGACAGTCTTAACAAAACTCTGAGTAATCTATGAACTGAATACATTTTTTACAACTGGTAACAAACAACTAAGACAGACACAAGAAAGAGCATACAGGGCAAGACACACACGCACAGATCAGGTGGCAAAGAAACGACTTACTGTCTCACTGCTTCAGCTTACCGGCTAATAAACAGCTCTAAGTTACAGACGGTTCAACTTTTGGTCAGATTTTAACTAGCTCAGGGATTCATATGCAACGTTATTTGATTCAATCATTCAATAACTCGCTACAGAGAGAGAGTCCAATGTTTGACCAATGGTCATACGAAAAATGTGACAGAGACACCGAGCAATTCAGAACATGTACCCATAAATAAAACAAGTTATCGATCTTGATTTATGTGGCTGAAGTCTTTAATCATGACGTAAAGACCAGGCGACTTTTATGTTATTTATAACACGCTCAATTACAGTAAAAGACACGTAGTATAACTAAAAACAGACGGATGCACGGACAAACAGACAGAGAGACAGACAGACAAACAAACAGACAGACAGAGAGTCGAACAGACAATCAGACAGTCAACCAGACAGACAAACAGGCAATCAGACAGACAGACAGACAAACAAACAAACAAACAGACAAACAAACAGACAAACAGACAGACAGAAAGACAGACAGGCAATAAGACAGTCAACCAGACAGACAAACAGGCAATCGGACAGACAGATAAAATAAAAACAAACAAACAGACAGACAGACAGACAGACAGGCAGACAATCAGACAGTCAACCAGACAGACAAACAGACAATCAGAGAGACAGACAGACAGACAATCAGACGACAGTCAAACAGACAGGTAAACAGAAAGACAAACAAACATACAAACAAACAGACAAACAGACAAAAGACAGACAATCAACCAGACAGACAAACAGGCAATCTGAGAGACAGACAGGCAAACAAACAGACAAACAAACATACAGACAGACAGACAAACAGAAAGACAAACAAACATACAAACAAACAGACAAACAGACAATCAGACAGTCTACCAGACAGTCAAACGGGCAATGAGACAGACAGACAAACAAAGAAACAAACAGACAAACAAACAAACAAATAGACAAAAGACAGACAATGAACCAGACAGACAAACAGGCAATCTGAGAGACAGACAGGCAAACAAACAGACATACAAACAAACAGACAAACAGACAATCAGACAGTCAACCGGACAGACAAACAGGCAATCAGACAGAACGAAAAACAAAGAAAAAAACAGAGAAACAAACAAACAGACAAAAGACAGACACTCAACCAGACAGACAAACAGGCAATCAGACAGAACGACAAACAAAGAAAAAACAGACAGACAGACAGACAAATAGACAGACAGACAAGCAGAGAGACAAACAGACGGACAAACAAACAGATAAACAGACAGACAAACAAATAGACAAACAGACAGACAATCAACCAGACAGACAAACAGGCAATCCGACAGACCGACAAACAAAGAAACAAACAAACAGACAGAAAAACAAACAGACAGACTGACAAACAGGCAATCAGACCAACAAACAAAGAGACAAACAGACAGACAAAAAACAGGCAATCACACAATCAACCAGACAGACAAACAGGCAATAAGACAGGCCGACAAACAACCAAATTAACAAACAAACAAACAAACAAACAGACAGACAGACAAACAGGCAATCAGACAGACAGACAGACAGACAAACAAACGAACGAACGACCCCCCCCCCCCCACCCCAAACCCTTCCCCTGGATCCGCCACTGCTGAGTAACAGTTTCACATGGCTCACTGACGGAGTAACTGCGCACTGACTAACTAGTTGACTAACTGACTGACTAACTGGCTGATTGACGAGCCAACTAACAGACGAAGGGCTAACGCTCGAAACGTCAGCTCTTGAATCTCTTTACGGTGGCCAATTGACATTACCAACCCAGTTGATAAAACCAAATTATAACTGATAGAAAGACACACTGACCGACCACCCAATGCAACCCACTGACCGAATTACTGACGGAGTTACCGACAGACTGATCAACCGAGTGAGTGACTGACTGACGGATTGACAGATTGGCAGACTAACCACCTAAATGAATGAATAAATGAATGAACTGACAAACAGAGGGAAGGAAAAACTAAAAGAAAATTTTGTATTTAAAACTGACATGCCAGCTGAACCGATCAGGTTATTTCAAAATGACTTCCTACATGTACTTATTGAAACCAGGTTATCGAGATGATAGTATGGATTGCTTGATTTATCGTAAACGTAAGGACCACCTTATATATCATTTATCCATCAAAACAGACCAACTGGTTATTGCACTTTACTCAGTTACTGACTTAACACTGAACTGGTTGACTGACTGACAGAGACGAACACTAAACACTACTCAGAATGTCACGACTGGCAAGCCTAATCAGCGGTTTCAAGCAATTTCACATGACATATCTGCTTCGATTTTGCGTTTGATCTCCTGCATAGTATGTTTAGCCAATCAGACTGCAAGTATATAAGGCAGTTCTTAACCAATCAGGAGCAGAACTAAAACTTAGCATATGCGTCTATTCCCGCACTTTCTGCCGGTAGTATGTTTCTACTTTGAGTTTTGATTGGTTCGTCTTCTGACCACATGCACCAATCTATTGATTGCTTGGCAGGCCAGTATATATACCGTAAAATATAAAAAAGTTAAGCTAGCATCCGAAACTCACGATTGGTTACGAAGACCGTAAGTAGGTTCGGAAAAGGTTGCTAAATAAAAAAAAAGTACTGAATAAGGGCCGTTCTAATGTAAACTGAACCCACAGCACTTGCCAATCTCCTATAATAATAAGACGATCTGCGTTTGCGATAAAGTGATTAACAATAAGAATAGTCATGACTGATATATATCCGGTTGGTAAAACATTTGATTAACTGTGACCTAAGAGAACTGACTTACAAAATGACGAATGAAAATATACCAAAAACAGACCCACAGACTCAACGTTCAATGCCTACTTGACTGATGCCTTTTTAACGGCTAAATATCAAATGTATTCTGTAAATAATTGACTGACTGACTTGCTGATTAAATAGTCGTAGTATTACCTACTGTGTGATTATTTCACCGACTTCATGATTATGTTACTGACTCTTTTCTTGACCAAAATGTTTAATTGACACATCAGATGATTCAGAGTGTGTGATCATCATCATCATCATCATCATCATCATCATGCGACACAGAGTATCTATTACCAGAATGCAAAATGTCTGTCTAGCCCATTAAATACCTAATTATCTAAAAGCTTTTTGAATTCACCAGGGTGGCTACTGACACTACTCCACTACTGTTTTCTTGACTGACTCAAAAACTGGCTCTGACATAGAGAAAGACTGTTTGACCAACTAACATAACGTACTTTCGGATGCTACATTGGTGGACCAAAATGACCTGCCGCCCCAGGGATGGATCCAGGATTTTTTAGGAGGGCTGCACCACTAAGGCATGACGGGTGACGTAAGCAGAGTAACAGTTATATTAGAAAGTCCCACGTCATCTGGGGGGGAGGGGTTGCAACGGCTGCCTCTTACACTTCAACACATTACTTTACACAACACCACACTATAAAACACATAAAGCTGGCAACTACCGTCAGATTGATGGACTCACGGACCGATTGACCGACCGATCGACTGACCGACTGACTGACTGACCTTATTACCGACCGACTGACTGAGTGACTGACCTACCGACTGGCCGACTGACTGACTGACGACTGACTGACCTACTGAATGATTGAATGGCTGACTAACTGACTGAGTGATCGCATGACTGACTGGCTTAGTGGCGGACGGACTGACGGTTGCCGGTCTAACGCACTGACTGACAGCTTACTGAGAAGGTGACACTGATCGCCAAACTGCAAACGGAATTTAAAAGGGACATACAGACAGGCGAACAGACTGATTTACAGACTAATAAATAGATAATACAACTGACAGACGGAGGGACGTTTGACAAAGACATTCAGACAGAAAGGCAGACATATGGATACAGTACGGATGCATAGACTGACATACCAACCGACTCCGGAACGACTGACCAGTGACTAGCTGACCTTCTTAGTATAGAAACGGATCAAAGGAACATTCCTCATGTAAATCGGTTGGCTGATTGGTTATGCAGACGAATCTTGGTCAATCAGATTTATTTTCGTAATACGACTTTATAACATATGATACAATACACAACTCAATGTTCTCTGATGACTTGATTGTCTGGCCAACTGTATTAGTTATTTCATCCGTTGACCACTCGTCGAAGATCTACACAGAACACGACAAAAGAATCGATAGCTTTTCCTGACTGACTCAATGACACGTTGACTGACCGACTGGCTGACTGACAGACTGACTGACTTAGTGGCACTTACCAACTAACTCTGATTCGCAGAATGGTAGACCGACTGACTAATTGATTAACTGACTGACTGACCGGCCGACGGACTGACTGACTACGAATTGATTCACTGACCGACTGACCGACCGACAGACTGACTGACTGATTGATAAACTGACTGACTGATTGATTAACTGACTGACTGATTGATTAACTGGCTAACTGATTGATTAACCGACTGCCTAAATGATTAACTGGCTGACTGATTCAGTAACTGACTGACTGGCTGACTGGCTGATGAACTGACTAACTGACTGAATGACTAATTACTTAACTGAATGATCGACTAGCTAACTCCGGCAATGACTGACTAACGGACTACCTAACTGAATGAATGGCTGACTGATTAACGTACTGAGTTACTGCTTAATTGGCTTACTGACTGATTAACTAACGAACTAACTGACTGTCGGACTGACTGAATAACAGCTGGAAGGACGGACTGGTTGGATGACAGGCTAACCGACTGGCTGGATAAATGACTTAACGATCAACCGACTGGCAGACAATGACATGATGACAGCCTGAAGTTTAGACATGTAGGCAAGCAGGATGGTGGACATTTAATTAATTAAACAAACAAACTAAACCAGTAACAAAGAATACAAAGGGCAACAATCTGCACACTGATATGAAGACGCCCCTGACAAAAATGACAACTGTTAACGCTCCTGATCAACAGAAATTCAACCGCCATACTAAATACGACAGATTCCATAAAAATGGCAGTCCATCAGACATGCCGGACTATAACTGAGAAACAGATTTAGTGGCCATCTAACAGACGCACTAGACTAGCAGACAAGATGTAATTTCAGTACGACGTTCTCTAGACAAGCAGGCTAAACGTAATCAGACCTTCGACACACCTGACTAACAGACAAACTACTAGCCAGTAGTTTTCTGAAAAACAATAGACTAACGAGGTCACTGACAGACAGACGTAATGACAGATCTGTGTACAGACTAGAATGAGAGACGGACTCGAGACAGACTAAATGATAGTCCACGACGTCATAGACAAACAGGGAGACCTGATAAGTATTCGCGTGGGACGGAGAGACAGGCAAACTGTTACGTCAGACCAAACACACATGAATCCATAACTTAAAACGCACAATTGGTTCGTATCCTTCTTGGGAAGCGATTGACAGACTGTCTGTGTCTAGCTGAC
Organism: Blastomussa wellsi; assembly: GCA_947652115.1. Classification (NCBI taxonomy): domain Eukaryota; kingdom Metazoa; phylum Cnidaria; class Anthozoa; order Scleractinia; family Plerogyridae; genus Blastomussa; species Blastomussa wellsi. Next base: position 17,398,118 of record OX393571.1, read on the forward strand.
TGACTGACTGACTGACAGACCGACGGACGAATAGACGGACGCACAGACCGAGAAAAGCTTAAAGAGATTTCTTTCTTTTTTCTAACTCTTCAAATGAACGTGACAACGATAAAGTAAAAAAACTGAAAACGGGACAAGAATTAGGTATTATTTCTAAAATATCATTGTATTACTAGGTTATAGTTCAGTATCCAAGACAGTCACAACATCGTCATAACGGGGAAAAGGAAGAAGCTAGCAACTAAAAACATAGAGCAATTTACCCTCCATGGAGAAAAAAAAAACAATAGAAAGAAGATATAGGCCCTCTCAGGCAGGAATAGCCACATAAATTTCATGACCAACGACAACTGTAGAGACCACAGTAGCAACAGCATAATTTTGGAGTAAAACACCTTAAAACATAATAACACTGCTCTTAAATATAACAATTTAAGAGCGTCCCCCTTTGAGACTGTTTGGCACCCTATTTTGAGGGTAAAACAATTATTCTAAAATGGACGAAACCACATTGTAATGTTAAGGTAAGTGGAAAAACTAACACGGATTAGCGGATCGGAGAATTCGAAGCCTCAGTTAAAGTCGTTGTTTAGAAATAAATAACTACTGATAAATAACTACTCGGCCTGTGTTTCCATACGCGCAACACAAGTCCTTTTAACTGATAAGAAATAACGTCCGTTCGGGATAGTAACATAGTTTTAACAGTGTTAAATAAGGTATTCTTTTAACGCTTCATAATATATATTGACCATACATTCATTGTGGATGTCGTGATCAATTTATTCGAAATCATTACACTTTATTAGAGGTTTGCGTATATGAAAACGTTAGCTTGTTTGACCGTAAAATCTTAGCGAGATGAAACCAGGGATACTGAATAATGCAGTGTAATTACTCATGTTTCCATGTTATAAATTAAACTGTCATAGTTTGATATTTAACTGCAATAGACCTTTTAAGCTATGTATGTAAATTGCCCATTTCAGATCATGTGATGTTCTCCCGAGAACATTTGGAAATTATTCATCCATTTCCGCGTGGATGTTTGAATTTGAAAGAAATAAATCTCACGGCTATCATCACGTGGTCTGAAATGGGACAACAACAAAAAAAGCCAAAAAGGTCTATTTGAATTGGCATGTACTAAAACCGGGAACACCAAAACGCCATAAAATGCCAATAAATTTCTAAAAAACTATATATATATATATATAAATAAAATTATGGTGTTCCGTGTTTTGGGGTGTTCCTGGTTTTAGTACATGCCCTATTTGAATTGTATTTGTGATTTGACAAGTCTCTTGTCACACATCCGGGAATACCAATAAAAACTTCTTGATTAGTCATTGATCACAGTTTTCACTGACCATACGACAGTAGCCCCGATTTCCGCCACTCTCGAGTCGGGTCTTTGTTCCTCCCCTTCTCTTTTCAGAGAGAAGCGCGGGCTCATTGCACAAACAGTGGCAGCTAATCGAGCCTGATCTGAAAGGGGGAGGGGGAGGTACCCCGATATGAAAATTAGGACGGTGATGCTAGTCGTTCATCTCGCGTAGGTGTAAATGGGGATTTTGGCCTCACTTCAGCTGCTCGGTTAGAACGACGCGCAGCGGAGTATCTCTGACGAACTTAGAAGTGCTTGGAAAAGTAGAGACACTTCCTCGAGTGTCTGACCTATCTTCTCAATTGAAAATAGAGCCACGGAGAAAACAGAGAAATAAATTTTACATCTATTTTAGTAAAAATCGGATTTCCAAAACCACTGTTACCGTCTCGTGTCTCAACTTGATAAGATAAGCTATCAACGACAGAATTAATTTCTAAGAGAAGTGTGGAGCGCCCTGATTTGTCATTCAGTTTTATTCATAAAGTAACACTATTAATAACTATACAAAGGAAGCTCGCCGCTTCAATTCAAATGTACAACAGATGTGCACTACTACTAATTAACGACCTCGAAAGTGAGATGCTAGTTGTCATAGTAACTGCCTGGAAACTGCCGTAAGTTTAGAACAAATGTAGCACCCTTAAAGAAAAAGCTAACTTTGTAGCGACGCAATGGCACGCATTCAACTGCTATGTTAAACTTGGTTTAGTTCAAGGTAATTCTGAGGAGAAAGCGAACTTTTTTCCCAAAACAAATGCTGCTCGTTTTGCTTTCTTTCTCTGCTTAAAATTACTTCGTCAAGAACAAGCCTATTCCAGGCGTTTGGTTAGTTTGGTAGCGGCGCGAAAAACGCCGAGTGAAAAACGGGGAGAAAGCCCTTCGGCATTTTTCCACTCGCAGATCTTCCCGCTGCTCACCAACAAACCGGCCGTTTTACCATAGTTTGCTTTTCAGTCAGACTTTCCCAAGCCTTTAAACTTGAACCAACACGAATTGGATTTTCGTTTCTGGGCGTTATTTACAAAAACGTTTCGAAACATCAACTTTCTTTTTACGTTAACCACTAAGCTAACCAGAATGTACTGACGTACAGCTAATAAGGATTTACTGCCAAATAAATATATGCAAATAATAACTAAATTTAACCTTTATTGATATATCTATTTATATATTTACATTGCAAGCTTTGTAATTGTCTAATGGCCAACAAATTGCCTCGCAATATAATTTATTTCCTTTGTTGGCAAAATAAATAGCATCCGCTATATGGGTCGTCACGCAATGCAACGCATACAAATGCGATGTGTGATGAGTCACTGCGTGACCATCCAGACAAAGGCTGCCAACCAAACAATGAACACGTAGATTCTTAAACAAAAGCTTAAATTTCCCTCAGTTAATGAAAATTTCAACCGGAGATTTTTCTGTAGATTTGTATTTCGTCATTCAACCAATGATTTAAAATTTAGAATCCAAGTCAAATGGACAGCGGATTGTCTCTCAGAAAGATGCGCTGGGAACAATCCTTAATTTCATGGAAAAAAAAATAAAACGTTTAATATTTTAAATAACAGGAAAAATTACACAATCAAGCCAGTCCGATTTTTCATAGATTTGGGATTGAAGACGACAACTATCATCAATGTATACTTTACTGAACTATCAAACCACTGGGCATGCGTAGAAAAGCATTGTAATAAGCAAACAAGCAGTGATAGAGGGCAAACTCAACCACACTGTGAGTCGGCCAAAGTTCAAACTTCTACAGTGAATAAATATTTTACCACGACCACTATCTCCCAATATTACAACTAACTTAAATATAAAACAGAAGACTAACACAACTATAAAACTGGGGGAGAGCAAATGTGAAAACTTGATCTCACGATCAAAGTAAGTAAAGAAAAATGCGGCGAGTGTAACGTAACCAGTGTTGTCTGCAAGTGGATAAAAGTGAATTTGTCATAACAATCCGCGCATGTGTATTGTGGGAAACCAAAATTTTGACTTTAGCGCCGCATATGTGCTGGAACGTTTTCCAAAACGTGATTTAAAGATGATAACATTATTGGTTTAGAACTTCAAAACAACTTATAATGAGAATTCAAGTTCGATTAAAGAAGCATATGTTACCATCCAAAACCGTTATATTTTTTCTTTTTGTAATAATTTTTTTACCAAAATGTTATTTTCCTTAACTAAAAAAGAAAGCATTAATTAGATTTAATACTAACAACTGGCGCATGAAGCAACATAGAGCGAGATAATTATCTAGTAAATGAACTTGCACAGTAATATTAATAAATGATAACATACTCTTAGCCTTAGCAAGCATAATTACTTTACAATGCAACCAAAAATATCTTAGCGCGTACTTATTATTTGCGCTCTCGACTTACACTATACACACCCATTTTGCTTATAAAAATTAATATATCGATCTTCTCTGTACAAATCAAAGCCATAAACGACGTTATATAACTGCACGCAAATTAATATGCTCGAACATACAGCCAGCTGATGCTCAAACCAGCTGGACAGGATTTAGAATTGTATACAAATCTGTCCAAACCAGTTTATCAGGATTTTTGAAAGAGCAAACAAAATTTGAGATCGCGTTACCTTGACCTTTAACATCTATTCCGATGTTTATAAATATATTTTTGAAGTAACGCCAAAGGCCTAAGGAGACAACATTCTCATTGTAGCTGGCAAGAAAAACACCACGAAATAACGTGGATAAATTAGATTTTATAATAAATTAGTTCTAATACTTTCACGCTGAACCTCAAATGTTGCATCTGTCCAACTACATAGAATTAGCAAAATAAACTTTTCCCAGAAGAATATTTCACGCCAAAACTATGTCATTAGCCTTATTTAACATTAATTAGTTTATTAATTTAAACATTATTCCTAGCACACAATGACACCTTTGTCCTTCATTTGAAAAAACGTTTACAAATGAAGGAAGCGTCATTCTTCGTCAGCCTTTTACGAGTTGTCCTATTTCTCCCTTATAACTCAACCTTTTCGTGGACTGCGCCCCCCTAAAACTAGAGGAATACCGGGCTGATACGGGGGAGAAACTACACTCCTCTTGTGCGGCACCCAATAGGCCTGACCTGGTGAAATATAGCATTTATACACCACACTGTGGAGAGATATCATACTATATCTCCATTTGGAATAACTGGACTCCTCTCATCGCCGTCATCGTCGTATTCCACATTTTTGTGATCTTCTTCAAAGTTGACATTATCAAAGTTTCGGTTGGCATTTCCTTTAAAAACTGGTTGCCTTTTAATGTATTTACCGTCAGTCCCCTTCAATATGGTCGCTTTGTCGTCTGATGTTTCATTTTCAGCAGTTTGGTAAAGAATTCTGCAGCAAAATAGAAAAGGCATGGGATTAGACACAGTGCTATATATTATTAACTTCAATCGTGTAGTTTGATCGTTCAGGCGTAGTTACCATCTGTTGAGGCATAGTTACTCCCGCATTGTTACCACGGGACGGGTTCAAACTATTTTGAGCCATTTGTAGTTTCATGAAATTCCCAGGACCTTTTCCGTGACCTTCCAGGTTTTCCGTAACCCGTACGAACCCTGCGTAGGCAGCTAGGCAACCAACCAGGGACAAAACAAAAAGGGATGTCGCAAGAAAGTCGCGTGAGCGACGTGCAGTTTCCAGCGCTTGGGTCGTTTCGCACACATTTCAGCTTCGAGTTCTATTTTTCCGAGTTTGCCGTGAATAGACCTTTTTCTCTTTGGGCGGTTTGTTGCCCCATTACAGGCCATGTGGTGATACTCTTGGTAATTCTTTCTTTCAAATTTTCAAATAGTTGCGTGTATATAAATAAATAGTGTTTTTATGGACAAAAGTAAAATTCCCTAGAGAAGGTCACAAGGTCTGTTATGGGGCAACAAACACGCCCAAGCGAAAAGGTCTATTTGTAGTTACTTAATCAGTATTAGACAAAGAAAGTACACTTACTCAAGTTTTGGGGACCGTTTCTTCCTTGCAGTGATAAAAACAACAAAACACACAAACAAGATGAGCGCCACAATACCAAACACAATTCCACAGATGAGGGCAGTGTTTGGTTTGCTGACGTCTTGGTGAGCTTGTTGTTTAACAACAACTGACGGTTGAGTACTATAATTTACACTAATAGGTGGTACGTCTGTTGTTGTTGCTCTTGTTGTGGGTTTACGAGTTGGTGGAGCGGCTGGAAAGAAAAATAAAGTAAATGTTAGTACAGAGTTTGATTAACTCTTATGGTTAATGTTGGCTTTATGATACAATCGCATGCCCGTACTCCTATGAAGTTCTTTTACTTAAAGAAAAAATAGAATATCCTCCACACACCGTCCTCTCAGGGGGAGTGCTCCCACATATGGACGAAAAGGAAACGGTCTATTTAAACTGAACAATCCGTTAAGAGTATCAACGTTACAGGAACGAAATATGATTGACCTTGACCCGTTCATACCTTTCTTAGTTTTGTTTTTTTCCTTGAATAGGGTGTCACTTTCCGACTTTGGGCCTCAAAAAGGTATCAAATTCCGTTTCCTTTATCCTTAAATAGGGTCAGAGTGGAAGAACCTTCGCGGCACACACCTATCCAAAATTTAAGGTAGTACACCCCCCCCCCCCCTTTTGGACCGTCCTATTGTACACTCCGACACAGTCAGTGTGAACAAAAAATATAATTGCTTGTCAGTTAATTAATTTCAACTTACTTGCATTGCATGTTTTGCCATCAAGTTGAAGAAAAAGCCCGTTTGGACAGCTACAACTAAATTTCTTTCCCGAGGAAATAAGGCACAGATGAGAACAATTTCCGTTGTCCTTTGAACAAGGTGAAACAGCTGTAAAGGGGAAAAAACGGCTTTTAGGTGATGAATTCATTTCTGGAGCTCCTTAGATAATTTAGGTCTCAGTTACATTTCAGGTGCGATTTCCTGCGCGTTATAAGTGTGATGAATTTTGTTATTTAGTTCCTTGCCACCAGGTGGGGTCATTGCGGCCAGACTGCAATAAATAGGAGCAAGTTTTTGATGCGTACCTTCAGGTTGTCTTTGCGGATGGTATATATGCAGATCTCGCGGTGAGAAAGCCTCATTCACAAGAACTGTGACATTCTTGCCAGTAAACTTGTTGGCTTTATAGATCGTCTTCCGATCGATCCAGTACATGTGGTCTTCGAACAGCGTAACAGCTCGAGGATCCCTTATCCCTTGATTCACCACTTCTCTGACGTTTGATCCGTCCATATCGCAGTGCTTGATAACTTTCAGCTTAGCGTCAATCCAGTACAGCTTCCTTGTGGTGTAATCAATTGCCAGATCAACTGGCCACTCTATGTGGTTTCCACTTATCAGCACCTGGCGCTCGCTCCCGTCCATGCTCGCCCGTTCAATTTTCGCCGGGTCGCCCCAGTCTGTCCAGTATAGAAGCCTTGAGAAACAACGAAAATAAAACAAGTTTATGGAGGCACATTATCATCCTGGATGCACCGCGGGAACCTTCCCAAAGCAAAAGGGCAAGCACGCAAAGCCGCGTAAAAGATAATGCTATTGCGACAATCCAAATTTAGCGAAGGGCATATAGGTGTACACGTGAAATGATAAAGGGTCTGGCATAGACTACGAGCAGTCCCGTCCCTTTTTTTCTTAGTCCGTCGAGCGCGAAGCGAAAAAATGGCCGCACGAAAACCTCGCCGCGTGGGCGCGTATCCCAGGTTTCGCGCGGACATTTTTTCGCTTAGCACTCGACGGACAAAGAAAAAAAGGGACTGCTGGTAGTCTTGGTCTGGCACGCTGCGATGTAATTTGCGTGGACTGAGATTGTTCTCACCCTTCAGCTGGGTCCACGGCTATAGCGCTGGGTTTCTCAATACTTTCCGTGATCAAGGTGCGACGAAAAGAACCGTCCAGTTCAGACACTTCGATAGAGCCTGTAGAATAAAACATGGAGGTTAGATAAGTAAATCCACATGTAACCACATAACTCCAGCAAGAAAATCAACCAATCAATCTTTTAATTCACATTTGCTTAAAGGCGCTACGTCACGGAAACTTATCTTGAAAAAACTGGCAAGTTTTTTCAAGTTTGTCGTTTGTAATCAGTCTATCATTGTCATTCGAAACAATCATTGTATAATTTCAGCATTTTATTATCCCGTTGGTGTTTTTCGGCATTAGAAAACTCTTACTTTGAGATTTCCTTCAAATTGAAAGTAAATGGGAAAATGACTTCAAATGCCGTGACACTGCTCCTTTAACAAAATGTCACGCGTACCTTGTTTGGCCCAGTAAATTTTCCTCCCGACCCAGTCCACCGCTATGAACGAGGTATCTTCCAGACCTTTATCCATAACGTCGATAATTTTAGGCGCGGCATTGGCTTCAATACGAGCCCGCTGTATTTTCCTTAAAGACTGCTCTGTCCAGTAGATCATGCTTGTTTTAATGTCGAAATCCAAAGAGACGGCGTTTGTGAGTTTAGCGACCGCTTCTTTGTATTCGGAGCCATCTGTCCTTATTTGTCGAATATTCCTTAGGTTACTGAAGATGAGTGAAGGACGAGGACCTAGAGGAGATGAATGCTTGTATTAAAATGATGTCACTGATCTTTGAACTGAAAAAAGAAACTTCATATCCAATAGGAAAAAGTCACCGGGTTGGCTAATTTCCCACTAGGTCCGCTCGCTTTCTGTTTTACTTTGCAAACAAAATACACTGGGTCATACCGCACAGTCACTGGGTAAAATCAAAATATTCACTGGGTACTGGGGAGGTTAAATTTCCGCTGGGTAGGGGAAAATAATCCACTGGGTAGGGTTTCAGTGGGTCTGTTACAGAGGGGTGCTACTAAACCAAAACAGAGCAAGGATGGTCAAGGATGGAGAAGATTGAGACGGATAACGGAAAAAATAACAACATTCTCTAGTCCGAGCCGTTTCTTTGACATACCAGTAGCACGACATTTCCTTCCGTCAGGGTCCAGCACATAATTATCAAGGCATGAACATTTGAAGCCTCCTTTTGTGTTATGGCAAATCTGGCTGCACATTCCTGGGATCTCACACTCGTTTATGTCTGCAAAAAATAATGCGATGTCAGACATCCGTTGTGTTGAATTTTTTATCCAAACAAAATTGCCCACTATTTTATTTACAAATTATTTTTCGGAATTTACAGAAAATTTTTTTTCTTAGGGTGACGTTTTTAGACCAATCCTTTTATAGTTTTGAATATATAATCTCATCTTTACTCTCCATTTGCGGTCATTTGCACGCTCTTACCTTGGCAACTCTTTTTATCGTCTGTGAGTTCATACCCAGCCCTACAAGAGCAGTAGAACCCAGTCTTCGTGTCGTGGCACTCATGCAGACAGTGACCATTGTGAGATTTGCATTCATCAATGACTACGGATAAAGAAAATAACCTGAGTCATTGTATGTCTGCAAGTCTTCTAGTCTTGTTCATGCTAAATTTTTGTTTCTTTACGGCTAAGGGCATTGCTACGACCATTAATTTTGTCTATTGTTTCAAAAGCCCGTGGTGCCCTACCCCGCCTGGTTTCAATATGATTATTGCGCCTGAGAGCGCTCTCCATTTGAGTGACGTAATTAATCCCTCTGACCAATCACAATGGACACAGGTAACCGTTTAAACCAATCAAAACTCAAAGCAAGTACAAGCACGGGAAAACGCGTGGTGGCCAGTCACGATTGGCTTTGGTCTTACTCCTGATTGGTCGAGAAAGTGGCCGGGTTTTTTTAAACCAATCACTAAGCGTACTAATGGGAAACCAACAGAAAACGCGCATTACTTTCGACCACTCTATCTATTCATGCAATACTGCAGTTTATGACAGCGGAATTGCCAAGCATATCTGTACTCACAGCAGTTGTTTTCGTCCTCTCCATGAGGGCACTCAGGATGTCTATCGCACACCTTCTTGTCATCAATGCATATTGTACTGCTGCCGCATCTAAACTGGTTGGCTTCACACACGGAAGAAGGACTGGTTGCTGTATGTTAATCAAAACAAAATTTTAAACTCTGGGTTATTCTCTTAATCATCATCATCAGTTCCTTTTCCCTACAAGAAATTGTTGTGGAACAATGCAGTTTTTGCGTATTATCCTCTAGAGAAGCGATGGGCTTCTATTGGATGGGATTTTTATTGTTACGCTTTGTGGTAAATCAGGGTATTACAACCTAGTTCATGTTTCGGAAGGCCTTTTTAAAATCATTATGCTTCTGCTGCCTTTAAAATTACACTTAAGCTGCTTTATATATAAACTCGATCACAGGGCGATTTTAAACGTAAGCCTGTTCCAGGCGTTCGATTAATTGAGAAGCATTGCAAACGGTGAGTCAGACGCCGTTCTTTGCACTGTTCCTCAATTGATACTTATCGAACGCCTGGTAATCAGGGCCGGGTTGTTCAAAGCTGTGTTAAGATAACCCAGGGTTAGTATGAAATTTGAGTTCAGATATGAAAGCAAATTCAGGTTAATTCTTTTTGCCTACAATTTGATGATCGGAATCTCCAAAAAAGAATAGAGAAATTACCTGAGAAATGCGTTTGAACCCGGATTAACATTTAACCTTGGGTTAGCGCCACTCGGCCTTCGAACAACTGGGCCCAGGGCAACTGTATTCAGCAGTAAATTGTTAGTATTTTAACGCTCTTTTAATTGCGCGCGTTATTAACTGCCTCGAAAATGCAACGCTTTATTTTTCATGCTGTGTCTTGTAGTACTTACAATTAACATCAACAGGTGTGGGATCCGGTCGCGGCGGTGTTAGTGTTGTTGGCATTGTAGTGGCAGGCGGGGTTGGCGAAGCTGGGGTTTGAAGACAGTAGCCCAGAATGAATTAGTACAAGCATGATAAAGAAGCTACAAAGAAAGAATCGTTAAGGGGGCTGTGACACCGAATACAAACTACGTCCGTTTTTAGCAATATCAGAAATTGTAGCAGGACTGGAAAAGAACGTTACTCGAAAGTAAACTGTCTAAGAAACATTCAGATATCTGTTAAAGGAGCACTGTCACGGGAGTTGTTGTTTTCATCTTCATTCATTGCTAAAATCATTAACTGGTACATGTACGTTAACTAGTGCTCGAACTGCTCCTGATGAACTAACAGGAAGATATCAAACGAATTGTGGCTAAGACAGCAAACCAAGGAATGGCTCTACAATTCGAAAAAACTGACTAGTATTTTCAATTTTCAATCCACTTCCATCCTTGCCATCCTTAGTGATTGGCGGCAATAAAATGTTTCAGTGTAGTGATATATTCCGAGGTAACAAAACTACACCATTATTTTTGTGCTTTCATACTTCAGCATTTTAAAATGACACCAAATACCGTGACAGTATCCCTGACAGAAGCGAATAACAAACGTTTCCAATTTTTCCTGTCATTGACGTGGTTAGCAATATAGGAGTTTCAAAATAGAATTTCGAAACGATCTCAATGTTGACAGCCCGTACTTTAGATATAAAGCTCTCTTAATTCCACCTCTTGCTTGTAGTTTGTAGTGATTTATTCTTGTCGATTTTACCCCAGTTTTGCATCGTAAAACGTGTCACAGCCCCTACTAAATGCATGCACGTTCAGACAGTATTAGTAAAGTCAGTAAATAAATCAGGAGAAATAAATCAGAAACTTAGTGGCTAGTGAAATGCAAAGAACAAAGTAAAAACTTGAACATACATGTGTCATTTAGAATCACCAGTCAAGTGTGTTAAACTTAAAGGAAGGGCACACAAGCGGTTAGAAAGAAAATGTGCTGTAACAGGTGCGTGAAAGGTCAGCGTTTGGAGTTGGAAGTGTAGAATAAAATCGCAAATTCTCCATGCAGCTTTCTTAACGCAAGTTGTTAGTATCCCATGTGGCTTTCTCGTTTTATGTCACTAATTTCAAACATTGTAAAGGTTAGAGAGAGAAGACTAAGGCCCAGGTCAAACGTCGAACTTCACATATAAAATCAAACTTAATGTAAATTAGGAAAAACAACAGCTTTTGCTCATTTACCTATTGGGCTCGACTCATGTGAAGCTCGACTTTTGACCTGGGCCTACGAAGGGCAACAGGAAAATGTCCAAAACTGTTTACAGTTTGCTGAATGAATCATTGACCGGCCCTAGGAGCGTTAGTGAAAAATGTATTTGACAATTATGGGCTACTGTCTTTTACTTTACGACTTTTACAGTTATGTTATTCACAGAGACAGTGTCAGTTAATCGCGAAGAAAAATGAAAAACGTTAAGTTTACACGCCGCGGCACGGAGAATGCGAACAATTTACTTGTGTTTAAATGTTATAGCTGAAAAACTTTAAGCTTTACTTCTTACTTGGTATAATCGTATAACAACTCAATACAACAAATACTGTGTGGTTTTTTAAGTAGTTAATGTCAATCTATGCACTTTAAATGAACATACTGTAGGGAAACTACCCGGAGAAGAAGTCAATTGGATACTATGAAAATCACTAGAGTGGAATTTAAAATGCAGTCGCTAAATTGCGTCTCGCGCTGCGCCAATCTAGATCACGTGAATTAAAAACTTTTATCGGCAAGCCAACAGAAAGCTTTGCGACTTTAGGCTACAATGTTGCAAAAACAGTGTGGAACTCATTTAAATTAAACAGAACCAGCTTTTCTTTCAAGTCGAATACATCTCGTGAGTTTACCGACTCTGTTGGCTCGGCAGTGTCATTATTGTTCATACAAAATCTGGAAAAAACGATGTTTACATCGCCATGATGATGAAGCGACCGTTTAAATCCCATCATCGCTGACAAGACGCTCAAAACCACGTGACAACTTTTTTTCACATCACGTGTCAAGAATCGAACCGCTTCGAGTTCAAACTTCTTACTGCAAAAAATGCGACGGCTTTTGGGCAGGATTTGCATGGTTGCTGTGTGAGCATCATACAAGCAACTGGGTAGCCTGCGCACCGAGTGATAATATGATCGATTCACAAAGTACTTCACTTACGACAATTCCTCTCGTCGCTTTCATCACCACAGTCGTCGTTGCCATCGCAACGTTGAATGGAGGGAATACATCGTAGATTTCCGCAAGTGAATTGTTGAGACGAGCAGAGGATATTGCCTAAAATATGGAAAAAAATAAATGAAAACAGTGTAAGCCGTAAGCCTCGAAATGATCAGGCAAGATAAATATTTCTTTCTTTCGCTTACCACAGCTAGATTCATCACTTTCATCGCTGCACTCAGCTGCGCCATCACAAATCCATTTCCGGTGAATACATTTCGTTCTGTCATTGCACAGCCATTCATTTCTCCGGCATCTTGGAGGGGGTGGGGTAGGTCTGATTATAACTAATGGCAGGAAAAGTTCAAAAAAATATTTAGTGATTAAATGCATGACTAGCGTGGCAGGCGCAAAATGGAGTAGTACAGGTTGAGAAAAAACTCTTTTGATTCTGTTTATTTTTATTTCCGTCTTTTGTCTTGAAAATCAAACTCATTTCCATATGAAAGGTTTTGCACCAATACTCATTTTGAAACAGAGGTAGAAGGCAACTCGGAAATGGCTTATAAGAAGATGTTTTTTCATTGCGAGTTCACGATTGGGTGCATTTCAACCGACGGTATTCATTGTGTCCTAACTAGTCGAAATCTTATAGCAGGCACCCCTTCCCTCCCCAGTCCCCACTCTCTTTTTCTGTCTCCCCTTCCCTATCGACGCCTGTGAAGCAGGGTACAGAATGCATTCTTTTGGGGGGAAAATACATTAGTCAATCCCAACTGTACTGTCAGCCTTTTTATGTTCGATTCTTTTTTGACACCTAAAGCACGGTAACGCAACTTACTTGACGAATTGCAGTGTAATTCATCTGAGCCATCCAAACAGTCGCGTCTGCCGTCACACCTGTACACGCCTCTGAGACACCTTCCGCTCCCTACACAACGAAACTGCGATGGGTCACACGTCGCTTGGTCTAATGTTGGAAAACGAAAATCAGATGTTGCGATTAAAATGACCATAACTTTGCGTGATAACTTTCGGAAAATTTAGCAAAATGTTTCACGAAAGTTGTAAGAACTTACAGCAGTCGCGTTCGTCGCTTAGATCGCCGCAATCATCTTCCAAGTCGCAGATAAAATCTTTTGAGACACATCGGCCGTTTTTGCAGCGAAAGTCTGTTGTAGGGCAAGTGGCTGCAAAAATAAATATTCAAACGGCACTGGCAAATGAGTCTTTATCTTATAATTAGGAATGTCTTTTTGGGCGAAGAGCTGTAACTGAGAAATCGCACCTCTTTCCACGTTGCAACGCGCTAAAGTTCAATTACGCGGGTTACGTTTTCTACTTTGTATTTGAAACTATTCCAGTCAAACGACTTTGCACGCATTTAACGGCTGGAAACTTCAGGGAGAAAATCTAAAGATAACCAAAGCTCGCATGTCAGTCACTAACGCCAACTTAGTTTCCGTTAATTTGTACGGTTCCGTAGTTAGCAATTTTAAAACTCCCAGTAAACAAAAAAAAAAAACAAGACTGTAGACTCTTAACTAAGCCAAAAAACACTTACGATCGGGGCAGTTTTGTTCGTCGCTATTATCCCCACAGTCATTTTCCTGGTCACATTTTAACACTGAACCAATACAATTTCCATTAGCACAAGTAAAATCAGATGGTCCGCACGACGTGGGGACAGCAGCTGAAAAGGAAAAGAAATAAATGCCGTATTTAATTAATACTAAACAGCCGCGATGATAAAGATGCCTGCACATGAGGGGACATGACGCAGATCGTGTAACAGTGGCAAAATCATGTGTTGTTCACACGAGGGGACATCGCATTCCTGCAACATTTTGTCCCTGTGACAGGTCCCACGAAGTTCAACGAGTTGAACTCCGTGGAACATGTTTCAGGGACAAAATTGCCGGAAAATTCGCGTCTAGGAACACGATGGGACGTGCTGCAGGGACATGTCGCCGCTACATGCCACATGCCCCTGCTACATGCCCCCTACGTGTGAACAACACATGATTTTGTTGCTGCTATTTGTCGTCATGTCCCCTCTTGTGTAGGCTCCATAACCAACGCTTAGGGCATCGATCCGCGAACACGCAGACAGTCCGAGAAGTTGGGTCGAGTTAAGACGTTACCAATCCGTCCGCATTGTATACAATTCAGAAATAACTTAATTTAATACCATGGTTATGGTCATTGAAACGTTTTGCACTTAGGTAAGAAAGACCTCGATCCGTGCGATACATGTTTTTTATTATATTTTCGACTTCTTCAGGAGCGCACGTGCGTATGTGTGCACAGGTAGCTACGCCCCTGATTTTATCGGGATATCCAAACACTGTCGAAGAGAGTAGAAAATACGACGCGCAGCGGAGTATTTTTGACGAAATTCGAGATGAAACACTATCTCAAAATAATGAATACACTTTCTCAATCGAAACAAAAACTTAGGAGTATAAAATCGTGAAATCTATGCTAATCAAGACCGGGTATCCAAACCTCCTTCACGGTTTTTAACTTGATGAATTATTAATGAGTTTGAGAACGTAAGTTACTTACGACATCGCGGTCCGCTATCAGTCTCTTCATCGCTTCCATCTTTACAATCCTTAGCTCCATCACACACCCAGCTTCTGGGTATACATGAGCCGTTAGCACATGTGAACTCATTTGTTGGGTGACACAAGCGGAGACCTAAAACAAGAACTCAATATATCAGTGCCGATTAACTTTATTAAAAGCGAGAACATTTTACCAAGTACAGATTGTATCGATTTAGTCAGTCCTGTCCTAATTTGCATCAGAATCCATCCTCGAAATAACTTCTCGCCCCAATAATTTCCACTCAAGACACACATGTACAAAACTACGTACCACTTAGTTTGATTTAGATGTTCGTAGGCAGCTAGTCACCCACGTTTCGCCATGATCACGCGCGTCACAAATTGTTCAAAGACTGAAAGTGGATCGCGAAAGAGATACTTTGAACAGTGCGATAACGACAATAACGGATGCAAATAAATGACGACGAATTCACTGTAACTTATTTTCGGAATTCAATCCTTTTCATTTTTTATCAAAATAATTAAGGCACATAAACAATGAGCTAAAATACTGATTTTTCCAGTTGCATTAAATTGGACCCAAAAGTTCAGGAATTCGACCCCGGTTCAAAGGAAACGGATTGAACTGAGAAGGGCAAACGGGATGTCGCAAGCGTAATTCCACGCATAACGTATATGGCTAAGTTGCGGCTTGATGGTATCATCATCACCCGGGTGCAAAAGCCCGAGGGCAATTTTTAAGCTAAAGGGGGGTTATGCATGAACAGTGCATTTATCATTTATCACAAAAGAAAACCAAATAGAACCTTGTTATTTTTAATTCTTGTTGATAAGAATTTTTTTCAATTCGTTTCAATATCAGCAATTCGTTCGTTTTCTCAAGTCTTTAAATAATATCGAATAACATTTTACTAAACTTTTGCTTTATGGATATATAGTGCCTTTGTCATGAACGCACTTATGATACGTGAAGCGGTTAGGAATAATTATAATCATGACAAAATATCATAAAAGATCAAGCTATTCGAAAAAACGTTGCGGTTAAAATAGCTTTTGAGACTGATAGCTACTGATATGCATGGTTTCCAAGAACCATTGAAAAAGTCTTTCTTCAACCCACACATACTATATATCATTAAGTAATGTGTAACAGAAAGTCTGCTATATCTTGTGAAACGTTGAACTAAAAAGCAAAGATGTTTGATACCCTGGCACTGGTTCAAAGTTAATTTTATATGTATATATATTGAAGTTAAAAGCTACGAATTATATCACATGAAATATACGATTTTTACAGAAAAGCCAACCTCAAGGGCCCAGAAAAACAATTAATGTAAAGTCCAGCTTTTGGAATGCAGATTCAAGTAGGCAAAAATCATTTATATTAGACTAAGAACCTTGAAGAGGTCTAATTCTTGTTGTTTAACATATAACAGAACTGTTTTCAGCATTTGCTTTATCTTAAGCTACACTATCTGAGTTCTTTAGAATGCAACTACTTGTCATTAGCACTGATAATGTTGCTGACTAACTTTCCCCAGTTCCCAGTGATCTGTTAACGTTTTATAATGATAATATGCTGTATACGAAATAAATATTTAGTCAAGAATTTGTTTATGTTATATTGCAATTTTTTTCATCTCAGGGGGAAACTATTTAATACTGGCTAAGCGGACAAAGTCCATACCCACATTTCAGTTATCCCTTGTATGAACTTTTACAACTAAAACTAAAACTGTGCAGACCTAAAAAGATGGTAGCCATGTCATCATTTTAACTCGTTTAAAAATTTCTACGATTTTCATGGTAACAATTATACTAATTTATAAACAACAAGTGAAAAGTTGCATAACATGATATCACAATATTCTTAGTCTTTATTGTATGTTTATGTGACTTGCTTACAGAAAGTTAATTCTCAGACGACCAAAATTATAGTACTGCCAATTAAATTTCCACTCATATACAACATTACTATCAATAAATGTAACTGTACTTTAAGATTTTTCTTTTCAAAAAATAATGTTTTACTACAGAATATTATTATTAAAGCAGTTATGTCTGAGCTGTGATATTTTGTATTAAATGTTCTTCATGTTCATCATGACATGCTATGGTACGTACTGCCGATAGATAATAATCTATGTTTGGCTTAATCAGCAGCAACCTTTGACTTCTGTTGTTATCTTGCCAGAACAGGCCTAGAATGTATGAAACGGAGTTGTGCAATTTAAGCACTAATTTGTCTGGCGGTGAATACTGGGGCACTACTCATGCATGATCAGCTCTGCAACACTGCAAACTTCATGACTCAACACACACCTCAGACTTAAGTCATGGTGTTACTCAAGGCTTTTAATTGCTGTTCTGTGTCTTGCCATTCAAGCAAAAGAAGGTGGTTAGACATTAACCACTTGGTTCTTAAAGTTTCTTTCAAATGCTTATAAGAATTACCAATGCAAGAGATTACCTTGACCTTCACTATTCAGCTTTTATTTCAATCAAAGGACAACAGAACATTATTAGAGTTTCCCAAACAATA
>OX393571.1:17420855-17425855 GCA_947652115.1 Blastomussa wellsi
TGTACGTGGGCACCGGTTAAAAAATTGTCCTGTGTTCAGACAGTGGAAACCAAAGTACCCAACCCCAATACCCTTTAGTTGTGGCAACGGCACCAGTTTCTGGTGTTACAGTGTTTTAATTGTACTTGATTTAAACTGATTTTCAGCGATCTTCCAATTTTAATAATTATTTGAATTACCTTTGTAAGTCTACAGTCCCTGAAAAGCGAGTGGGAGTAAGCAATTGCTGTGCTGTGATGTGATGTGAGGTGCTGGGCTGGGCTGGGCTGGGCTCTGCTATTGTGCTGTCTTGTGCTGCGTTATTAATGTGCTGTGCTGTGCTGTGATGTGCTGTGCTGTGATGTGCTACGCAATGCTTTGCTGCGCTATGATATGCTGTGATATGATTTGATGTGCTGTGCTGTGCTGTGATGTGCTACGCAACGCTTTGCTGCGCTATGATATGCTGTGCTGTGATGTGATTTGATGTGCTGTGCTGTGATGTGCTACGCAATGCTTTGCTGCGCTATGATATGCTGTACTGTGATATGATTTGATGTTCTGTGCTGTGCTGCAGTGTGATATGATTTGATGTGATGTGATATAATTTGATGTGATGTGTGCTATGCTGTGCTATGGATTTGATGTGCTGTGATATGATTTGATGTGCTGTGCTGCAATGTGATATGATTTGATGTCTTGCCGTGATGTGATATGATTTGATGTCTTGCCGTGATGTGATATGATTTGATGTGATGTGTGCTATGCTGTGCTGTGGATTTGATTTGCTGTGCTGTGCTGTGCTGTGTTGTTATATGATTTGATGTGCCGTTATTTTACTGTTTGATGCCTTTCTTACAGATGTTCCCGAGGTACATGTGTCACGTGTGCAAGAAGTATCGTTAGTAAACCACGTTCCTCATCCCTTGGCAGTAGTTCACGTCACGCTAACTTCACTGTATGCAGGCAAGTGAAATGTCACGCTAACTTCACTGTATGCAGGCAAGTGAAATGTCACGCTAACTTCACTGTATGCAGGCAAGTGAAATCAAATATTGCTGCAAACTACACAGTTATCTGAATGTCACACAAACTTCACTACATGCAAATAAGTGAAAAGTCACATGTCTGAGCTATCATATGATCCTTTATAAAATACTAAGGTTTCTGACACAGTACTGTGCTTCTCTTGGATAGAATGAGAATTGTGACACAAAAACATCCAGCTTGACTTTCGATATTGAAGTTCATATTCTCTTTCTCAGAATACCAAGGTTCAGATGGATTGGACGGTGTTGAATCACTTATCGCAAATGTTGGTGGGCGGTTATTAATGCTCCAAAAGGACAAATTATACCCTGAAAGAAAAACAAAAAAGGTACTATTGATGGGCATTAGCTGCCTGCTATCAAAGCCCTGCATCTGCTGGTTTCATTAAGTGTTCTTGGATATGATCACAAGTTTCCATCTGCAATGGCTAAAGCTAAGTATAAGTCAATATAAGGAAAATATGTAGTCCCTTTCAGCAGATGTTTTGGTCATTGGAAAAAGAGCTAGAAATATTCTTAAAGAGAAACATCAGTCCGTCTAATTTTGCAGCAACATAAGCATCTGCAACAAAAGTGAAAGCCTTAAACTTTAATGGGATTTGAACCCAGCCTTTCAGAAGTGTTACAGCTATTGTAAGCTTGTAATTCTACTCGCCTTCTGGTGTAGCAGTTGCTGTTATTTTGGGGGCTTGGGGCATTGTCCCTATTTTTTTCTTCTTCTTAAGAGTAGCAAGCCATTCATGGGAGATTGCTACCCTACCCAACCTTTTTTGTCAGTTGCAAATGCTACACCACTGACATATAAATGGAAAGTAGCATATTTTGTTTTTACTCTACCCTTTCTACCGTCTGTTCTCTTTCTGCAAAGCAATACTGTGTACTAATGACGTGTTGTTATTGTGCTTAGTCTTCATTTTGTTCGCCTGTTGTACTGGCCTCGTGCGTGGAGAACGTGTGGACATCATCGACTTCAAGTCGAACCAAACGGCACCTGATGGAAGCACTGTGGCTGGGATGTGGGGCCAGTGGAATGAAGGTCTTGTTTATACATTTGTTGTCTCCAGACCCTATTTAAGTTTAAAGAAAACGGAATTTAATTTTCTATTTAAGGCCCAAACCCAAAAAATGACACTATCCAAGAAAAAATTGAAAACTAAGGTATGGATTGGTGAACCTTATTTCGTTCCTGTAATGTTAATACCCTTAACGAATTGTTGTGTAGCTTTCCATTTACAAACTATAATTTTAGACGATACAATTTAGGTACCCTATCAAAGGATCGCACCGGGAAAAATGCCAAAAGGGCAAAAATGATACCCTATTTAAAGACCAAGAACCAACAAGAAACATACCCTATCCCGCTGCACATACCCTTGGAGTACATCCCCCCTTGGGGTGTATGTTTAGCAACAAGCTTTCTCCGCCAATTTTCTGAGACAGTTTTTTCACTTCTAAACTTCTAAAAGGGCATGTTGCCTTTATGTAAAAAAAATCATTTTTCTGTTTGTTTAATTCACAGGTCTGGCTTCCTTTGTTCCCAGGAAATGATGAAAACCCGCCTAATTTTCTGTCCAAGCGAATCATGCTGCCATTTCAACTGAACATCTATCCACTAGGTACATTTTGTAGTAGTAAGCCTGAAAAGGGAACCCATCACCCTCAGCGGCGAGCCTATCCTTCGAGCCAGAGACTGCCCCCCCCCCCCCACCCAGGGTGCACTCAAGTTTTTATACACCCCTTATCATTTTCTATATCATTTTCGACTGAAAAGGAATCAAAGCTTTTTGCATCTGGGATTGGAAGAGGGGGAGGGGGAGGGGTAGGGGGAGGGGTAGGGGGAGGGGGAGGGGAGGAGAGCTCACTGTTACATGGTTGTATCACACATTATATATTTTGTCTTCACAGCTGTGTTATTTCAAGATGCCGTAATTCTCGGTGCTGCTAACGAGCCTATGCCTATAGAATGTACGTCGCCAGCTCCAACGTCTCTTTCACCTCAAGCCTTTCCCTTCTGCACACTGGAAAGAACGGTTAGTTATCAGTTTAATCAATCTGATCTCGAATAGCTGAAATTTGAAATTCTCCCGAGTGAGTGATTCTCATGTAAGGTAGGTACAAGTCTGGTGGTCCATCAGGCTGGAGCTTATCCGGGAGTGGTTTCCTTAGAATGAAGCGATTAGGAGCATTTCTACTCCCTCTGAATAGGATGCTAGTCCATCGCAGGGTTACCCCCGGCATTACCCAATTATACACCAAGGTGGAGAGAGGCACTGTGAGAGTTACAGTCTTTCCCGTAAAACCGTGAACACCAGAAATGTTTATGGAATGTTATTGCGTTACAAAGAAAAAGCCAATCAGGTGTGAGGAAACTAAACCGCAAACAGCAACGGTCATTAGTTTGTGGTTTTGAGGTTTGTTCGCATGTCCTGAACTTTGCTGCGATTGGTCACTACACAATCAACATTCTGGTGTTCACAGTTTTACGGGAAAGACTGTAAGTGTCTTCCCCAAAAACATAACGATTCTCATACATTCATGGTTAGTATGAGAATTTTGTGCTACATAAAGCTGGTTATTGATTTTCTTTATTCTCATCACCTCTCTGCTTGAGCATTTATTGATATTTTAAGGAGAAGTAGGATCTTAAACGAGCTGCGTCATGGTTTGTGCGTTTTGAAAAATTTTTCAAAATAGCCATTTGTAATCCGTTTCAATCTTCTCCATCCTTAACCATCCTTGTTCCTCTATGGTTCACTGTCACCTCTTTGGTGTTTTCCTTCCTCAATAAGCTATTATTTTGTGGTTTCCTGCATTTTAAGGGTTATTTGGTTCGCACAAAAAATGACTTGAAATATGTCACGTAGCGTCCTTAACCTGTGTATTTTATGCGCTGCACTAACTGACTACTTTGATATTGCCTGTTTGCGTTTTTCCTTAGACCCAAATATACCTGCACCATGTTTTGAGGCAGCTTCTGCGGCGAAAGTAAGTTTTGTTTCCCCGTGTTGAACGAGCCCTCAGCTCTTAGGTGTTCCATGGTTAAAAGCAAGATTTACATTGTTGCCTTTTCCGTTCAGCCCTTTGTCTTCTTCACAGTCTCTTCTGAATGAACAATTCAGTGATAAAATGACTTCACAATCGATCGAAACAGGGGGAGAGATTTTTCCTAGTTTGACTCTCGACCATTTTGTAAATGAATTAAAGCTTATTGATTTTTGTCAATGTAGTTTGGGACAACAGGCTCTGAAGATCGCCAACATGTGCTGTGACCTGCCATATTTCCCTCACGTACTTGAACTCATGTTACATGAAGTGTTGGAAGAAGAAGCAACAGCATCAGAACCGATTCCAGGTATATGTTATGACTTAACAAGATTAAATCTTTATTACCATGATTTGGTTTCCTATAATCTAGGCGTAGTCGAACCTTTCGTCAGACCAAAAAAGTGTGCTTGATGTACCCGTCCACTTATGACAGGTTAAAATGCCGTGTTGGTATATGACTGGGTTGAAGAGGAAGTGTACACTTGAGAGTTGTCTGCTTATGTAGCGTTTTTATGCGCCTTTGACCATGACTAAGTGTCCATTTGGGAGCTCTAGGCGTCTGGTTATGGAATGTTAAAAATGTAGTGACATAAAGTATATAAAATAATGCATGTGAACTGCGGATTTTTTTTTCAATTTTCCAATAGATCTCATTAGTTTGCCCATTTCAGATCATGTGATACTCTCTAGAGAATTTTTCCTTTTGTTTATCTGCAAATTATTCATTCATTTTTACGTGAATTTTTTTAAATTTGAAAGCAATAATTCTCAAGGGTAACATCACGTGATCTGAAATGGGACAACAAACAAACGAAGCTAAAGTGGTGTATTGCTTAAATTGGAAATTCACTGCGATGATCATTTCTCACTTTCTTCTTTGAAATGTAGTGTTTGTAGGTGGTTAATGCAGTGTTAGTATGTGACTAG
>OX393571.1:17430855-17625855 GCA_947652115.1 Blastomussa wellsi
ACAAAGACTTATGCAATGCAAATCAGTTTGTGACGTCATATCAGGAATAGACCCAAGCCCCTTATGGCTCGGTCGTGGAACAAATGGTGCACAGTTTTTCGTAACTTTTGAATGCTATAAATAGTCAGGATTTGGTGAAAAGGAGAAACGAAAGGTGTAATACGTTTCGAACTGGTGCAAAGGTTTTTTTTTAGCGAAAAAAATATTTTGGGGTTAGGTGCACTTTAAAAATATCAACAACCCCATTTTGAGCGGAATAGTACAGATGGAAATACCTCTGGAGGAATTTTGACTGATCCCGCGGTTTATGGCAGAGAGGTTGACTTGGGAATCGTCGGTTATTCGATTTACTCTCTGATTGGCCTCTCGGTCACGTTCGCGTAGGGTTGCCGAAAACGTTTTTCTTAAGTTGTATCAAGTTCAAGAAAGTGATTGAAACTGTGGATGCTGTTTTCCAGGTCGATCGTCGTCAGTGTCCTCGTCAGGTAGTGCGCGTGGCGGGCGACAAACTCTGGATGAGTTGGAAAGCAGAATGGAGCTTGGGATCGAGCTTGGAGAGGAAGTTGAGGAGGAAGAAGCCCATTTGTCTCCAGTGTGTAGAAGTAAGTAGCCCTTATTCACTCCTCTCCGCAGGGTCAGGTGCTATTTAGCATCCGCTTGAGCAACTGCAACTGTATCTTTATTACTAGGACAGATAAGAAAATGAAAGGAACAGATCATTATTTGTCTCACGATAAAGTTTTAGGAGATTTAAGAGAAACAGTCGAATACAAGTTGAGATTGTTTTTGTTACTGCTGCTGTTGTTAGTTTGTCTGCCACATCACCATCAACAAATTTTAGTTCTTCAATTAGTTATCACCGTTTCCGCTTGTGAATAAAAAAATTGTGCTTTCGACTTTCATTAGATATCAAACGTGTCAACACAGAAAATGGTAATTCCTGAGGGGAGAGGGGTTAGGGGAGGTTGGGTGTGCTAAGACTGAGAGTGCTCTTGAGATTCTGTGAAGTTCATCGACCTGTTTGCTGACAGTCACAGTAACCACTTTCGCTATATTAAAATTCAGCTTGGGAGCTAGGCCAAGAGGACACAGACAAAGAAAATAAAAATGCACGTTTATTAATTTGTTTTGTTCGTGTCCTCTAGGCCTCGCTATCAAGCTGAATTTTAATATAGCGAAAGTGGCCTATTACAGTACAGTATTTCACATGTACGCATGACGGACCTACTCTTTTTAACAGACGATGATACAGGTCGAGTCAGCGGTGATCCATCAGAAACCAGCTCAGTGGCGTACTCAATGGACGGAGAGGAGGACTGGATCTGGGGCGGAGAGGGGCCTGGATACGTTGATGTGCAAGAAATTCGTGCCCAGCTTGCATTCAGCGGATCCTTGCCTGCGCTAAGAGAAATTAGGTGAGCTGTGTTCCTTCTTTAAGATTCTGTGGGGTTGAATTTCATGTCTAATATAGCGTAAATCGATGTCCCCGAATACTACTAGCAGATTCTTTGTAGCCCCCGTGGGAGTTTAAGTGGAGATCCTGTTGAAACGCTATTTTCTTGGCCATTATCATTTAGTAAACGATTTGGTGGCTATTTTGTAGTGTATGGCAATCATAATGATTCTAAATGCTTATGGATGCCTTGAAACTAGAATATGACACATGTTCATAGCACTTACTGACTAGATGCTCTTCTCCCGTTTTCAGATTTTTACTTCAGATTTTTGTAGAGGCCAAGTGTCACGACTGGTGGTTTATTCTTTCCCTCGTGTTGCGTGACAGCACGTGTTTGACAGACTTCATCGACGACGTCATTAAACTTCGTGACACAACCGTTGACTCGCTGTCCCGGATGAAAGATGGAATAGAATCGCTGGAGGCCTGGGCTGAGCAGAATTGGTACGTCACATGAAAATCACATAGGTCTTAAGATATGTTCGTTTCAACGTTATTTGTTTTTGTTTTGTTTTGTTTTTCACCATTCTACTGGGCAAAGCTGCCCAGAGGGAAAGAGCACGAACAGGACTCGAGGTCCTATGCGAGGTGCCCCACCCTACCCACCCAGACCAGAAAGGCCAGACCACTACACCGGGAACTACATATCGTACTCTTTGCGAAGAGTGTGTGGGTTCTTTAACGTCCCACAGAGTTATTAGGAACAAGGATTGTTAGACGGGACCTACAGTTTATCGTCCTTATCTGAGAAGACTAGAAAGTCTAACCATTTGCAGATGACGTTGCAAAGGCAGCACTTTCTCCTCAGTTATTTAAAGACCCTGAGTGTTCGTCCGGCCGAGGTTTGAACCCGCGACCTCCCGCACGGCAGTCCGGTACTCTATCAACTGAGCTAACCGCTTAGCAAAATATCTCGGATATCTGCTTTCTCTAGTTATTAAAATAACAGTTAGATGGTGGCCTGGCGAGATTGCTTTCTTTCTATTTCTTACCATTCCTATCTATTGTTTTTGTAGCCATGGGTACCATTTGTTTCTTGGACTTCATAAGGAGCACTGGATCGCACTGGAGAGGGCGCTGATGGAGGCGAAAAACGCACCCAAGGAGCAAAAGGACAACAGTCCTGCCTCAGAGTCTAGCCGTCAATCACGTGACTCCAGCACAAGTAAGGACGACGAGAGGCCTGGAGATGAGGAAGAAGAATTTAAGGAAATGGCCGAGGAGGACAAAAACGAATATGAGTGTGTAGTTTCGTAAAGGATTTTGCATTTTCATATGGAGTTGCTCTGAAAACACTACGTGACGGAGGGATAGGATTCAATGATATTGCGGTAACTTCGTTGATCTCTCGGGAAGTTGTGGCGTGGCCATTACGCAAAGAGACGAAAATGAGACTGACTACAAAATATCTGTGGATTTTGGCATTGATGAACTTTGGAAGAGTTGAAGAGCGTATAATAACCGTACCATTCTTTATGAAAGGCTCCCGTTTGCCTTAGCAGCATCCACTTGGATTAAGAACATTGTAACCGTACCAGTCTTTATGAAAGGCTCCCGTTTGCCTTAGCAGCATGAAATTGGATTAAGAACATTATATGGCAGTGGAAATATAAATAATATATAAATAAAAACGTGTCGTCTTGTATGTTTGGAGGAACAATCAACCAACCAAAACCTGCTACACCCTCACCCTGCTTGGTACACCCTCACTCTGCCTACTACACCCTCACCCTGCCTGCTACACCCTCACCCTGCCTGCTACACCCTCACCCTGCCTGCTACACCTTCACCCTGCCTGCTACACCTTCACCCTGCCTTCTACACCCTCACCCTGCCTGCTATACCCTCATCCTGCCTGCTACACCATCACCCTGCCTTCTACATTTTCATCCTGCCTGCTACACCTTCACCCTACTTGCTACACCCTCGCCCTGCCTGATACACCCTCACCCTGCCTGCTACACCTTCATCCTGCCTGCTACACCCTCACCCTGCCTGCTACACCCTCACCCTGCCTGCTACACCCTCATCCTGCCTGATACACCCTCACCCAACCTGCTTGCCTGCTACACCCTCCCCCTACTTCCTACATCCTTTGACAGCATCAGTGATCTATTACTGAACAGACGCACAGCAGTATGGAATCTAATTGTTAAATATGCAAGAATGTGGGAGTTCCTTTAGCCAAGTATAGAATAACTAGCCTTTTTAAGACAAAACGCTTACTTTTTAATTGCATTTATTAATTAAATACTATCACTTGTCTTATTATTTTTAGTAGTTATGACTATTAGCTAGTCTACAACAACACCTTTCATTTTCACATTTCACTGCTCAGTTATCCAATTTTTCTTATTTAAAAAAACATTGAATTCAAATTTAAGTTCTAGATATTTCGCTTTGCCACTCTCACACTCTTCACTCCATTCAGGAAGAGTTTTGCGTGACTTGCAAAAATGTTACAAAAGTTTTAATTTCTTAAACGTCTTCCTCATTTTCAATAATTGCCTTCCAAAAATATCCTTTTATTGTATAAACTTTTCAATCAGCTCCAGCTCCTGTTCACGGGCTTGTGTTACTGTGGGCGGGTCTTGAGGGTTGGATGCTCTGGGTAAAATATAAATGAGTAAAATCACGTTTCTGAATGATCATATCGCTTACTAACAATGTATGATATAAAAACGGGCAACATTTTTTCTGCAGCACCTTTTACGACTTATCATACAATCTATGTTACTTCAATTCCTAGTTACTAAATGGGTTAACTCAAAACAGCACCTATTGATAGCTACAGACTTTGGTGTTGAGTGGAATGGTGCACCACCCAGAAGAGAGTATTTTATGAGCTTCTCATTCATTTATGTTATCATTCAAATCATTCCACTTCTTCGGATATTTTATTGATGAGCTGATTTTACCGGCTATCAGTGAGCCATTTTTTGCAGTCATGAATGTCACGCACTGAGCACTTCTCCTCTACTGACAAACATACCTGAGATCAAGATGGTGGGCGCCTCCTTTGACCAGAACTGCCACTAGTGTTGGGGAGACATCTTGTAGTACCTTGACACAGAAACAAACGATTTTTAGTATCAACCTTCAGGCCCGTGTTGTAAGGGTGTCTGGTACCGTTAGTAACCGTGAGTAACGTTTGCCTTTGGGCAACCAGATAAACTTAATTTTTATGGTTTGGAACCTTTGGGCAACTTGTAATTTTTCTTAGAGTGCAGCCTTGATCTTTATTCTTATAAAACAATAAAGATTACAAAAAAGAACTGTCTAATGCTGAATGCAAGTATTAAATAAATACAAATTTTACCCCTCCTGGTCTCCACGGATCGAGGTCACCATTGGAGAAAATTATATTTGAAGCTGAAGATATGTCTGAAACATGGAGCAAAACATTTAAGATTTAGTTTAGAATCAGGGAAGGCCAATTGCTGTTCTCTATGGGATGTCTAGGGCACATTTCTGGGGAGTCGTACTGTAGCTATCTCAATGGCTCAATAACCTTGGCAACAGAGCAAACAACAGGAACAATGACCTCAGCCCCCAAAACAATAGATCCACAATTTTTCAGGTACCATTTGTCACTTATCCAGGACTGAAACATTTGATCCATTTCCTAATCTAATAAAACAAAACTTGTACAACGAAAAACACTAAGCTATTAAATGGGCCCATTTTTTCTGTCGCACCAACTTTTGTTGAGAAAGTCCACACAATTGCTGTGACTGACATGCTGTGGCAAGAATGCTGTGTCTATTCACAACAAATCACTGCTGGAAAGATGGTATCACTTAAAATTGTAACATTGCCACTTTAAGGAGATAGAAACACTAATCCCTTAACTGCACTTCTACGGTTATAACAATGCTCCTAGCACTAGAGGTAGTGCTTATCATGGGTGAATGAAAACAGAGATTCAAGAGAGATAGTGGTTAACTGACGAAAGTAGGCAGGGCAGTAGTCAGAACAAAATTAATTGAAGATTAGGGGCACATTTCACAGTTTGGTGATTTTAGTTATGAAAAATTGTTTCAGTGTTAGAACCAACCTCTTCCCCAGAACTGAATGGTTGCCCAGCCTGGCCGCTGGACCACACCCCATTTTTCCTGGCAGTACTTTGCTAACATGTCAAGAGTCCATGGCAGTGGTGGAAACATATCTGTTATATTGTTTGAGCCTGCTGGTAGGGCCAACTCAGTGCAGGCCTGAAAAATGTCACATTTTTAATTGATCGTGTTATTTAATCCCCCAAAATGTTAAAAATAAATGTACCTCTGTTATAGATCGAACACCAAACCATTAAGTGGGCAGAGTCAAGAAACTACAAGGTTATTTTTTTTTCTTCTGGCAGCATTTTTTAATTTTTTATGGTCATTCTTAGCGGAAATTCTGCAATTGGAGTTGACATTTTTAATTATTCTTATTTATTTCAGGGAAATTATTAAGAACCAGCAAAAATACGGAGCTCCGCTTTTAGGCTTGGCTAAATCTATATATTAATTTGCTGCTACCTTTTTATATCTGAAAAAGATCTTACATGTAATCTTTGGGGTGGGGGAAGGGGTTATTTCTTTTGGAAACCTTTTGAGGTGGGCTTATGGAAAGGAGACCTTATTAGAAGGGGTGGGGTGTGGTTGAGGGGGTGAGGGGGAGGGGGAAGGGGTATATTTCAAGCCATAAATTAGTTAGAAACATGTTTAAGAAATGAGGTAGATTTGTAATATTTTTAGACAGTGCTGTTTAGTAACACATTTTCACACATTCTCACACATTCATACCTTTTAAGTAACAATAAAAGCAACTGTGGTGGATGGATAAGTATAAAAGCCTAAAGTTTTCTTGTTCAAATACTTGAATGTATGTCATGTCATGATCTGCCATCTAATGATCAGGCATTAAACATTGAACTGAATGGGGGATATTAGAGAGGGGGCTTAAAAAAGAAAGGGACACTCTAATGTTTACTCCTGAACAAAGGGAGACAGTGGCAGTGAAGGTGTTTACCAATACCTGATAGTCCCAGGCACGGCTATCTGGACCCAGGCCACAGCCAGTAGGATCGGCACATTCAACAAACTCAGTGTCTGGATCAAGGCAAGAGAGTGTCCCATTGGTGCCATTGTAAACCAATCCTGTGACATCAGCCAGACCTTGAAGCTTGGATGACGCACTTGCCATCATTTTACATGCCAAGTTCACAGGATGCCCAGGCAATGGAGCAAGAAAGTCGGTGGGATATGGATAATCGCCCATGGCAAGGTTTGTGAAACTGTTACGAATCCAGCCTAACAGGTGAGGGATCTGCCCAAAACATTGTACATGGATTGAATAACATTTGCATTTGTAAATGCCATATTAATCAATGGATAAAACAACGAGGCAAAACAAAAAAGACAGATAGACAGCTCGCCAGACAGAGACAGACAGAAAGGATGGAGGAAAGGTTGAATGGATAAAGGGATGAAGAAAGGCAATACTACAAGATTCAGGCCTTCAGCCTGCAATCATATTTTGCAACATTAATAAAATAGAACCTCTAAGAGAAACTGGAAGTTTGAAAATCATGCGATAAAGTTGCAGTGTTCCACTAAGTGATACAAATTGAAGGGAAAGAACATATTATAAATTATTTTGCTTTCACTTATCAAGAACTTTGAGACAGATTCCAGAACACTGTCAGTGCACTGGAATTTATATATACCTGTTCTTTTGACTCAAGTGGCTTGCAAAGTCTAAATATCTTTGAAAGTTCACTAAGTCCTGCAAAATGGAAAAAAGTACATCATGCAAGTAAAACTGACAAGATGTACTGTAGTACACAAGTGGTAAACAAACTAGTTAATTTTAATTGTAGAATAACATTAATTATATGTGGCTAAATGTAATTTAGGCTACATTAGACTTGAGCCAATGCTGGCCAGCAGCCGGTCAAGGTACAGTACAGCTCAAATGTAAGTTACCATCGTCTCGCGAGAAATGCGACTCGTATCGCGAGAAACGAGACTCGTATCGCGAGAAACGAGACTCGTATCGCAGGAAACGAGAACTGTCTCTCGAGAAATTTCTCGTTTCTTGCGAGTGCACTGCAAGTACCACTTGACGTTTTTTTGGAGAAACAAAATAAACTGCTTCTGTGCAAACAGTTGTTCGCGTGCATTGGAAATATCGTTCAGCGAGCATGTATTGTTGGTTTATTTTTGCGGTGAGATAAGCATGGGGGATGTGCGACTGGAGTTTTATTGTTATCGCTCAGTGGGCAATGTTTACATACATGTATTGAGCGACATTTGTTTTGCCTGTTCTAAAACTGCTGAAATTGAAATGAAACTTGGTCGGCACTCGATATCGGTATCGGCGCCGCGACGCGCCTGATTTAATTGACTATACACTGTGCATGTTCTACATACATTCAGTGGCATAAAATCAACTCAACTGACTTCTTCGTGAATTACATAGGTTAGAGCTAAAACATTTTGTGCCGAGAGCAAAACTTCCCCCTGTCAAAAATTTAATGAATGTGAACGACGCATCGAAAAGCACCTCGATTAAAGACATTAAACATTGTTTCTTCAAATTCGGTCTATTTTAGTGTAATCAAGCTCACCGGCAACTGCCGTGAAATGTCAAAAATCTCAAAAACAACCATATCTTTTAAGATCGCGTCGCCGGTCGGTTGTGGACTGCAAACAAAAATATTTTACATGGAAGCCGCTTTCTTGCGAGTAATATATTCCATACTAAACGCTTCAGTGACTCTCGAGAGAAACGAGAACCCTCTCGTGAGAAACAAGACTCGTATCACAGGAAACGAGACTCGTATCGCGAGAAACAAGACTTGTATCGCGAGAAACGAGACGAGAGGTGGTAACTTACATTTGAGCGGTACTGCACGTGGCCATGCACATTGGGGGTTTCATACGGGGCTTTTATACTCTAATCACCCAGAAACGATCATAAAATATTTTGTAACTAATCTTTAATAAACACAAACACAGCATCAGGGGCGGGCATCTCGTTTATTGATACAGCGAGCGTTTACAACATACCATAGAGAAAATTACAATCAGTGAATAAGCAAATAAAGTCAAAGTTGAAAGAGATGCCTTCGAGTGGCTCTTGCATAACTTACAAAATACTAAATAGCCTAGAAAACCCCTCGGGGTTCACCATACCTACGAGCACGCCTAAAGTACTTCTACAATTAACACCAATCTAACATATTAACATACTTCATTGTCATTAGCGAAGCGTTACAAAATATATTGTATAGCTTATGCATTTTGCATTCCTGCTAGGTGCAGTTTTCTCCAAGCAATAATTTTAAAAGCTTCTTGCTTTTTGCTTCGCTCCCTCACCTCCCTCCGTTCTGTTGGTCATGGTAAGCATACATATTTGGTAATTATCTCCACTGATTTGATCAGTGTGATGGTGCCTTGGTAGTTGCCACTATACAGGTTACCATGGATACCTGTCTGTTTGGTGCATGGCCCATATCTCGCCTGGCTCTACCTTCTTGGCACCTTTCCCAAGCTCATCATCAATTGGCGATGAGTTTAATTCGATCGGTCGATCGATCAACCAATCAATCAATCAATCAATCAACCAACCAATCAATCAGTCAATTACTCAATCAATCATTTATTTATTTATCTATGTCATAGTGTGGGATGAGATTACCCTCAGCTTTTTTGTGAGATGTCTTGCAACCTAATCCACACCCCCAGGATCTTCCCATGTGAAATAGTCTGACTTTTGATATTATCCTTTTAAAAATGAACAACATTGTTAACCTTCTTCTCCTTGGTCTTTGAGCATCTCAAGCATTTCAAAAGCGGTAACGACATAACCAGGGCAGTTAGGGTCAGCATTAAGAAAATCCTAGGAAAGAAATAATTAATAATTAATATTAAATAAATAATACTCAGTGAACAACATGAATCAAAAGAAAAAAAATGACTTCAGTTTGCAGTACCAAAATCTTGCACTTTTAATAAATTAATATACAATTTTATTTTTGCTAAGGATAGAACATATGATTTGAATGACTTTCAACTAGTAGTCAAAATAATCACCTTTGTTACAGCAGAAAAGAAAAATTCTCTTTCACTCCCTTTGAAGGTCACCATGTAAATTGGAGCACTGGCTGCCAGGGCTGCATCAATCACATTTGGATACTTGAATCTCATGTATGCACTAAGCATACCTCCATAACTGAATACAAAAATAAAAAAATGGTTTATCAGCTTGACCCAAATATGTGCAGGATTGACTGCTAATGGATGCAAGCTCTTTAAGACAGCTGGGATCACAAAGTGTCAGGACTAATTTAAAAAAGTTCACTAAAACACACATATGAAAACAGAAAATAACCCAGTCAAATATGAAGTAGTACCGGTAATTGAACAATAGCTGCATTCAATCCTGGGCATAACTGGGCGTGAACCCTGTCGAGTCCAGCACACTAAGCAATAGGCCAAAGCACCTCCGACATACAAATTATACAGTCATAAAAATTAACTACTGTAATAACATAATCAGTACAACAAACAAACCAAAATAACTTTATCCCAACTAGAAGGTACTTACACAAAAATAAACATGTTCAAGAATATGTAAATAGAATTGGAACACTGGCTTCTCACCTTCCACCAAAAGCAACAACTTTACTATTTGTGGCTTTAAACTGAGTCTTTAATTGTGTTACTAAAACAGCAAAGTCTGCCAAAGCTTGCTCCACTGTTAGGTAGCCAATTTTATCATGATCAAATGACGATGACCCAAATGGCATAGATTCTCCATAATACCTCTGTTTTGGATCAGGAAATAATGGAAAATTATCATCTTGGTACAAAGAAATTACAACTTCTTCAAATAAATGTACTGGTTTATACACTGTACCTCTCCCACAGTTCTAAGGGAATTTTTCCTAAGTCCCCTAATCCTTCCATCTGGAAATTCAAATAAGTTAATAAGCTTCATAAATTACTTTAAATTTTATGGACTTTGAGAACTCTGCCTCCACTTCACTGACTCTTAGGAATTTCTAATCCTTTAAGTCTGCAGCTAGTGTGTACAAATTTTTGGAACTACGCAATTAATGCAACATTAAAAAAGGAGTCCAGAAGCACAGTTCCAACACAAAAAATGGCCAATAATTTACTTACATGTTCACCAAATATAACTAAAGCATTAAATTTCTCAGCAGCCTCGAAGACAAAGCCAGAATTGTCCCAGAATCCAATGATGGGTCCTTCATTGCCAGTGTAGAAAAAAATGGGTCCATTGCCATCCCAGTATTGATCTATGAAGAAATAATTAACTTGTGTCTTTAATTACAGCCACTGTCAATAGAAAGTAAATGTTATTCTGCCACCTTTGAGCCACTTAATATCTAATGAGACCCTCACCTAGAGCTCATTAGTTTATCCCATGGGTAAGGGATCATACTTCTAAAAAGTAAAAAAAAGTATGACCAATCCAGGACTGCGAATAATTTTTTCCAGTGAGGGGATACAGATCCCTAACCCTAACCCTTATCGGACAAACACAATAGAGCTTGGCTGTCATATTACAGGACTCCTCAATGAAGCATTGTCAATGGGATTAAAAAGTACATTGGCAAATTGTGGTCGTCCATTGTCTGATGTCCAACTTTTGCAGCCATGCTATATATTTCAGACCAACTTCTCAAACTATATACCATTCATACCAACTCTCCTGGATTATCTGGGAGTCTCCCAGATACAAAATTAATCTCCAGGTTTCCCATACAGGTCACCAAATCTCCCGCGTATGAAGGAAAATTCTTGAAATACGAGTTGTTACTCTAACTTGGGCTGACTCTGGTTGATTGTGAGAGGACATTTTGGAATATTTGACACATTTTGGCACAGAATGCCAAAATATCATAAACAATAGCTGCCGTTCCACTAGCCGTTTTGCCCTTGGGAAAGTAGGACTTTACCAAAGGGGAGTGCGTGTTTTGTGTGTGACCGATATTCCCACAGTGAAACTGCCCACGGGAAATCACTATGGATACATCAAAAGAACAAAAGAATTACCCATGACATTCCCCGAAGCAAGTCGTAGGGTTTATCTATGGTTTTTCTAACCACAAAGCTGTTCCACCAATCGTGAAGCAGCAAATGTTAATAACAGGAAACCGCAGACATGCTGGGAACATTTTTTCTATAATTAACCGCGAGTGGCATGCATGGCCTGAATAGCATCACGGAATAACATCACGCATTCTAGTACTTTGTTGCTGCATTACCGGCCCTACACGTTGGCAGATAAACTGAAATGTAGCTCGAAAAACTCAAAAGGTTTACTTTCACGAGAAATCGAGAGCTCCAATGTTCAAAAGTTGTTAGAGCCACATTCTGCAGCTGGGGAAATACCCAAGCACGTCTCGGTTGGCGACCAACCAGCGTGGGACAGCATACATCGAGGCTTATAAAATAAATGGAGTAGTTGGACCGAATGAAGAGAACATAATCGCAGACACATTTTGCGCATTCTTGGCAGGACAAAATGTTGAATTTTGAGATTGCTGTATG
Source organism: Blastomussa wellsi (assembly GCA_947652115.1). Lineage (NCBI taxonomy): Eukaryota > Metazoa > Cnidaria > Anthozoa > Scleractinia > Plerogyridae > Blastomussa > Blastomussa wellsi. The sequence continues at coordinate 17,442,880 of OX393571.1, forward strand.
AGAAGGAAAAGTTCACCTCGGGTAATCATTTGTAATGTAACCGACCGATTTAACCTGATCGGAAACCCAAGCTGATCCCAACCCAAGCAAATTTTCTCACGGGGACACCTCGGTGAAAGGTGTGTGTAACCACGGCTAATGTGTATATGTTGTGGTTTAATTTTATCTTCGGTTTAAAATTTTTTAAACCAGTTTGATTTTCATTTCTCATTGTCTTATGTTGATTAGCATAATCTGAAACAAAGGGAAGTCAACATCAAACTGGTTTCAAATTTTTTAAACCAAGGATAAATTTAAACCACAACATATATTTCTATATTTCTTGGTGTGCAACCCCACACAAGACCTTGACAGAGAAAAATATTTATGTTTTCACCCAGAACACCCTAACCAAGTCCAAGCTTCCGAACTTTATACCCCTAAGCGAGACAAAAAGTATCCCCATCTTATTCATACAAGAGTCCACCACCCCCAGTTTAAAGGTGGTGGCAAACAAGGACACATTGTTACAGACACAGAAGTGTGATTTTTTGCTGGCTGAGGTACGAATGAAGCTGAAAATGTTTTTTTCACACACTGAATTGATTTCTTTCTTTTTCTTGTTGGCGTCATTCTAATGTGCCATGTGCAGTTTGACATGTGCCATGGCATGTCAAAATTATGATTTGCGATAACTGCATTTTCTTCAAAGCATCAACAAAACCAATTCTTTTGATCCCATTACTTTTTGCCTTTTATATGGAGAAATGTTCAAAAACAGACAGAAATGTACCAGTGTCACGTGAGCAGACCACACTAGCAAAGCAAAGTTTTGCCAGTAGAGTGTGCAATATTTTGATTGACAGCCATATTGTGGCGTCACCGGTGGAAAAATCCACCTGTGATGTCACATTTTCAGAAGTGGTGGGCTGCAGGCGAGACAAGTCGTTCGTTCCATGCTGCAATTTTGCTTTACCAGCCTGTGTGCACTCTCCATAACCAGCGTTTGTCAGTCACCATTTTGATTCAGACTCCAGCGCGCCATGAGCAACAATGCGGCCTTGTTTGCTACCACTTTTAATAAAACAATTTACTGCAACCTCCTTGGCTCCCTTTGAGACCATATACACTGTATTGCCGGTTTGCAACCAATCCCGAGAGATTCAAATGACAATAAGCGTGGTGGCCATGTTGGATGGCTAAACAAAAGATGCTAACCAGAAATCTTTTGTTCATGTACATAGCTATGTACAACATGGCGTCGATGACATCACTTGCAAACCAAGAATTAGTGAGTACCCACACACAGGGAAGTTCATCATCAATATTTTCTCCGAAACAGAATGCAAGCTGTTATTTTAATAATGGTATAAAACATATCAACTGAGTTTCACGCTTAATTAAGTACCTGTAGCGAGATTTGGGCACTGAGGGGAGGGGCGATATAAAGTTTCGAGCACTTTTTACAGCTTGAACACATTAGTTCACAGCTTTTTTCAAACAAGCTTGAAATGTTAACATCTAGCCTGTGTCGCAGACGTAATCTAATCCAGTAGAGATCCAGCTGCTCGCTTAAACAAAAAACTTTACTTTATACCTAGCTACTTTATAACAAAACTGACTTACCTGAAAAAAGGTAACGTTGTTTAAAGGTTTTCTCTTGAACAAAGTTGAAATGGTCGACGTTCTGTTCCAAATAAGCCGTTTTGTAAGGAACGGTAGCTTCAGCCAAGGAAAAGAAAGCTAAAATAAAAAGCGAAAAAGTCATTTTTCACGTTCTACCGAGTTTAATCACGTCTGAATTGTTGCGTGACACAAAATTCTTCTGAGCGCGTCACGAGGTAATCATGTGATAAATTAAACTTAGGCCTCAGTAAAATGGTCTCGGGTACCCGAGGCCGTCGTCGTGGGCTTCGCTATGGCCTTCGCCCGTGAATGCTGAGTGAGTAGCTCGCACCCTCAACCATTATTAGGGGATTAGTGGCGACAAGTGTAACGCAATCGCCTAATAACGCCTGCGTAGGAGGCTACCTCAAATCCCGCCGGCTACGCAGGGTCTTCCATTTAACCCCACCCCTACTGAGAGAATGTTCTCATGGTTACGTTTGTTTGAAATTGATCCGGGACATTGCTATTCAAAATGGCGGCAATTAGAACAAAGTCGTAGCTCTTTCTCCAAAAAATACAAGTTATTCCTTGAACAGTTCGATGCTAAAATGCCAGAAGAAAGAAAAGGAGATGCAGACGCTATCAACTCTGGCGAAGAAGAAGGAGAAGAGGAGATTCCATCGGACATAATGCCCCTTTTCTTTACGAGCAAGACCCAAGAAATATTTGGCTGCAAAGGTGATGAGGATGTTACAGAAGAGAATCCACACAAGCTAATCTCAAAAGCAGCAATCATTCAAGATTTCAAAGACAGGGCAGCTGTTTCAGATTTCCATCCAGTCAAACAAATGGTTTTGGTATGTTATGAATTGTGTACCCAGCTCTAAATCGACACCAATTAATTGGGCCATTCCATTTGAGATCTGCCCCCCCCCCCCCCGAAGGTCTTTGGTGTCTGCCCCCTTAGAAAGAGCTCTTGAAGACCCCCTCAGGAAACCAAGATCCAAGTGCCGACACATGCCCTCCTTCAGAAAACGAAGGAGATCCAAGCCACTGACATAGCTGCCCCGCAGAAATAACTTTTCAAAACCCCCTCCCTCCCCCTCAGATTTCCCAACCCCTCAATAGGAGGGGTGCAGATATTAAATGGAATGGCCCATTGCATGCAGCTTGTGTGCATGCATATGTCTTTGTTACTTAGCTAAAAAAGATCCAACATTTTTCAACATAATTGTAAGTGGGGAAGGGGGTAAACATTACCCATGCCAAGTGTCCCATCTACTTCCGTCTGCGATTGTTGCTTGATGACGGCTGGAATTTAAAAACTAACTGGCTTGATGTTTACAGTTATTTTCTACGTACCCTTCTCAGTGACCTGACTTGTCCAGGGCTTTCTCTGGATCTGCCACTGAGCATGAAATGGCAGCTTGAGGCTCATAGACTGCATTCTCAGAGACGCCAACCTATGAAGATCTAAAATCTGGAGATTTTTTTCTTTTCTGCCATCCTCCATACTTTTTCTGAGGGGTACTAATTCCTCCCTACTTTTTACGGTTTATCCAGCATTGCCCGGAGTAGATTCTCCAGTTCCTTTGATTAACCAAAACAATTGTTTGTACCCATTTTTTGTTTTTTCAAACAGGGCTTACTGGTACTTGTACTATCTGAAAAAGGGGTTCTATATTTTGGGGTGTAGTTAAAAATAGGAGCATTGCATTTTCAGGGTGTGTAAAGAAAAAATAAAGATGAAAGTTGGTAGACTAAATTATTGTCTTTTATTCCCTCCCCTCTTTGTACCTCGCCCTCACCCCTCCCCCCTTATTTCCAACAGACTATGCACCTCTCCATGGGTTTGAACATTTGCTGCCTTCCTTAGTACCCTAATTAGACTACCCTTATATATTTTATTATAACGTTAACAGCCAAACAAAGATGTTGATGATTAAAAATATTCACAAACAAAAAAGAGCACTGATTTCGATTTAGTAAAGCATTTTTAAATTTTCTTTAGGATTCCCAAGCTGATGAGCTGCTTGTAGTGTACGATCCATTGTTCAAGTATGGTCAGAACTTTTACCTTGCTCTCACAGAAGAAGCCAAGGAGAGAATCCTGAATGTAAGTCTTCAACATAATGATTAAATGTGCCACTCTGAGGAATGAAGCCAAACCGGCACCTCTGACAGCCTGCAAATCATGTCTTTTAGTTAATATGTCTTTTAGCACCCACCTTTTAAGTTAAGATTTTAAGTTAATTTAATTTAATTTATCAGCTTTGTCCAGTAAACATTTCAAGAATATAATAACATAACAAAAGTGGAAAATACAAATAAATACATGGACAGGGATGCCGCAACAGCTAAGGCCAATTACTGTGGACCCAGGCTAAACCTTTAAAATGGACGAATTACATTACAGATAAAAACTTAAGAATTAATAATGCTTAGTATCAGCATGTGATATTTGTAGCATGTTGCAATTTGGGTAGATAGAGTTCCACGTTTTCGGTGTTTCAGGGTCATAATTTACAGAGAGAGAAATGAAGAAATACTGAAGTAAAGTATTACGGAAAGAGGCAAGATATGAAGGCTTGGTGGCCTAATGACTAGCGTGCTAGACTTTGGATCAGTGCGAGTTTGAACCCTGTGGCTGGGGTGAAGGGACAGGCCTGGGGGAAAGAAGGCGATTACAAAGAGGATTTAGTGTGTGATATTTGGATATTTTAAGGGCATTGCACTATAAATTAAGAAAATGTTGAGCATGGTTCTTTTTTGTTAGCCTCCTCAAGATGAAGTTCAGGATGGTGAAGTAGAAGAAGGAGAAGAAGAAGAAGACCTGATCTTAACACTCAGAAAGTTTCCCAGAACTCCTCAACCGTGGGAATCACTTGGAAGTGAAATTGAGGTGGAGGAAGAGAATGTGATAGAAAACAGACCAAAGGTTAGCTCCTACTCAATTGCAGGGTCTTCTCCCAGTGCTGTGTTTTACCGGTAATTCGCTGGTACCCATTTATGCACAGGTACAGAGAAGCAATGCGAGAGTTAAATTCAGTTTCTTGCCCAAGAACACAATGCAGATCCTGGCAGAGGCTTAGACTAAGAATGTTTGATCTTGAGTCCAGCTAGATAACCATTAGGCTTCTATAGAGCGTTCACTCACGTGACCAAAAAAAAATCAAAAACCATTCAGTGGACAGAGTCAAGAAACTACAATGTTATAGAATATAAATAAAGAAAACACTTCTCCAAGTTTCAGGTGTGTGCGTTATTCCAAACTTCAGATATTCGTTGAAATGTTTCGCACAAATTTACAGAGCCCAGTATGGAGCCGCCATATTGGTGTACCTCAGTGGAACAGCAACATGGCAGCTGGAAATAGTGTAAACATCTGGAGTTTACATTGGTTATCTAGGCGACTGGTTACCTGTTCTGGACAAACAAATATTTATAATATAAACGCTTTTCCTAATACTTAAACTTCTCAAATGGCCAAATCTCGCTTGCTAGCTTTATGTTACACACCGCCATAACTCTGAAATTCAAATTGCTCTGGTTTCCAAACGAAGGACGCTGTTGAGCTGAAAAGTTGTACACAGATATAAATTTAGCACCTCTTATGCCCGATGGGTATAAAAATATTTTGGTGGCTCTTTGGTTTTGGATTTTAGAATTTGACGACGTCACATGAAAACGCTCTATATCTCCTCTTGATACAACCATTGTGATCAAGTCATTATTTTCTGTAATATACCGGTAAGTGTGTTTACCTTTTTCTCTTTTGCAGGTCAAGTTTAGGATTTCAAGGAAAAGACGCGAGTTTGGAACACCTGTGACATTCGGTGACCGAAATGTTTCTGATGCTAAAGATGGCTTTGTAGAATGTCCTTCATATGATGATGATAGCTATGGACTCCGCAAGAAAGAGCTGGACAAGGGTATACAGGTACACAAAAGGTTGGCCTGAGAAATCTATTTGGCTTTAATTTTATATGTGTTGGTAATTAAGGGAAGCGTAATATAAATCATAATAGGCATGTTACGCTGAACATATTTTCAAACATGCATGTTCTTTTCCTTTTCAGGCAGTTCCAGTGTTAACAGATATAGGGAATCAAACAGAATGGTAAGATGCACGGTAATAATGTCAGTTTACTTGCAGGGGTCTCAGTAAAATTTGCAGTTGGCAGCTGTTTACTGCGTGACGTGCCTAAGTGTGGCCACCCAACAAACTTTTTTGACAAGTTATAATTAGCCAATCAGAGAGCGCAAATTTGTTTGAGCTGTCCCGTCTCCTTGCAATGTTCAAAGCTGTTGTCACCAAACCTGTCGCACTTTTAGCAAGGAGGCAGGACAACTCAAACAAATTCGCGTTCTATGATTGGCTAGCTTGTCAAAAAAGTTTGTAGGGTGGCCACACTTAGGCACGTCGCGCTGTAAGTAGGGAAACCTACTGTTTTTAAGAATTTTTCTTTGATTCTGGACAAAATGTAGTCGACCTTTCTAAGCGAAGTAGAGCAAAGCAAGCAGCACTTTGCTGGCAGTCGATGTTTATTGAATGCATTGCACATGATATATACACTGTCAAAGTCTTGCATTAAAATAGAATGAAAAATTAATTGTTTCATGAATACACCCCTTAAAGGAGAAAACCCTGTAATGCTGTGACGCAGTATGTATCGAGAACTCTTGAAGAGAAGCCCAAAGAAGAGATCAAAAGAACAGCATCTGACATCACCAGTTTTATTGAGAAAGTCACACCAAGGTAAGGAGCAGTTTTTTTGTAAACTTTATTCAGCACAAAAATGGATTCATAGGTAGGGAGAAGTTTAGTGATTTTTCATTAGAACTTCATTTGAACCATTTGATAGTCATATATTTTAGTTCCTAAGTAATGTACTTACTTAGGGGAGCCAATATCAAATATATGGATTTGAAATAAATAATGGCTAGTGTCGTTGTTCCATGGGAGGCGTGGTGGTTTAATGGTTAGTTTATGTGTGCTGGTTTTGAGATTGATGCTCTGGGTTCAAGCTCTTGCCAGGACACTGCTTTGTGTTCTTGGGCAAGACCCTTTACTCTCATAGTGCCTCTTTCCACGCAGGTGTGTAAATGGGTACTAGCGAATTCAATGCTGGGGGGTAGCCCTGCAATGGACCAGCACCACATTGAGGGGAGCAGAAATACTCCTATTTGCTTGCTAAGGAAACCGGGATAAGCTCCGGCCTGATTGGCCTCTAGGCTTATACACAGACTTTAACTTGTTGTGTTGAAGGTTTGAGCTGGCTTTGCAGCAGAATGAGATATTAGATGTGTTCTATGATGACTACTTATCCCTGGCAGATGACGAAACTACTTTTGGTGCAAAATCAGATAACTATTTAAAGGTTTGAAATAAAACTTGATTCAACAAGTCAAAGATTCTTACAAACTTGCCCACTCACTGCCGTTACCAAATCAAATTATATGGACCATATATGGCCCAAGCATGGGAATGGTATGGTATGACCTATGGCCCTGATGTGGGTAATATATGGGTTTTGTATGGGCTATTGCTTTCCATATCAAACCCATAGATGGCAGTGTCTTCTTGGGATTTTAATTCTATTGTCTTTTACTATGGGATTGCTACGTATTTGGCACTGCCCCATACATCCCCCATAGTATCTAGTATGGGAATGATATAGTTTTGCACCATAGCAAAACCATCTTTATCCCTTACCCACCACTCTATGGGAATGCTACGTATTTCACACCATCCCATACCATTCTCATATCATCTCATTGGTGTACTGCTGTTGGTATGGGAATGCTACGCATTTCGCACCATCCCATACCATTCCCATATCGTCTCATTGGCATACTGCTGTTGGTATGGGAATGCTATGGGTGGTAAAGCATCATACCATTCTCATATCATCTCATTGGTGTACTGCTGTTGGTATGGGAATGCTATGGGTAGTAAAGCATCATACCATTCCCATATCATCTCATTGGTACTGTAAAGCATCATACCATTCCCATATCATCTCATTGGTACTGTAAAGCATCATACCATTCCCATATCATCTCATTGGTACTGTAAAGCATCATACCATTCCCATATCATCTCATTGGTACTGTAAAGCATCATACCATTCCCATATCATCTCATTGGTGTACTGCTGTTGGTATGGGAATGCTATGGGTGGTAAAGCATCATACCATTCTCATATCGTCTCATTGCCGTACTGCTGTTGGTATGGGAATGCTATGGGTAGTAAAGCATCATACCATTCCCATATCATCTCATTGGTACTGTAAAGCATCATACCATTCCCATATCATCTCATTGGTACTGTAAAGCATCATACCATTCCCATATCATCTCATTGGTACTGTAAAGCATCATACCATTCCCATATCATCTCATTGGTGTACTGCTGTTGGTATGGGAATGCTATGGGTGGTAAAGCATCATACCATTCTCATATCGTCTCATTGCCGTACTGCTGTTGGTATGGGAATGCTATGGGTAGTAAAGCATCATACCATTCCCATATCATCTCATTGGTACTGTAAAGCATCATACCATTCCCATATCATCTCATTGGTACTGTAAAGCATCATACCATTCCCATATCATCTCATTGGTACTGTAAAGCATCATACCATTCCCATATCATCTCATTGGTACTGTAAAGCATCATACCATTCCCATATCGTCTCATTGGCATACTGCTGTTGGTATGGGAATGCTATGGGTGGTAAAGCACCATACCATTCTCATATCGTCTCATTGGCGTACTGCTGTTGGTATGGGAATGCTATGGGTGGACATATCTGTGTCAACTGGACATGTTATATATTATTATTAAACATGTCTGTTCAACAAGATTCTTGTTATTGTCAATAACTGATAAAGTGTAAATTGTGTTACAATCTAATACTCTATCTCTTTGGACTTTTCCTTTTGAAGGCTTTTAGAGCACAACACGTCTAAGTGTGGCCACCCAACAATCTTTTTTGACAAGTTAGCCAATCAGAGAGAGCGAATTTGTTTGAGTTGTCCTGCCTCCTTGTTAAAAGCGTAACAGGTTTTATGACAAAAGCTTTGAACATTGCCAGGAGGCGGGACAGCTCAAACAATTCCGCACTCTCTGGTTGGCATTTCGTTTATTGGATGGCCACACTAAGACATTTCACGTTGTAAAGGTAAAATTCAATGCAACTTACCAATTAGTGCCTGGATGATGACTGGATTCAACTGGATAATCTATGGTATATTGATCAAAAGTTAGCCCATATAATTTCCATACAAATTATATTTCAAGCAAATATACTAGTGCTATGGAATATCTATGGACAATGCATTCCCATAGATTTCCCATACAATGAAGAACATCAGCTTTTCTTCCCATATATTTGCCATAGCTTAAATTGTTCCAAAATTAGGCCCCATATCAATTCCATATCATGACCTAACCTTCCCATTCCATACCCATGTATGGGCCATATATGGACCAAGGTTTGCCATATCATTCCCATAGTTTTACTTTGGTAAGGGTGTCCATGTGGGCAAGACATTAGAATTAAGGTTTGACTTTTCTGCATTTTCCTTTAAAGGAATACCAGTCATTTACTGATCTTCAATACAGCAAAGAGAAAACCATCACAGACATTCAGTGGCATCCTGCTATCAAAGGTAAGAATTTATTTCAACAATGATTTTGATGGTCCATTTTTTCATATATTAGACATGACAGAGACTGTTTCATTTCTGTTCCACACCAAAAAGTAAAGCTACCGGTAAGTATTTTTGACAAACTTTAAGGTGTTTCCAAGAGATACATGTATGATAAAAACTGCCTAATTAGTCAAGTGTTATTTTCCCAACATCAAAAAAATTATTAAAATTAAGGTCGGAATAAACGAAGAAACAAAACCAAAAACATAGGTGCTATTTATATGTCTGTACATTTCATCATCATTCATTCATCCTCTTTGTTCCTTGAGTGGAGCATAAGGCTCTGTACATTTAAGAATGCCTATTAAGTTTTCAAACACATATAAAATCACATGTATGTAGTTACGATTTTTGTTTTAACTTGATAAAGTATAATAAGTCACTCAGTGAAAATTGTAGATTAATTATTTAATTAATATTGTTTTTAATATTTGGACAGGAATCATTGCAGTTTCTTGTGGCGAAGGGCTTTCATTTGATGACAGAGTGGATAACTTCTCTCGTATTCTTATGACATCTTCTCTGGTTCTTATCTGGAGTTTCTCAGATCCAATTCACCCTTTGGTAACCATTTAATATGTCACTTATCAAAAGAAAATAAGTAGCAGATAAAATATGAACGGAGATCTGTATGGGCGTTTACAATGTCGAGGCAATAGGCCAAAGGTTAATTCTACTGCTGATTTGTATTGGTGTTTACAGAGAATTCACATGACCTAAATAGTATACCTTTTCACTGGATCTATTCCTTTTGAATTACTAATGAATTTTTCAATGGTTGTTTTATATTAGCATTAACACATGTAGCAATATAACCTGCATTTTTTAGCCCTTTTTGGTTGGGAAATTTGTTGGTTGCCGCCCACCTACAGTTACATGTATGGCGGATCGATCATTTTGACGTTGAGTCCTTCCTTAAAAATAATAAATAAATATTCAAGGACAGGTGGCTTTTGATTCATGTCTTTATCTTGCAACTGGTTGTGTTGTTTACATTTGGAAGTGATCTTGATCAGTGAATCAAAATTAACTGCAATTTTTAAATTATTTGCTGTATGCTGAAAGTTGTAGCTGTCTTATTGATTGCTTTTCAGGCCCTGCTTGAGGCACCTGATGATATCTTTTCCTTCAAGTTTAATCCTTCCGATCCAAATATCATTGCTGGGGGATGCATAAATGGACAGGTAACATACGACCCACCCACCGCTACCAAAAGGCACATAATCATAAGCATATGGGCAATTTTTTGCCAGGGTGGTGGTGAACCATTTGCCCAAAAAATTATCCCAAGTTGCCTTGCCAAATTTCTCTTTGCTGAATTGCCCAAAATTTGGGCTGGAGCCCCCTCCCCCCCCCCCCCCCCCCCCAGCCCATATGCCTATACATAATTGATGTAACTATATTATTAATAATGTCAATAATTGTTCAATTTTAGATTGTTTTGTGGGACATTACAAACCATAGTGACAGATTACGCAGTCACAGGCAATCTCATGGTCACAGCAAGAAGAACTCAATGAACACTTTGGTAAGAAATATGTTTTAGAATTATTATGAGCAATTTTAATTGTTGCAAAGTTTTTGTCTGAGTTGACATAATCGAAGGCTGTCTTACAGTATCCCCTCAAAATAAAGCCTACGACTTCGACTTGACACCTCATTTGACACTATCTTGTTTCATTTCTTAAAAGCCTGGATTTGAAGATGAATCAAGCTTTGATCGATCACCCATTATAAGATATTGTGCTGTGTCTTCTATTGAACACAGTCACAAAACAGTTGTCACAGACATCATGTGGATTCCAGATCACATGGAAGTAAGATTGTTTCTTTTTTCTTTTCTTTTTTTGCAAGATGCTTATAGTGCACAGTTCTTCATATCAATTAAAGTGTCTACATGTATCACCCTTTGTCAATTTGCACAAATTTCTAACATTGAAGTACAATGCATATTAATTATATCATTCTGAGACATTTTCATGAAAATCGATTAATAGACCAATTCCGATATATTAAAATTCTAACATGGTGCCGAGGCTTAGGGGAATAAAACAAAATAAATTATTTATTCATCCCTAAGCCTCGATTTATTCATCCCCAAGCCTTCGGTGACATGTTAGAATATTAATATATCGGAATTGGTCTATTGTAATCCATGTTTGATACTACAAAATTACCTTTAGTTAGTTAAGCAATAGACCACACTTTCTGTGGGTTTATAGAGGTAATAACCCACGCGAGATGTTTGGGAGAACACTAGAAAAGTTTGTAATGGTATTCTATTCTTGGACAGAAAATACCATTCTCACGGCACCTCTCCCCACTCAGTCTGAGTATATAATTGTAAATGGCTATATAATAATAATAATAATAATAATAATAATAATAATAATAATAATAATAATAATAATAATAATAATAATAATAATAATAATAATAATAATAATAATAATATTTATCCAGGGAGCCCACTTGCCATGGCGGTTTTCAGTGGGGCCCTGCTATCATTAATAGTCTAGTTACTTTATTGATACAAGACAAGTGAACATACAAAGTATGCAATGCACATGTGCTCTGTACTGTAGGTCAATCAACCCAGATTACTAACGTTGAAAGCATGATTTCTTCTTCAGATTGGACGTATGGGAGTTGTTGTTGAGAACAAATCACAGCAATGCAATCAACTGATGACATGTGCTGCAGATGGGTGAGTGCAGATCAGAGCAATTTTTGATTTAAGCATAAACTGTTCCAAACATAAGCTTGCAGTTTTCCTCTGTAAATTATTTTTAGTCACTAGACAGTAGTTACATGTACCTACTAGTAGATTGCCATGCCCCAAATGAGCAGTGGAGGTGAGGGAGAAAGCAGGTCCCCAGCGCTCCCAGTAGCCCTGAACCCCTTTTAGAAGCTGGGATCAGCATATTTTCCCTTTCTTGACATTTTAGCAAAACAGTTTGCACAATGCTTATCTGATGTTTTTTCTGTCGTTTTCAATTCAGCACTGTCCTTGTTTGGGACACACGCCCTAGTAAGTCTGCAGCACCTGCGCAAGCGGCTGGTCAAAACCCAGCTGGAATTCTTCCTACATTTAAACACTTGGACTTAACATGGAAACCTGTCCTCAGGGTAATGTGGTGGAAAGTGTGCTTTCGTACTATTAAAGGGCCCTAGTCAGCCGCACCTTTGTTATTGTTTACATGCAAGATTTTCAGTATTATATTTTTACACGGAGCATGTTGAAACTGAGAAACTTGCTAAAGACAATTTAAACATGGCCAGTAACATAACTTACAGCAATGCAATAAGATTACACTACATACAATTTTCATAATTTTGATGGCATCGAAAATGACAGAGGCTGAAAAGGGCCCTTTAATAAACTTCTGATTACTTGCTTCAATGACTGCCCGTTTGTTTGGACAGTTCTCTCAAAGATTTTGTTGTTGTTGTTGTTGTTGTGCGTGATCTGATGTGATGGGAGACATGGTGGCCTAATGGTTTGTCCTGAATCAAGAGGTCTTGGTTTGAACCCTGCTTAGGGTCAATACATTGTATTCTTGGGAGAGACATGTGAATCAATTGTTTCCCTTGAAGGCTTGAAGAACCGGGATTCCACTGTGTACATGAAGAATAACAATGTTTTCTACTTTACTTCAGGTTACTGTGTCTCATTTAACCGGTGCTGGTGAGTTTGGACCGAGTGTTTTCAGCATTTCAGAACGACAAGGTGCACGAACTACAGGTGGGTATATTAAAAGTGTTTGATTAGATCAGTGGTGATCAATCAGGGTGCCATCCTGTTGAAATGCGCCATTTGTTGGAAGACCTTATACTATTTTCAAAAACATGTACACTCCTGGTCTTGTAATACCTTGGTGGCGATACAAAACGAACAGAATATCATACTCTTGAATTTTAACAGGCAAATCAAGTGAAGAGAAAGAAGCTGGTGGAATATCCAATTTATCGTCAAGTGTATCTAAGGGTAGAGACCAAGGCAAGCCACTGGATAATGTCAGATCTAAGTTTTTTATTGGAACAGAGGTGAGTCTGATGGCAGCTGGTTGGAGGAACCAACTGTTTTGTAAGAATCTTGCTTTACTTTCCTCAATTTTGGGGTAAAGGTAGCCAAGTTTTCTGCGCAAAGTAGCCAACGCTTTTCATTGTGTGCTGATTGAAAGCACTGTAACCCTGAAGCCCCATTTTGACAGAAATGGAAACTCTTTCATATGCCTACAGTTGGGATACTGCATCCATGTTTTAACTTTGCTCTTATCTGATTTGAACAACCACGTTAGCCATTTACCTCAAGTGATTCTGAGAAGTTTTGATTTTAGGAAGGTGACCTGGTGTACATGGATTGGAAACCTGAAAAGGATACAGATAGCGGGAAAATAGTCTGTGAGTGTGTTTGAGTGTGATCAGTTTCCTTTGTTCTTTTGATGCAGGATATAAACAACAGTTAAAATTTGGCCATTTGTCACATGTTAAAAGGAAGGTTAAAGTTAGACATTTTTTTGCCAATTGCTCATTTAGACCCCTTTGTAAGCTCTGGACAGTACCTAGCCTGATATTCAGCTGAATGTCAGACTAAATGGTACCCTTAAGATGGTTGAATGTTTGTAAATTTTCTCTGTTTTCCTGAAGGCGCTTGTTTTTCTTGACCCCTTAGCTCCCCGCCCAGAACAGGTGTGGGCAGCCCATGATGGTCCCATCGCCACCTTGCAGAGGTCGCCATTCTTCAGAGATATCATTCTCACTGTCGGTGGATGGACATTTGCAATTTGGAAGGAGGGAGTGACGGTATAGTGTTCTTCTGTTTCTTGTGTTCAAGTTACTATAGAGCTTGACGTCATCAAATTCTAAAATCAAAAACCAAACCCTTTATACTCATCAGGAATAAGAGGTGCTAAATTTATGTATGTGTACAATTTTTCAGCTCAACAGCGCTCTTCGTTTGGAAACTAGCGCAATTTTAATTTCAGAGTTATGGCGGTGCTTGACATACAGTTACGATCATGCATGTCGAAAAACACATACTTATCTCGTGAGATTTAGCCATTTGAGAAGTTTAAGTATTAAGAAAAGTGTTTATATGAATAGTTGTTTGTTCAGAACAGGTAATGAGTCGCCTAGATAACCAAAGTAAACTCCAGATGTTTACACTATTTCCGGCCGCCATGTTGTTGTTCCACTGAGGTACACCAATATGGCGGCTCCATACTGGGCTCTGTAAATTTGTGCGAAACATTTCGACGAATATCTTAAGTTGGGAATAACGCACACGCCTGAAACTTGGAGAAGTGTTTTCTTTATTTATCTTCTATAACATCGTAGTTTCTTGACTCTGTTCACTGAATGGTTTTCGATTTATTTTTTTTTCGGTCACGTGAGTGAAAACGCTCTATTGTCATACACTTATGGGCTTAATTATTTCAAATATTTATACCAAACTCTGAGGAAAGCTTGTATTCTGAAAAATAGACTCAAGTTCGTTAGCAGCTAAAAATCATGATACCGGCAAATATCCATGTACAAAACAACGGCCTTCTAAAGACTAAAGCGGACAAGACCAACGCATTTCTTGTTAGACACACTGACTCACATGGTTTGTTGTGTTAACAGAATGGTCCTCTTCTTCAATCAGCAAGTCACCTTATAAGGCTTACACGAGGTCACTGGAGTCCGTCAAGACCAGGTACAAGCTAACAGGGCTTTGACAGGGAGTGGCCACGCGATGTATTTGTAGTCGCTTTTTACCGTCTAAAATATTATTCTTCCGATCTATAAATCTTGTAATTTAATCATATAGAAAAATACTAACAAAGTAATATTAAACCAAAAAGAAGTCAGGAAAGTTAAGAGTGAAGAAATTGAACAGTTTTCCTGAATTTTCAAGGTACACCATTCTTTAACATTTTTTCGGAAACCAGAGTTGCCTACACTGTATGGAGTAGTCATATTGGCCAGTAAGCACTAGATAAATTCTTTCTTTCTTCCAGGAGTATTTTTTATCACGAAGACTGATGGAAATGTGGATGTATGGGACCTACTAGACAGGTGATTGACATCGATTTTCTCCTTACAGTATCAATTCATTCAACTAGGAGGCGCTTTTTTGTCATTGTTTTGATGTACGATCAAATTCTCAGAACTTACAGTCATTAAAGTAGATGCGTAAATCAGTTAAGAGAATTTATATTCAATCATTTTCTTTTTATCAGGTCACACGAGCCTTCCTTGACTCAGAATGTTACTGCTTCTCCTATCACCACAATTTCACCTCACCAGGTTTCAAGTAAGTATGAAAAGGGGTGGTAGTATCCAATGTGGGAAGTTTTGTCTACCTACGTTCGGCAAATCCCTTAGTCTCTCGTTGGTCCTGAAACTTTCTCAATTGGTTTTTGAATACAGATTATTGGCTCGGTTGATCAGCAATAGAGATTAAGTGTTGCATTTGTTGGATGCCAAGACTTTTTTTACCCTTGGTAACCATGTTTGTCGCTCTTGTCTTAATTAATAATTATGTCCTTTCGTAATCTTTGTCATTGTAAATATATCAATTAACTATTGTATCTCTGCTCCACCCAACTCGATTAGCCTTGCTAAATTTGGGTAGACAAAGTTATCACTGTATTTAGTATTCTATATAATAAACGTTGTTGTTGTATGTTTGTTTGTTTAGGTAAACAACAGCTTCTAGCTGTAGGTGACAGTATTGGAACATTACATGTCATGGAGGTTCCATGGAATCTCAGGCATCCATCAGCAAATGAGGTAAATTGTCCCCCGCCCCCCTTATCTTGCTGATTTCTATGTTAATTTTTGTTTTAAGAATGAACAACTGAGAGGATAGGAATTATGGATAATAAATAGACACTTTTAAATAGTGAGACATTAATAACCTTATCACTTATCCAGAACGTCTATAAGTGTTTACTGGCAAGTTTCGAGTACGTATGTGAAAATACTGTTAGGGTCTGAATGGGGTTAACTTTCAACCGTCGAAAGAGCGAAAAACATAACCTTCAAGTGTCAAAAATGGCAACATATTATTTTTTGCCCGTTAACAGTCCCCACATGGATACATTCTATTATCTAGTCGGTTGAACTAGTATCTTTTGGCATTTGTTAGGCCAATGCAATGGAGAACTTTTTCGAACGAGAAGTAAAGCGACTGGCTTTTGTGGAAGAAAGAATGAAGATACGAGAACAGGAGAAGAAACATCTGGACGCTGATGAAAGCAAACGGCAACAGGTCGGTGATAGACTCAAATTTGTTTGAGAAGGTAAAAAAAAAGTCATAGATAGAACTAAACCAGATAGGAGCAACAATGGTTTACGGTTACCTGAGGTTGCTTTGTTCCGTTGGGGACAATTGTTTTGGTGGCATGTGATTTAATGCCACTCTTTCCAGGAGAAAGCGTTAAAACGGCAGATAAGCTTAGCATGACTCATTTTGGCTTGTAACTGTCTTGGCTTTTTAGTCGATTTTTTGGGTTTCATAGGTACAAAAAAGTGAGTCTTGAACTGTTTTCGCAGTGATTTGCAAATAAATTCGGTTATAACTTTAATTAAATATAATTATTTTGTTGTGTAACGTGACAGGAAGCAAAGCGCCCAGAGGAAAGTGAAGCAGACGTTGAGGCCCGACAGAGAATGGTGAGTTATGATTGGTTAGAAAACCTGCGCCACTTACTCAGCCAATCAAATTCAACATCAAAATCAAGCTCAACTTGGTCACGTGTATTTCCCGTGCTTGGCTCGGGACACGTGTATATGTTTGGATTTCTGATTGGTTCATCACTCGACTGCCAATCTCTCTTACTGGCGGGAACCTGTTTAAACTTTTGTATAAGGTGGTTCGCAGTATTTTACTTTGACAGTTTAGCGTTGGTTCATAGCAGTTCTAATAATTTTGACGAAAATTATTTTGAAAGAAATTTAAGGTGGCTCTCAACGTTTTCGACCGTATGGTTGTACAGTTTACGACCGTTAACGTTTAAGACCGGAAAAACTAAATAAACTACTGTGAGACTACTAAATACGTGTGTGTTTACCTGCGAAAGGTGAATTGTAGCTGCATCAATTTCTGAAGAATTTCTTGACTTGCGTACGTTAATATTAGACCATTAAGCCCAGGTCAAACGTCGAACTTTACATGAGTCAGTCCACCCTAATGTAAATGAGCAAAACCTATTCTTTTTGCAAATTTACATTAGATTCGACGCATGTGAAGTTCGATATTTGATCTTTGCCTTAGAGTCTTGAAAATATATCAGGATTTTAAAAATATCACTTCTATTGTATGTTTTTAAAGGAATATCAGGAATATCTACAGATGGAGAAAAGGTTGCTAGAGGAGCTTGGAATAAGAGAAGAATCCGATGATATTGAAGAAGCTTAGATAAGCAAGCCAAGATTTTGCTTCCATTTATTAGAAGTGTGCGAAAACATATTTTTATCCCGATAGCAGGCTACGAAATGATATTTTCATGTAAATAGTGTGCTTGATATTTGTTGTATGTTTAACGGTGCATATTTCAGTTGTGGTCTTTTATTAGCCACGGGAAGCAAGTGCCTATGTCTTCAAATCCTTGTAGTGCAAAACAAGGCTTTTTCGACTTGCCATCAATCTTTATACCAATCTTTTGGGCGTTGTGTATAATAAAAAAATTAAAGCCTTCTTGAACGTGACATATTTATAGTCCATTGTTCCCTCAAAGATGATAATAAAAAATTCATAAACTTTAACAAGACTGACTGTGGCTCACTTTATGTCTTAAAACATCAGAGATGTTAACCCGACTTTACCTTTATAATAAATTGACACTGTCCTGTCCTTTTTATTTATTCTTATTTTTATAGTTTCCTGTGTCTACCTGTCGAAAATCTTATCGTTATTATTTGTTGAAAGAAGAAAAGCCATAAAACGGTAATAAATTCAAGAGTCAGATTTACTTTAAGCCGCTCTTTTGTATTGGTATATCTTGTACTTCAAAGCCCTGACAGACGGAAAATAAAAACGTCGGAAATGGTAATTCAGAAAAAGTTCTTGAAAGAGCTCAGTGTTATCTCTTTTACTACTTTTGTTAATGGACCAATAAGATGGTGGGTCAATATTCCAAAGATTTTCATAATTTTATTTCTTTTACTAATGACTGGCGAACTTGACCGGATCACTGGCAAAATATAATTACCCATTTTCCTCTTCTGTTGATTTCAGCTAGAAATGTGTGTAAATATTGCCTTCGCAAGTACAGCTAATCTGAGTTGCAAATGCAGCTCTAAAAGTTTCCTCGTATATTTTTATTTTCACATTACGGTCAATCTTGCACCGAAGCTCTCAAACGGCTCTGAATAAGTGCTTATATCCGCGAGTACTTTAGTTAAAAGGAGAAGCGTTTTCAGTTAATTCATCAATATCGAATTTCTCCTTACAAGAGCATTAAACCTAAAAGCAGACCTGTTAGGAGAATAAAGAGATTGACCTAAGGGATAATGTCTTGATGAAACGCGAAATTCTAAGAACTTATGACATGCTTGGAAATTAATAGAGGGAAGTTAAATTTCCAGCATTGTACAGTTGAAAGGCACAGCAGATGAATTTAATGATAGACGGCTTTGCGAATGAGTGGCCGGTTTGACACAAATTTAATTGCAAATTGTTTCATTAAGTCGGGAAATTCATTCCTGTTGCGTTTCGTTGAAGCGTTTTCTCGTTTTAAATCAAATTTTATTGTTTCGCTGATGCTTGACGTATAGCAAAAGACAGTTCGAATCTGATTACTGATTTAATTCGCGACATTTGTAAATTTTTCCCATGTAGAAGGAAGTAACAAAAAGTGGCGAAAAATCCAATTTTCTTGTTTTGCGTTGTTTTGTGATCCTTTGATTAAACATGCCATCTTAGCCAAATTAAAACACGTGCTTGATATTGTTTTAGCATTTAAACGAAATGAATGTTCCTTTTTTGAAGCAATATATACGGTGATTTTCGCAGAGTGCTCAGAGCAATTGTGGTTGTAATTCACTGAACAAAACTTAAATGTCAATGAACGCAACATTTAGCTTGCATCCCTTTTTTCTGAATGTGCATACACGTCGGGTTAATGAAAAATAAACAGTGCCGATATGACCCACAATGAGACAGGTGTATTTGAATCATCTCGCTCATGTAGAACATTCTGAAGTTTGTGTCGCTCAGTAAAAGCGACAGTGTTTTGCTTAAATCAATCTCTCAATGATTCGCGCAATTTTATCTTACTTTAAAGATTATAACAAGCTAGGAAACGATCAAGCAATTGATAACGATAGTCGAATAACTTACTCGTTTTAAGAGCCATTTGATTTTGGTCCCCTCGGGCATTTTAGCATTGTTTGGTTTTTCGTTGACGTTCGCTTATTGGCAAGAAGGCCTTAAGCGAATATATGCACCGCGTTGTTGGGGAAGGCGACAAATTCATTAATTAGTTGGTTGGTTATAAGTTTTCGCTGGTAAAGTCTTAAGATGCCCGCTATCACCGAAGACATGGACGTGATAAACTGCAGCTTTCAAAGC
This sequence comes from Blastomussa wellsi, assembly GCA_947652115.1. NCBI lineage: Eukaryota > Metazoa > Cnidaria > Anthozoa > Scleractinia > Plerogyridae > Blastomussa > Blastomussa wellsi. Next base: position 17,462,751 of record OX393571.1, read on the forward strand.
GTGATTCGCTTCCCATACACCTTGTCTGCGCGTCTCACGGCAATTATTACCTGTATCGTCAGCACGCTCGGTGTAACAACTGCTATCTCATGCAATACGTTATTTATCTTGGCCTTCGCACGGACGCGCGAAATACGCACGTACGCGAACCTTTTCCTTATCAGCCTGTCTTGCACAGATCTACTGGTGGGCTGTATTGTAGAACCCCTGTACATAGCAAGGCAGTCTCTGGCGCTATCAGGATCTGATGACTGTGGAGTATGGATCGCCTATCTGACCATGGCTTTGTTCTGTACAGGAGCGTCCTTCCTTAACCTCACACTAATAAGCTGTGAAAGGTACGTTGCCATTTTCTCGCCGTTGAACTACATGAGGCTTGTCACCAAATCCCGCGTCTTGAGCATCATAGGTGGAGTGTGGTTAGGATGGGTGACCCTGACTTGTGTACGTTTTGCTGGAATACCAAACCGCATCGTCTACTTGATTTGCTTCTTTTTAATTGGCTCGTGTTACGCCATTACAGCTTTTGTGTATTTCTTCATTTTCCGTGAAGCCAGAAGGCATCATCGACAGATCGTTTCAGAGCAACAGAGCTGTGATCCGCTTGCTCCAAGTGTTGCTCGCGAAACTAAACTTGCAAAGACAATGGCGTATATCTTCGGTGCGCTGCTAATTTGTTACACACCCGGGATGACAATTTTGCTCATTCGCACCATTAAAGGCGACACGCCTGAATTGTTGTACAGCTTCTACCCGTGGGCAGAAAACTTGATATTTCTTAACAGCTCTCTAAACCCTATGATTTATTGCTGGCGTAATCGTGAGATACGTCGAGCAGTATTTCGGGTTATTAACCCGTTGACGAGTCAGATAGGTCACTGCAAAATTGTCTCTTCGGTACATGTGGGAATAATCAAAGAAGGAAGAACGCAAACTCCAAAAAGTGAATATCGCACCAGGATTATTACAAGAACGGGAATTCAGTGTTCTCCGGTGGCGAAGGACATTGAAGTACAGTCAGTTTGCTCAAGAGAGTAAGCCATGATTTATTTTAATAACTCAAGTATAGAAATTTGCAAACGATTTTTTCTTTGTTCTCTGGGGGAAAAATTCATATCAGTTTATTAATCACATGAATTCATCGACATCTATTTCAAATTTCAAGCCAAATTTCAAGCCTTTCTTCCGAAAAGGAGAACGACACTTGAGGAGTACAGAATGTTTCAAATATCATAATTTTTTGAAATTTTCGCGTTCTGGCCTCCGGATACGCAGACTGAAGTTTATCACGGAGGGAGAACTTTTACGCCGCTCACATTTCGAAGAAATGGCATTTTACATACCACATTGTTCCACGAATAAAGCAGAATTTACTCTTCACCTTTCGATCGTGTAAATTGTGTATTGTTAAAAGTAACTCAGTAGACAAAAAAGACATATCCCTTTTACTTTCTTTCTTTACCCAGTTTGGCGTCAAACAAGCCGCCTATAACCCTGACCAACAGTCGTATATTGATATTAATAAACGTGTGTACCTGTATATGAAGAACGAAGACCCATTGTGTACACAAACCTGGTGGAATATGTTATTGTTTTTTTTTGGAACACACAAATGTTATAAACTGCGATAATTGCTGAATGTTATTACGTTAAGGATGTTGGAAATTTGAAGGGGGCAATCCAAACACAAAAAAAAAAAAGATTCCTGCAGAACAAAAATGTAAGAAAACCCCTGCATTTCAAAGGAGACAGAAAAAAAAACCGGCATTCCTGCTGGTTGTGAAAAAATACCTTACTTTTCCAAAAAGTCCTAACCCTCCCCCCCCCACCTTCTCCCTTTCACATTTCAAAGGGTGTATCCCTGATTAATAGTGTTGCGCTTTCTATATCATCGCATGCGCTTAAAGTCAATGCCTCCGCGATCAAATAATTAAAATTATACGTCCAGAATAAACCTTGAATTCCGTACGTACGCCGTATAGTTTATATAGTGTCAACTAGAAATTTGCATCAGGGATCGGTATACGTTTCGTTTAGCGTCGCCTATGACCAGAGAGTATGAGAACTTCATGGTCATTAATACAATATCTCTTGGTTGATGATGATCTTTATTCTCATAACCTGTCTGCTTGGTAATGTATTGATAATGTAAGGAGAAATAAGATGCAAGTCACTAAATAATTAAAGAGCATTAGTACTGAAGATGTAAAAATCTTCAGCTATTGTACGAATTCATAATAAATGGATCTTAAAAATATGTTGAAGTTTTGTATTTTTGTCATGCAGTTTACTGCCGTCCAGTTAAAATACGTGGCTTTTGCTTGTTGTTATTGAGAAAATTTAATTATTCTATACTTCATTCTAGTGCGAAATCCTTTTATGAAATCAACTGTATTTACCTTGGCAGAAAATTTACATTTCCCATTTGTTTCCTCTGACTGATTGAATTTTAATGGCTCAATAAGGGTTTATGAGTTTATAATTATCAGAAAAGTTCGAAATCTAGCAAAATCTGTTTTAGCTTGAATTGCCTTAATTTTCCCAAACCAAAATCAGTACTAAAACGGAAGACGACAGTTTTAAATTATATTTATTTCTTAAGCTGAAAGTATACACTATATAACATATATTTTTAAAAAACAAACTGTCTTGAGCAGGTTTTCTTTCTGTCAATATAGGCAACCGGCTATTCAGCTGGGCCCATGCAATGCAAATGGTCGTATTACAGTGACGGATCCAAGGGGAGGGTCGGGGGGGGGGGGTCTCCGGACCCCCCTTCTTTTGACGATGAAATTCTCGCATCTACAGTATCGCTTATTATCACTCAACCGAGTCAACGTTTGGACCCCCCTATCAAAAATTCCTGGATCCGCCCCCGCGTAAATGATTTGGTTCACATACAGTTTTGCGAATGGAGAGGCCAAAATGCTATCCATGAGGAACTGTCGCCCAAAGAGCATTACTGTGGTGCTCTGGATAATGTTTGGATCTTTTTCACTGTGTGAATTATTACTTTTGAAATAGCTACAAAGAGAGCGCAAATTTTCACACACGTTTATCATTGAGCACTTCCGTAACCACAGGGAACCCATACAAGCAGTGCGTCTTTGTATGTTCGAAATATAAAGAAATGTATGGGAAAATATTGAAAGCCTCCTCCCATTCCCATACATTTCTTTATAACTCGAGCGTACCAACACGCACTGTTTGGATGGGCTCCCTGTGCCGTAACCTTCTTCCCATTTGACCGAGAGAGGACTAAAGACCAATCAGTTAAAAAATGGCGGACGGTGTAAGGAAAACTGGTTGTTGATAAATAATGGATGTAGATGCCAACAAACCAACAAATCAAAGTTCCATTAAACTGAACTCAAAAAGGAAGCGGGACACAGAGACGACTGGATCAAAGATCTTGCGTTCTGAAGGATTTTCTTGGTGGACGTCGTTACTCCTTGGAGTGGAACCAGTGAATTCTGCAAACGTTGAACAAGGCTATCGTATTGACAAAAATATTATCCATGAAACGAAAAACTGACGCTCAAGTTATTTTGTGAACTTTTGAATGTAGATACAGATCTTGAAATTTCAGTCGCTGAAGAGTTCTGTACAAATACTGGCAATTAGTTCATTTACAAAGCGCTTTCACTATTTGAAAACGCAGGGAAACGTAATTCCCATCTTCATGTACAAAGGAGCATTTCTTGGCGTATTAATATTTGCTGAAGGGATGTTTGAAAGAAGTCCTGGCCACGTTCATGCACATGTTGATGTGAGAAGACAAATTTTCGAGCCAAAAACAATGGTGTTGGCGAAGACTTATTAAAATTAATTGTCATGTCTACATCTGGAGCGATTTCTGTAACAGATATCAGTGAAGATCTCCCTGAGCCACCAGATAAACCTCTAGATAGTGACTGTTGTGGAACTGGCTGTACACCTTGTGTGTTTGACATTTATGATGAGGAAATGTTAAGATGGAGAAAGGAATGTGATAGAATAAGAAATGGAATTACCCTTGACAAAAATATACAAACTGGAGATTGCAATCAAGTTCTTACCGCCTCAGAGTTTCAATCTTTTGCACTGGACTCCATCACCAGGGTGACGAGAGATTCATGTGTGTACAGATTTAACATTCCAGGAAATGGGAAGCTAGGATTGAAACTAGGGCAGCACTTAATAATGAGGTGAGATATCTTTTTTAGTTATTTTTTTTTTCTCCAAAAGACACATGGTGCTTTAGAGATGGAGAGAATAGCAAGAGTGTGGTCGTGTGCATATAATAGAGATGTTGGTTAGAGGCTGTTTGATAAATGTGATAATTTATTGTTGATATGGTTAGAGCTTGTTACAATTATGCTGAAATATAAAATATTAACTTATATTTCACTTAATAATTGTAAATAGTGCAAAACAATAAATATTTCAAAATGTGAATCTGATTCTCCTCTGATGCCGGCAAGCATTATGACTGAACTCAGTTGTGATGCTATCCCTTAATGTCTGATAGGGTGTCTAATGCACTGCTGTAGACGTTGTTCAGAGTTCCTGCCTGAAAGCCCTATTTACCCACCTGTCCTGAATAAGGATGTTAGGGGTTGGGGGTCAAGGCCTAATGATCATGTTAAAATCAATGACAGTATCCACTTGTAATCTTTTCTGCAGAGGAAAATTTGAAGACAGAACAATTACTCGGCAGTACACACCAATAAGTGACTTAAACTGTCATGGCCACTTTGACGTTCTCATCAAGGTATTTGTCTTTTTACAGTGCAACGCACCTTAGTGTGGCCACCCAACAATCTTTTTTGACAAGTTAGCCAATCAGAGAGGGCAAATTTGTTTGAGTTGTCCCTCCTCCTTGTGGAAAGCGCGACAGGTTTCCTGGCAAAAGCTTTGAACATTGCAAGGAGGCGGGACAGCTCAAACAAATTCGCGCTCTCTGATTGGCTAATTATAACTTGTCAAAAAGTTTGTTGGGTGGCCATACTAAGGAGTGTCGCACAGTAAACTTTCAATACATAACAATAACAATAATGATAATAATAGCAATAATAATAATAAAAGATTTATATAGCGCCAGTATCCTAATGTTCAAAGGTGCTTTACAAAGAATGAAGTCTATTGTTCATTTGTTTTGTACTTGTACAGGTTGTAAAATTTGGCTGTTGCTTATTATGGTTATGAGGAAATATTGTATACCTGAGGACAACAACATAACCTTAAATAGAAGATAAGGATTTTTCTTGTTTGAATCAGGATCAGCCAGAGGCAGACATTCATGGGGCAAAGGAGCTAAGAAAAAATTTGGAGACTTAATATATAATTGGGTCTAAAAATCAGGCTCATCCTCGGTGTAAAAACCCCTGAAACTCATCAGAGACATAAAACAAAGAATGAACAAGACAATAGAGCACTCAAAACAATATAGCTCACAAACAAAGAAAAACATCACAGGTTTTTACACTGAGGTAAACCTAAAAATCAAGCCAATCTATAGGCCTTCGGCATCCTAGACTACAAGCAGTCCCTTTTTTTCTTAGAGGGGGTAAGTTTCTAAAGAAACTGTGGTGCTGCGTCGGTGGGAAGTATAACAATATAATTTGGTTTTATCAACTGGGTTGATAATGTCAATTGGCCACCGTAAAGAGATTCAAGTGCTGACGTTTCGAGCGTTAGCCCTTCGCTCCGACGAAGGGCTAACGCTCGAAACGTCAGCACTTGAACCTTTTTTTCTTAGTCTGTCGAGCGCGAAGCGAAAAAATGGATGCACGAAACCTGGTTAGCATCCAGATGTTTAATAGTTTCTATTTTCTATTATTTCTATGAAACAGAATAACAGTTGAAGCTTGGAAATTAATGAAGAGTGTGCAACAGTCACTGTTTTTAGCAGGACAGCATCTACTTGCAGAGGTGTTCTCATTATTTTTTTAGCCTCAAGTGAAACTCTTTTTGTATTGCAGTTATATCAGAATGGAAAGATGTCTTCTTATGTAAGAACTTGGCAAGTTGGAGACATGATTGAATGGAGGGGACCATTTGGAAATTTCTGTTACACACCAAATCAGGTAAGTGGAAGTGTATCAGGAAAAGAACTTTAATGCAATAACTGCATTAAATAATTGAGTAAGACAGTCGAACAACCTGGTCAACTTCTTTGTCAGAGCCCATTCCCCAGATCAATCAATTTGCGCTTTGGAAGGATCTTTCAGTGGCAAGAAAACACAATTTTTCTTTTCTTTTGAAATTCCGGATAATAACATTAGATACTTACTGTACGATACTGAGTTTGAAACAAAGGTAAAGGATAACCAAAAAAAATGGGACCATAACCTTCACAGCCTGTCATTTCCTACTATAACTGGTCATTTTAAATACAACAGCAACAAACATATTCTGCAATTTTGGCATTCTCAGAAGTATTGTTCTCTGTGTTGTTTTCAGTACCGCCGTATTGGTATGCTTGCTGCAGGTACGGGCATTGCTCCAATGTTGCAAGTAATACAAGGCATTTTATCCAATGAACACGATGAAACCTTTATTCACCTGGTCTATTCAAGTCGAACATATGATGACATCCTAATGAAACGCACTCTGGATGAGATGAAGGCTTATTGGAACTTTTCCGTTCTGTATGTAGTCAGCAAGGTCAGTTCTAGTGAAAAAACGAAATGGATCTGAACTCCAATTAAAGACATTGTACAGTTTACCCTACCCTCCTGTAGCCGAGGAGGGATTTCCGACTTCCGACTTCCGTCCCTCCTCGGCTTTCGCACCTGTGGAATTTCTGTTTGGCTTCTTACAGATTCCTTTATTTCTGTCCAGTACGAATAATAGCCTTTTTATCCTGATCCAAGAGCTGATGTTTCTTTTCTTATCGCAACTTTGTTTCGTTAGGAAGGCGAGGCTGGCCGACCCAGAGTCAAGTATGGAGATCACGTGTCTTATGGCAGGATTAACCAAGCGCTTTTGTTACGTGAGATGCCTGACCCGTCACGTGATGTTCACGTGTTGATCTGTGGAACTAAATCGTTTGATAAAGACATGATAAACTATCTAAAAGCCATTGGATACACATCAGATATGTATTTTAAATTTTAACTGTAATAAAACGTTCTTTTGAACGCAGTTTTTTAAACTTTCATTGTACAACGCGACATAAGGGACTATCTAGAGGCTATGCACACACGTGTCGTGCGACCACCTTACATTTCTTGTCACAATTTGAGTTATAAGAAATAGAAAAGTGCCTTTTATCTTGAAACCACCTGATGAAACGTTCGAGTTGGCGCACTCTCGTGTTTGCATAAGTTCACGAAAACACTTTCTAACAACAACACACGTTAGGTTACGTTTGTTTTTACAAGGATTCAAATACTATAAGATGCTGGTAAAATTCTTCACAGAATAACTTCTAAAAATCTGGAATGTTAGGTGATGTTTTTGTGGTGATTTCCGCCTATATTTTGAATTTCTTTTCATACAAGGTACAAACGTCATCCATCATTCGTTGATGAGATTTCGCCCACATACGTGTAACATCGTCATGTTTTGAAATAAAAATCTACTGAAACTTCCTCCTTGACTGCAGAACCATTTGTATCGGTAATTAGATAAAGATACAAGGGTTGGACATAACAGTCTTCCGATTGGCAAACCTAACCCTTGCTTTACCTCGCCGATGGAGATGGACCAAGCACTTTAAGACGTGCGACTATGGAAGGGTTATTGATCACTAGCCCGAAAGGGGAGATGGGACACTTACAAATGAAAGGAGAGGACAGACCGCCAATGTATTTAGCCTCAAGATCTCGTTTAGGGTTGCACGTGAAGAAACAAAACGTTGCAGACGATCCAGACCACGACACCATATCTAAGGGTCCAGAAGAGACTTCTCGCCACAACCAGATTGGTCTTTTGGTTTTACGTTGCTGCGTGAAGGGGGGGGGGGGGGGGGGGTGGGGGACTCCCACATGAAATTGGCAAGAATGCTCGTCGGAAATATGAATTTAACCCTAAACGACCAATCTGACCTTGAAGATCGAGATGGTATGATAGTCTAGACCGTCAACACATTCCCCCCCTGGGCGTAAAATTAAAGATACAAACGTGTATAACAGTATATTAGCACTCATGTTTGTTTAGTTAATTTTTGAATGAATAAAATTTTTGTTGTCATGCCAACTCTCCCTGATTATCCACGAGTCTTCCGGATACAGACCGACTCCCGGTCTCCCGCACGGGTCGTCAGATCTCCCGGATACGACGGAAAAAACCTGAATTGGTGTTTTCATGCACCTTTTCACCGATTGGAGGGGCAAAATATTGAAATATGCCCTATTTTTACACCGTTTCAGAGGTGGACAAATTAAAAGGTGTCTTGACCCAAAAATTGGCACTGTTCCTAGGCTCGATTACCAGCCGCTGTTCGAAGACCGGACTCGAGAAAGCGGTGGAAATCGAGCCCCGCACAGCCCCGGATCTCAACATTTTTGGGTTGGTATCTTTGAATAGCCAGAACACCAAAGCTGTCAACCGCGGTTTTAATTAAGTTGAATATTTAGGTTTACATCTATCTTTGGTCTAACTGCTCTGCACCTTTTTCCCAACAAACATGGCCGGGGACCTTGATGGCAATCTCGTTCCCAGAGCCCGCGTCCCCCTAGACCAGCAGTAGAGATCCCGACCACTGGTCTGAGGGATGTGGGCAAGCCTGTGACGGTTCACAGGCTTTCCACCGGCCGGCTATGTGAACGTAAAACATACATAGTTTGATCAGCTGCAGCAATTAATAATTTCTTCCCCCACGGTATGCACAGTAAAGCACGTACAGGTGACAATCGATCGAGGATCATCTTGAGATGTCAACAAATTCTCAGCACTTGAGTCATGAGAGATGAGTAAGAAACAGTTAGGAAAATTAATAGGCTTGTCAGCTTTGGAAAAAATCTCAGCAGATGAAAACAGGTTTATATAAAGTGCATTGTATGCGCGCGCCATAATTTAGTACTTCCGGACTGTACGAAAGATGCCAAAAAAATAAACCAATATAAAAAACACAATCCGACATGTAAACAATAACCCGACCAGGAATGAAACGATTTCGCGAAAGATGCGTTCCAAATTAGGCACCTGAGTCAATAAAATATGCTGGCAAACACTGATAAGGGAAAACTCGCAAGTATTTTAAATATAAATAGCTCTTTAAACTCTGAAAGGTGCTGTCACGTCTTTAAAGACAATTTATTTCAAGTAATAACTATTCGTTCTCATAACTGCACGTATGAAATCACCAAGACTATTGATACAAAATGAACTTAACAGAAAGCAAACAAAAATACGTGCAATGCATAACGCCAGAGTCCTACGACAGGACTCACGTTAATTCTATTCTTGTGAGAGACCGAAAAACAGATGCAGCTCATAACTGAGACTATTCACTAGACTTGCAAAATACAAGTAGTTCCTAAATGCGAGCTTTACCAGCAAACAGAAACTTTGCGCACAGAGACAGGCGGCCCCGGGACAGGCGGCACAACAAGAGAAGAGATAAATCGTGCTTGGGTGTGGCGTGAAAGCAGCCTGTTTTGGAGTTAGAATCAACTGTCAAATGACCTAATAAAAGAAAATGAAGAATATTTTCATTCAAGTCACGTCACGTTAACACCAAACGGGTTAAAATAAAATAAAAAAAATTGAATTTCATGTTAACAGCCAATAGCAAGAGAATTAACAATCGTGTGTACCATTAAAGTATCGATGATTTCAGTGGGCGTATTAAATTATTGCTAAAAATTCGACAACAATTACTGATAAGTTAGCCATGATCAACTTTGCAAAGCTACGGTTAAAAAATTAAAACATAAATTGTTCCACTCTTACAATTGAGGAGGCATGTTTAAAAAGAACACTCTTGCAGAAATGCACCCAAGCATAAGCGTACGGGGAATTTCTCTTGCTGCCCAAAAAATCTGAGTTGCCTAAAATTTTGGACGGCTGCAGCCCCCCCCCCCCCCCCCCCCCCCCCGGTCCGTACACCTATGCACGCAACTGGATAGACTATGTTGCGTTTTAGTTGAATTAAACACAATTGGAGACCCCCCAAAATGACTTTTTTAATATGTCATTTCATGGAAATATGTATCCTTAAGCTTAATTATAGTTAATTCTTAAAAATAGCATAACCCATAATTATGTCTACATCAGAAAATTATATCCATCTGCTATATTTTGTTATTTTTTATACAGTTTGTAACGCATGGGGATCTTCTTATAAAAGCTCAGCAGAGCTTGCTAAGATCTCCAGCCATTATATGATAATATATATTGTAGCAGATGCCAACTTTTGTAATCTAGAAATATAATGGACGAATAAAAAAAAAAATAAAAAAAAAATGGCACTCGTACGGTCAGAAGACGAAATGACAAGATTCCTACTTTGGCTCCGATTGAATTCCGGTTATATTTAAAAGTTCGTTTATTCGTTTCCCTTCCAAAATATTCCCCAAGCTGTAGAAATGAGTACGTTGATCCAAAAAAAGTTAGCTCAACGGTGGAATCGATTTTCAACATGGTATACCGGTACGCGGTACCCGCGGCGGGAAAATGTTCGGTTCCGTTCCATTCCGAAATTTCCGGAATGTTTGAATCGGTGGACATGAATATGAGCTAATATGATGGACACCCCTTTTGCTCCTTACCGCCTGGTCTCAAGATTTTCAAGATTACTTGATGTTTATTTGTAGTCTTACTCGCTTCCCTTGTACTTCTGCTTTTCTTTCAGGTTAATGAAAAAGTTTACTTCTTTGTTTATTTAAAAAAGAAAAGAGACATTTTAAAACACCAACCATCAAAAGCATGATCTTAAAATGTAGTTACCAGTTTTATTTCTATAGGTTGATCAAAAATGTGATTGGAGTGGAGTGTACTTAATAACTGTCATGTTTTGTTGTGAGCTTGTTTTATGTCTTGTATTGCATGTTGCTTAGATGAGAGGTTTACGCTTCCGAACGACAGAAATATTGGAATTTATTCCATGGTAAACAAGCTGCTATGCAGCTTATTTTCGTCTGCCCAGTAGGACTGAAAAGCTCCCTGAAAGCCGGCTGTCAAGACGTGATCTCTGGTTTAACATTTAGTGATGACTTAAAACGATATACAGCGTGCAGCTATTCAAGTAATGCTGAAGTTACCGAACGAAAGTCCACATTATCCCCTAATTTAGTTACAGGATACCATACAAAAATAAACCATATAATCATTAAGCACCATCAAAAGACTTCAATTTCTGCCGCCATGACCGATTTTAGCTACCCTGTGAGCAGAGGAGACTCTACTCGCAGGGTAGATTTTAGCTGAATATTTGAAGTAACGATTGCAGTCTAGCTATGCGCATGCTCTTTCTCTACCTCCCGAATGTTGAATTCTAAAGCACTGCCTCTGTGTTGAGATTATTTTATGAACTTAGCGGAAGATCAAAGAAAAGTGTTCCAAAGTGTTACGAATGCAACTGAGTTTGAAGCTTCCGTGTAAAGAGATAGAAAACATTCCGGTCAACTCTCGAAGAAATCTTTACAATCTGCGCAACGAGAAAAGCAGATGCGCACCCAGACTAAACTCTGGATTTGATGACATATTCAGTGCCCTCCACTTGCCTATCAATGTTTTTTCTATTGGTTATCATACTAAGAAAGATATCATAAGAACTTATTCCAGCTGGCCAAAGAAGTGCTAGATATAAAGTTAATTGTACAGAGGGCTGTTATAGAGTCGGACGCCGCCCTTGTAGAAGCCATACACACGATTGATCGGGACTGCGAAGAATATCTTTTTCTTCTTAAAATATATACCACTAGGCAATGCCAGGTAGAAAGGAACCAGAATTAACAAAAAAAAGAATAAACGAAGAAGATAACTTTTTGGCGCAACACGAAATTGTCAGCGCAAACGTTAAGTTGACGATAGAAAATAAAAGAGAAATTAGAAACAATAAATTATTATCATAAAATCTGCAAGTCAAAGTTCCCTTGCGTTTTGGAATTTCTGCCACGTTTACTCTACAGATGTCTTTCAAAACGTTTGCTTTGGGTTTGAAGGCCTAAACTGCCACGCTTCTTAAAAATATCTGTGCTATAAGAAAGTCCATGAAAGCGAAACACACATGATCCGTACAAACCATTGTTAAAGATTTATAGCTGCGTTACTTGTAGTGCGTGACAGAAGGAAAATTCATATCGTGACAAGGACCGTGACAGTAATCGATAACCAATTACATCAATGTAACTAAGTTTAAGTGACAAGTTGATCACGTGAATATAGAATACTTTTACAATAAGAAGTGATATGTAATTCAGAGTAGAGAGAGAACGTGTTCGGTGACGGATGTGACTTGCTTGTGAGGTTTCTGGTGAATAAAAGATTATTGAGACGTGACTAGTGTTGGGTGAACTGGTGATTTCCAACACCATAGAAACTGATAGCCTCGTTCAATACGTTAAGGTCGGTAAGCAGTGGCACGGGTCTATAAATAGCAAAAAGAATGTCATATTTCTTTTACATTTTCTTTCGCCGGACTTCTCACGAGAATAAACTTTCAGCAACTGAGAGGACAATTCTTCATCATTCAACAAGCTGACGCAAATTGCGCAAATAGTTTCCTTCAAGGGCATATTACAAGACGCAATGCTCGAATGACAAACATTTACAATTACATTGCATGCTTTAACCTATCCTAACTGGATTCAACTATTCACTGAAATTAGACTCAAGTTAAAAGCGTTCTAGGAGTATAAGTAACAAAGAAAAAGTACATCGTCAAATCAACTGATTTCTAATCATTGCAGACCGCAAATTTGAAATTACTTTTCGTTACTACTTCCTCAAATCAGATTACATCATGGCGATCTGTTTCAATGCCGTTCAATTACTTCCACCACACACCGAAATTTCGCTGCAGTAAATGCGTCACTGGCTACGATTCAAATCAGATCAGGCTTTACGAAAACCAAAGCCGCGCTTCAATTTCTTTCCCAAAATAGCGCCAGTCGCTCTAAATTCATTCAAATCCAGCTTGAATCGTCGCAACTAAACAGAAATGAGAAATCCTTTTTTAAATAGACGTACTTTATGACTTAGTTTTTTACATTGCCAGTGTACGCTTTTTTGGTCTAGCCGACGTGTTTTTAGATGCCAAGGCTTTTCTCACGCGCTTTCACCCAAGAAAGCGGGTGGGGGAGGGGAGGGGGGAGGGCAGGGCAAATGTTAGTCACAAAAATAATTCGGAAAGGAATCGCGTCTGACCTATTTAAGAATGCTGTTTTTAATTATTATTTATTTAGCTATTCCGAGATTCCTTTTTGAGAGACTGAAAGGTGCTTCAATCAATGGGCGAGCCTTGCGTGTATTCATTTCCGATCGGAAAGATTTGTTCGCGCGCAACAGACTGTATGGGCTCAAGTTGTTTTACATCTGTCAACAGAGAAATAAACAATCAACGGGGCCACTCGTGAACATGTACACATTAGGTGTTTTATTACTCATATCATCAAGTTTCGCGCAATCTAAACAACATCTCAGGCTGGTATAGTACAGAAAGGAAACTGAAACATCCATACTCTCCACGTAGTTTTTATTTTACAAAACGTTTTGCTTTGCCGATGTTTTAACCCAGTTATCGCTGTTCGGGGAATTGAACAAGGCTGTGCTGTTTATTTGATCATGTTTTTTTCCATACAGCATCGTGGCGTCGCGACGCATTTGATTCTAATCCCGTGAAGTTTACAAGATTTGGGAACTAGCAAGCTTGGTCTTCCTTTGTACTTCCTTCGCCGACGTTGTAAGCCTCATCAAATTCACTGTTTGCCAAGGGATTTCTTTTCCGGTGTGTTAAGATAAAGAAAGCCCACGCAAAAAGCGATTTCTCATTTGCTTTGTCCCAAATTCGGACGTTCTCCACGGGTTGTCGACGGCAGGAAAGCTGCCAGCCTAAACAGCAATGGACCTGGATGATACAGAGGAACCCGGCTCGGCTCAAATGGGCGATGATTTCTCCGCAGAGGTTTACATCAACCCAACTTTAGTAGCAATACAGAGCGCATGGTATTCTTTTATCTTTACCCTTGGAGTGATAGGAAATGTTTACATCATTCTAACGGTCTGGTGCCGCAAAGAAATGTCCTCCACCATCAACTTGTTCATCGTGAACTTGGCCCTCAGCGATTTGGGAATTTTACTGATCTCTCTTCCAGCCGAGTATATCAAGGATTACTTCGCATGGCCGTTCGATAAACTGACATGCCAGATTTTCAGTCCGCTCAACGAAGTGTTCTTCTGCGTGTCGATTTTTACCCTCACCGTTATCACCATTGAGAGATTTCGTGTGATCTGCAGACCATTCAAGCCAAGACTGAACGAAAGAGAAGCCAAGATAATCATATTTATTGTTTGGCTGGTATCATATCTAACAGTTGGTTTTCCAATGTCTTTTCTGATGGAAGTGGAAGAGATCGCCAATGATCGCAAGTGCTTACCTATGTGGCCGGGCGACCTTCATCGTCGGCTACACACTTGTTTCATCGCTACGCTTATAATCGTGCCCTTGTTCATAACGGCTACAGGCTATTCCGCCATTGTAACGGTCATGAAGAAGCAAAGCGCACGCATTCGAGCGCGAGCTAACTCTATCTGCAGCGCCACAGACACTTTTCGAAGTGACATGTTCCTCTTACAACAGAACACAAAACTCATCAAGATGCTTCTGTTAATCGTTGTTGTTTTCTGGATCTGTATGCTCCCTTTGACTCTCCTGGCTTTGGCGATCGAATTCGGAAGCATTAACCCTACAACTAAAACTGTCGAAGGATTGTATACTTTTAGCATCGCGCTGTTTTTTAGTAACAGCGCCTTCAATCCTATTGCTGTTTACATGATGAGCTCAGAACTAAGGAAGGGGCTCTACGCTCTCTTTCCAAGAATTACAAACTGTTTCAGTTTTAGATGAGGAGGACGCGCGGGTTTTACCTCGCTCGGATACCGCCTCGATCGTTCGGATGATGAGTTTTTAAAGGTTCCGGCATTTATGGTTGCTGTAGATACGTCTCGAAGAGTTGTTTTTAATACTATCTGTTTCCACTGTTTCAGTTATAAGTTGTATATATTTCAGTGTATAGAAAATGGTTAACCCCCTTTAGCTGTTAAAAATACAAACGTTTAAAACCGCATGGGTTTGATTTGGTTTTTCTTGTGTGCTTATGTCTTTTGACGAAAATAGTTCGCAAGTACTCATGCGGCCTAATTAAACTAGTTTTTGAGATTTAATCAAACCGCAAAGCGACCGAAAATTTGAGGAAAAAATCGATTGACATGTCAGGAGATAACATTCTTTCTAAATTTGATTGCTTTTCCATTTAATTTAAGCCCACATTTTCTTTACAAGACCAAGATAAAGGAAATGAAAGCGATACGTCGCCATTCTAAGCTTTTAATCAGCAATGTGAAGGGTATTATAATTTTTCTTGTTCTAATTATCAATCAGTCAACAGATGGGACCACAAGTTTACATAATCAACTATACATGTAATAAAATCGATCTAAATAGTTGGAGTCTTTTGACCTCTCCCCTTAAACGCGAGATCATTCGACTATATTGTAAACCCAAGGGGAGGGGGGTGGGGGTACTCGCAGTACACATGACGGGGGTCCGACGTAATTTTGTTGCAGTAGATCAGAAAAACATTCATTCGAATTTTCAGTAACATGCAAAATCTGTTTGATTGAATAAATCCGTATTCAGGTATTTATATTTTTGAGTTGGAGATATTTGAGATATTGGAATATAAAAGCCATGTGTAGTCTGTCTGAAAGAAAGCCAATGTCGTGAAAACCCGGGGGGGGGGGGGGTTGTACTCACATATATGGAGTACATAAGAATATGCCGCGGGATAGGGTATGTTTTTCGAGATTCTCGTTCCTTAAATAGGGAATCATTTTTGCTTCATTTGGCATTGTTCCCGGTGTGATCCTTGGATAGGGTGCCTAAATTATATTAGCTATTTTCCAGTACGTAAACAGCACGCCTAACGAAAACGTTACGGAAACGACAAAAATTGACCCGTTGACATCGTTCTTAGTTTTTGTTGTTTTCGTTGAATAGGGTCAGGGCGTGAATAGGCATGAGGCGTGAAAAGTAACCTAGAGCAATACAAAGTATGCCAATGCAACCCAAGCAAAGTCAATGTAGTGCAAAGTAAGCCGATGAATTGCAAAGTAGGCTGATGTAGTTCAAGTTAGTCAATTTAATGCAAAGAAAGGCAATGAAGCCAGTGTAATGCTAAATAAGGCGATGTAGTTCAAGTAAGCCAATGAAATACAAACCAAGCCAATGAAGTGCGAAGTAAACCAATGCAATGCAAAGTAAGCCAATGTAATGCAAAGTAAGGGGACATAGTTCAAGTTAGCTAATGTATTGCAAAGTAAGCAAATGAATGGGAACATAAGCCAGCGAAGTGCAAAGTAAGCCAGTGCAATCCAAAGTAAGCCAATGTACAGTTCAAATACGTCAATGCAATGCAAGCTATGGCAGTGTAACGCAAAGCAAGCCAATGAATGATAAAGTAAGCCAATGAATCGCAAAGTTAGCCAATAAGTGCAGAGAAAAGCCAATGCAGTTCAAGTAAGCCAATGTAATGCAAAGTAACCCAATGAATGGTAAAGTAAGCCAATGAATCGCAGAGTAAGCGGACATAGTTCAAGAAAGCCAATGAAATGCAAAGTAAGCCAATGAATCGCAGAGTAAGCGGACATAGTTCAAGAAAGCCAATGAAATGCAAAGTAAGCCAATGAATCGCAGAGTAAGCCGACATAGTTCAAGAAAGCCAATGAAATGCAAAGTAAGCCAATGAATCGCAGAGTAAGCCGACATAGTTCAAGAAAGCCAATGAAATGCAAAGTAAGCCGACATAGTTCAAGAAAGCCAATGAAATGCAAAGTAAGCCAATGAATCGCAAAGTAAGCCAATGAAGTGCAAAGTAAGCAAATGCAATGCAAAGTAAGCCGACGTAGTTCAAGTAAGCCTGTAGTGCAAAGTAAGCTAATTATGAATCACAAAGTAAGCCAATGAAGTGCAAAGTAAGCCAATGAACTGCAAAGTAAGCTCAATGAACTGCAAAGTAAGCCAGTGCAATGCAAAGTAAGCCGATGTAGGTCAAGTAAACTAATGTAATTAACAGTATGCCGTGCAATGAAGTGCAAAGTAAGCCAATGTAGTTCAAATAATTCGATGTTTTGCAAAGTAAACCAGTTTAATGTAATGTTGGCCAATGAATTGAAAAGTAGGCCGATGTAATGCAAAGTAAGCCAATCATTTGGAAACTAAGCCAATGAAGTGCATGCAAAGTAAGCAAATTCAATGCAAATTAAGCCAATGAATTGCAAAGTAAGCCATTGCAATACAAAGTAAGCCAGTTCAACACAGGGTAAGCTAATTTAGTAGAAAGTAAGCCAGTGAAATGCAAAGTAAGCTAGTACAACACAGAGTAAGCTAATTTAGTAGAAAGTAAGCCAGTGAAATGCAAAGTAAGCTAGTGCAACACAGGGTAAGCTAATTTAGTAGAAAGTAAGCCAGTGAAATGCAAAGTAAGCCAGTTCAACACAGGGTAAGCTAATTTAGTAGAAAGTAAGCCAGTGAAATGCAAAGTAAGCCAGTTCAACACAGGGTAAGCTAATTTAGTAGAAAGTAAGCCAGTGAAATGCAAAGTAAGCCAGTTCAACACAGGGTAAGCTAATTTAGTAGAAAGTAAGCCAGTGAAATGCAAAGTAAGCCAGTTCAACACAGGGTAAGCTAATTTAGTAGAAAGTAAGCCAGTGAAATGCAAAGTAAGCCAGTTCAACACAGGGTAAGCTAATTTAGTAGAAAGTAAGCCAGTGAAATGCAAAGTAAGCCAATGTAGAACAAAGAAAACCGATGTAGTGAAATGTACGCCAATGGAATGGAAAATAACTAAAGCCAGTGTAGTGTAAAGAAAGCCTGCAAATGCAAAGTAAGCAAGTACAATGCAACAGTATAAGCCACTGTATATTGAAGTGCAAAGAAATCCAGAGCAATGCAACGTATGCCGAATGAATGTAGGGCAAAGTAAGTAGTCTAACCTGCGATCAGGCGTTCGTATTACATTTTGTTTCCCCAGCCTCGAAAACTAAGAACACTTGATCGTAGGTTACAAAGTAAGCTTCTTCCAATGCAATGCAATCTAAGCCAGGCGGCAATGTGCAGTCAAGGCAGTCTAATCTAGTGGAAGCTAATGCAATTCAAACCAACTTGTAAAACAAATGCAGTGTACAATGATAGTGTAAGAAAATGATGTGTGGATAGATAGGTTGAGAAAACACTTATTAAATCGTAGATCCATGGAAAAGCGCCAAACCGCCAGTCCGGCTTTTCACTTCTTAGCTTGCATCCTCTACGACATCCGGAAAGATTAAATGAAGAAAGACACTCGAGGGCTAAACTAGACGTTTCAACTAACAGTCAGTAGAAACTGACAGCAGAAAACTGAAGGAAAATGTTCCACAACCTGAAGCCAATATAGTTGAATACAGTGTCCTATCGTATTAGGTTAGTGATGTAATTCATGTCATATATATGAACTGCATGCAGATGTGAGAACTGATCATCGCGATGAATTTTCCAATTTTAGCAATTAGAATTTATAGAAGCGTGAAACTATTTAGGGCTTAAGCGGGATTCGAAACCGTGACCTCGGCGATACTGGTGTGATGCTGTACTATCTTACTAGCTTAATATACTCTAATTTAGATTTTACAACCTCTTTAACAATAACCAATTCAAATAACTCGCAGCATGCGCAAAAGGATGTTGATCACCTGTTCAGTTTGGATTTAGGCCAAAATTCGACCTGTAGTACTTGTTTGAGTAAGCGAACAGTTGTACCTCTCTTTGGCTTTAAGGTCAGAGATGTCTCTCAAGAAAACATCTCAGACGGCTTTGGTATTATTTTTTGCAGTCTGATCTGCTGTACGCGGATATAGCCTTAAAATGCGCCAAATTCTTTCACGTATACTTTCACAAACTGGTTAGTTGTTTGACTTCAGATCAGCGGATTCTCGAGGCTGACCAACTGGGGAATGGATTGGTTGTCCTGGCTAAATTGTAAAATGTCGTTCCATTTTACAGCAGTAAACCACGGTTGGCCCGACTGGTCGGACTGAGATAATGGACCCATAATGGAAAGCATCCTAAGTTTCCGATCACTGTTCAATAGTAATCCGAACGTTTCTGGGTTTAAAACGGACCCGAGTCAAGTCGACTCATCATAAACAGAAAATGTCGCCCACATTTTAATTCCACAAACTTTCATCTTAGCATTTTTCACTGAGATGTTACATCCTAACGCAGTCCTCTAATTTGTCGTGTACTCTGTAGCAAAACCATTGGTTTACTGTTAATGTTTTGTAATGTTTTTGAACTTCTCAAGTTCATGCTAACAAGAGATGACAGAGCCCTCTTAAAGGAGTTACGTCACGATATTTTGAATTATTTTTCTCGACGAGCCAAATTCCCTTTAAAAGTAGGAAACCTAAAACTAATAGTTTACCAAATAGTTCACCAAAGAGGTGATTGTAAAGCAAAAAGGAACAAGGATGGTTAATGGATGGAGAAGATTGAGACGGATTACAAATGACAATTTTAATCGGCATTCTTTTTCTATCGACATCAGCACATACAGTGACGAAATTTAAACCGCTATTCTTAAACTGATTGGCTACCTTACCACTGACATACGGGGTTGAACAGGCCTCAGTATCAGAGTAAGTAAATAGGCAAATTGTTTCAGATAGATATAGATAGTTATTGTGTCCTTGTTCAATTACAAAGCAAGGAAAAAACAAATTGACATCAGGGTTCTAGCACTTGCCAATCAACAGCATATATCCTGAAGGCTTCAAAACCACAGCTGTTTTTAGCAACTTTGGGCCACATCAGCTTACGAAAACTTCTCTTTTTCTGTAATCAGACTGTAGCGGCAAACAATGACAGCATTCTATATTCCCGTGCCTGATTCAATGATCTCATTACCTTGATCTCAACGTGTGGGGTTTACCAAACTCCCCAGTACTAGGTCATGCCGCTTGTGGGTTCCGGTTTGATAGGCGACAACAACGGATTGACTTTTTTCAGGCTACTCATCAGAACATTCTCTATAAAAAAAACACCAGTAAAAAGTCAATTACAAAAAGCTGAATTTTAAGTGTTTAATTTCGAGTCGACCCTTGAAAAATTTTATGTTTTACAAACGGACACCGAAACTGCCAACGTTATTCCTGGTTCCTTGAGATTTTACTAACTTCTTCAGTTCTTGTAGCTGAACGTGTTGGATGATAATGACCACGAGAACATACTTTTTAACGGAATCCCTGTAGTACTTTTGTATATCAACCCAAGAATGGATTCTTTTTACTTCTGGGTTATTCATTTTGTCAATTTTTCGTGCGCAAACGTTTTAAATCCTACTAAAATAATACCATTCCTTTTCCAAAGTATATTTTGGTTTTATCAACTGGGTTGATGATGTGAATTGGCCACCGTAAAGAGATTCAAGAGCTGACTTTTGGAGCCATGGTTAGCCCTTCGTCGCTGTTATACTTCCCACCGACGCAGCACAACAGTTTCTTTACAAACTTACCCCCTATTTTCCAAAGTAGTTCCCAATGTGGGAAAAGAGACAGATGGTTAATAATAAATAGCTCTCTGAGTGAATTTGAAATTTAACTTATTGAAGAAACTGTCATGCTGTTCATGTTTGACGGTTTTACAACATAATCAAGCATAACATACTACATTATCTCGTATGGCTTATCAAAGACTTTCCTTTCACAATACACACATTTCTAATTTTTTGGGATATTGGAATTTGACAGAGGAAATACTCGTGGTTAAATTATTAATAACTTTCTTCCAATTAAGTAAACAGCACTGAGAATTTTCAAAAAAGTTTCCATTTTTGACAGTAACAAAAGCTGCCAAATTTACATATACAGAGGAAAAGATTTTGGGAATAACTTTTCGATCACCGAAACCAAAAAACTTTGTTTCAAGAGCAGCCAGAGGAGGAGTACAATACACATATTTCGCCTTTTCATCAAAGAGTATTTAAATGTGGTTTCTCGCTCTTAATATGTTTCCTTGGTTTTCATTATCGAGATCCAAAAGACATTTTTCGATGTATACTACTATTTTCTTTCCCGGAAACGCTATTTCAAACGTCACTTATCGTATATCTTTCACCTTTTTCTATTTTTTCTCTTGTCTTTTGAGCCGTGATATAACTTTGAAAGCTGTTTGCAATTTTTAATACTAACCCCCATAATTTAAAATGAAATATATGCTGACTACTGAATCGGTATTGCTCGTCCTAAGTTCTGTTGTGGACGCAAATTGTTTTCTCGTGAATCAATTATTTATAACACAAAGTCATGAAGTTCTAATTATAGTTTTGTCAAACGAATACGTTTTCAAAGTCTTTCGGGAAGAGTACTGATTCATAAGATGCCCAGAGCTCACTGCCCATTGTAAGCACTCTCTTTGTTTAATTTTGTTTTTGGCTTTTCGAAAATTGAAAAAAAAAAAACTGGTTATCCATCTCAGTTACACCGCATTAACAATTCATGAAATTAAACCACTGATCTTTGCTTTAGAATATGATTCACAGTTTCCCAACAAGACAGTGGTGAAATGGAACGTTTCGCCAGAATGTGAAAAACGTTCCAAAGTCTTTAGTACAACGTATACTTATGATGACATACGCAAAGTTCGTACCTGAAACATGGTTTCAAATTTCAATTGTAAGTATGTACGCTATTTCTTGGTAAACAGAGGACACTTCTAGCGTAATTGTATTCAAGGAAGAGTCGAAACACTTTTACGTGTTGAACACTTTAGTCTTTTCATCAACTTACTTATACAATTAAGGTTTAACAGCTTTGTCCGATAACCGACAAAAATATATCAGATACCAGCCCGTACAGTGGTTTTTGAAACATTTATTCGAATGTGTATGTGTACTCATTTAATTTACAATACATATGATATACATCCTTAAATCAACAGATAATTTTCGGTGGAAATGTTTGCGGAGGAGCTGCACAACATGTAACGGAGAACAACGTCTTTAACTTAAGCTGCATACCAACAAGTAATATTATATTAATATTTTTAATTTGAGCGTTCTTTTTGTAGCATATTTGTACACTCGAAATCATACAGGAAACCAAAGTTGTTTTGTGTTTTTACACTCATATCTCATATGAATATGAGATATCACAGCAAAGTGGTAAACAGGAGTGTCGGTTTTAACGGACACGCTGGAGTGAATAAATCGGACGCAAGGCTATAGTAGGTTGTTAAATCACGGCGAGTGTTATTCTGAGTTCCTTAATTTGCATCAGTTTGTGCATTAAGTTTTTGTAGAAGAGAGTTTAATAAATGAAATTTTCATAAGGGATTAGTTGCTTTAGTATTTATCTCACAATGAAAAGCATTTCCGAATCGCAAATTCCAAGCGAAGGCTTGTTCAAAATTGATTCGGTTTTTTAAAGCAAGTGGTACAATATCAGTAATTATTGTACTGATGGCATCGTACATGTATTGTCATATCAAAACGTTGCAAAACAGGCAAGGGATGAAAATAAACACATCATCAATAAGAGGAACATATGTTGATGAAAACCAAATTCTCCGAACTAACATTATACGAAATGTTTGGGGAATCAGTAAAGAGATTTTAACATTCAATCTTGTTATAGTTCTAGCTTATTCGAAAATGATTTATGTATTTTTTCTAATAATGTAACCCACAGTCCTTTTGGTGCAGTTTACCTCTAGCAAATATCATTCAACTGACACAGTCCTTTTCTTTTTTTTTCTCTAGAGATCAAAGGTGTTTTGCAAGAAGTGTGGACCGATGATAACATTAAAACAAACAACTTGAGCTCATTAACAGAACTTCCTGGTTTTCCGGAGAATCCCCGTTTGACTAAAACAATAGACAGCTTTGATAAAATTTTGTCTGAACCTAGATTTGGTCAGCGGCGTAGGGCGTACTTTGCAGCGCCTGAAAGTGGATTGTACAAATTTCATCTATCCTGCAACAGCGCATGCGCACTCCTGATTGAGACCCAGTATGACAACACATTCATGAGATGTCGGAACATGTAAGATAATTATTTTCAATTTACTTTCATCGATGTCCAATTCATTACCATTAATATGCTAGTCTATGCGTCAGCCTGTTTCCTTGTTACAAAACGCGATCTCGGATGCAGACAAAGGCAAGTTTTCTGCGCTGTTTGCGAATTTTTGTATTTTAGTGAATTATATTTTCCGTAAAGACAACCCTAGAAAGCAAACAATATTATTGTCAACTTCGAATTTGTTTCGTAGTTGGATGTGATAACTGAACATCTCACTTGCGTGTGGACGCTGAAAAACTTCCGATTCCTTCCATCAGAGTAATTGTTAAGTATACGCGACCTCAACAAAAATCAACCTTATTGTATTGTGATGTTTCATTTATATTCATCTCGAATCGTTTTCTTTGCCCCTATTTAGAACAAGAGGCGTAAATATGACGTCAGGACGATTTTACAAAATGACTGTACTTCATGTTGGCGGGCACGACAAAAAGGAATTGGAAGTTTCCTTTACCACTCCAAACGCAACCATGGAAACTCCAATACCTAAAGACTATCTAGTTGCCTACCAAACAGGTACTTAGTCTCCTTGTGACTTTGATATCGGAGTAAACGGGTCTGGTGACGAATTAAATTTCTGAAGCCGGGGATTGCTAGACGGTGGTTGTCCCAGTGTTTTTAAAGGAGCTACGTCACGATATTTTGAGTCATTTCTTCGACAACCTAAATAGCTCACTTTCAAAATCACGTGACATTTTTTGGTTTCCGCGGACTAAAAGTAGTGAAGGCTCGCATTGGAAGGACACAATTCAAAATTGCTGCTTTCGTGGTGAATGAATTTAGTCTTGCGTAGTAGGTATGCCTTCTCATTATAACTGCTGTGTTCCGCTGCGCAATTACTAATCCAGGAAAAATTCGAACCTATCGTTTTATCGCATTACTAAAGATAAATCTCTTCAGAAGGGATAAATAAGATTAATCCGCAACAAAACATTGAAACTGCAATCGTCTCATACACGAATTTTAAGGAGGAAAGTGAAAGCATCTCAGGGAATTGCCGACAATATTTCCGTGGAGTAAACCAGATTATAAAGCTAGAAAACTACCTACAAGGAAAGAATTGTCCTTCCAATATGGGACCGCGATACAATTGGACGTGGTAAAATAAAAAAGCCACGTGATTTTGAAAGTGAGCTATTACCCTTAAAATTTAGGAAATCCTAAAAATAACAGTTAGCTAAAAAAACACCAAAGAAGTGATACCAAAACAAAAAGGAACAGGGATGGCTGATGACGTAGCTCCTTTAAAGCATGGAGAGGAATCTTCTGTGAGTAGATCACTTTCCACTGCATAATGTAGTTTTTTTTACATTTATCCGTTTGATAGCATTAGCATTCTCGTTCCATGTACTTCATGTACGTAGTGTTGATGTTTCTACCTGTTTGCTGTAATATGGCAGACGGCGAACAGTTTGACTTCCATATAAGATTTGTTTGTTCTCAAACAGCCAAAAAAGCCAATTTTTTTGGAAAAACTAATGCACAAAGAGCCCTTCGTTTTTCGTGTCAAGAGAAACAAAAAGGGCTATGGGGACGAGAATGTAGCATTAGTTATAAGCGACCATCAAACAGCAGTGCAGACCAATACGAGCACGAGATTGAGCACAGAATTGAAACCAAGATCGTGTACGATTGCGACTTTCAGAATTTCAATCCATTTACGTTCCCAGATAAAACATACAAGAGAGTATCCGTTGGAGACTTGTGTGCGATGCGTTAATAGAAAGCACTAAAGCAGGAAGCTGAAAAGTCATACTCGTACTCAATCTTCTTATCATCCACTTTTTGAACAGCACCTGAACGAGGGTGTGCAAAAACGAAGCTAAAGGAAAATTTAAACTTCCTTTACCATTGACCAACAAACAAGTTCTCCTAAGAAGTTTACAAATAATCAAGCCGACTTCAAGTTTGTACTAATTAATCAATTTTTATAGGTAAGGAGAATCTTGATACTGATATATTTCTTTTCTATGATCGCAAGATGGCATCCTGGGAGAATTTACACCAGGAAACTGGGGAGAGTGGAGTACATGTGACTCGGGAACCCAAACACGACAACGACTCTGTAAGAATTTTCCGCCTCTGTACAATGGAATAAAATCATCTTATCACCTGAAGGACACTAAAAGATGTGGTAAGTTGAAGTGGACGTCTCTTTTGGGATATAAAACCTGTCTCAAATGATGATGATGAAAATTATGATGATGATGATGATGATGATGATGATGATGATGATGATGATGATGATGATGCTGATGAGGAGGAGGAGGAGGAGGAGGAGGAGAGGATAATTAGGGTTAGATAGGGTTATGATGAGGAAGATTTTTTGTTAGTTTAGAGCATTTGAACCAAACTCTGTAAATGTACGTTTGGCTGTTTATCCAGATTGAAATCGCTCATAATATAATTGTTTAAAATAAAATAGGATTTTAAAGCCTTGAAGGCCAAATTTGACTGAGGATCATATATGCTTCTCTGTGAAAGCAAACGCCAGCTAAAACGCCACCGTAAAAGGGAAAAGTTCATCGGTGACACGAAATTGGACTGTATTGAGTTGATATATATGCACTCTCCCTACCCAAACTAAGCCAAAGCACAAGAGTGAAGGACAACGCCCACATGTACATTTTTAACCTTTTCAAACGAATAGTTTAAAGCATTTATACCTTTCCACCCGTCCACACGTAGACAACAAAAACGACGACACCAAACGCATATGTTCGTAATTAACGCTCTCTCAAGTAAAGAGATTCATAAACAGATAAATTGATTAGTTTTACTTATTCTCATGTGGTTGTCACATCAAGGAATTTACACGTATTCAACAAAGGAATGAGAAGGAGAGAAAACGGGAGGGAGGATTTCGCGTTCCCCACCCATCCTCTTTTGCACCTAGCACGCAGGCTAGGCAGTCACCGGATTGGTCCGGATTGAGTGAAAAAAAAATGTATGCTTTTATCGAGACGAAAAACCAATTACTATTCAGGGTATATATAACCTGAAGTATATCTTCTCTCTCCTTTCGTGGCAGAAACGTGCCCGGCAGGTTGGTCGCTATTCAATAACTACTGTTACAAGATAAACAACTACACTGCGGGAAAGAACTGGAGTGATGCTAGAGAAACATGCCTCAATATCAACAGCGACTTGGTTTCTATTAAAAACGAGGGTGAAAACAAGTTTGTCTCTGCCTATCTCCTCGAGGAGACAGCAGAAAGCAGTGTACAAGCCTGGATTGGAAGAAAAGACGACCTCTGGTCTGATGGTTCCACCGTTACATTTGTTAGTGTAGATGTGGCGTCTGTCCCGCATCCGTCACTAAGTTGCTATGCGATGAACACTAAAATGAACTGGCTCACTTTTTCTTGTTTAAGCAAATTAGCACATGCCATTTGCAAAAGGAGAGGTAAGTGCAGAGAAATTTAGGGTGTGATGAAATTCTATTTAACAATTGGTTCATGTTTTAGCGCGCGCATGACCCTTCTGGTCTGCGCCAGGCTCGATCGCTGGCGCACGAGGCTATGGCCCTTACTTTTAACTCTATAGAAAGTAAACTTCTGTTCTCCTGTCGCAGTCTATTATGTGCCAGATGTCCGTGTTTTCATACTACTGCATCCCAGACCCCGCGTTTCTTTGGTGACCACCAAGAACGCGAGATCTGGGGACCGGATTGCTGATTTCATGAATTTTCACATGACGCAATGACATAAGCAATGAACACTTTTTTATGTTGATTGAATTTCAGCTTTTTACAGCGACGAAACATGTCTCAGCTCTCCCCTGGGAGTGGAAACGGGTCTGATACAAAATGAACAGTTGACGGCAAAATCATTTTATAACATTACGACTCGTCCCCGCTACGCACGTCTTTCTGGCCAAGGCGCGTGGTGCCCAAAAGAGGCCGCAAATTTTCTTCAGATTAACTTAATAGTCCTTCATTACATCTGCGCTGTCGCCACTCAAGGGTACTATGAGCAAGGTTATTTTACAACAAAATATATGATTTTCTTGAAAACGGGTGCCCTGGGAGATTTGTATGAAGATGCGAGCGGGACACTGGTGAGTTTTTTATTTTTAATTTTAATCTTTAGTGTCATGCGTTTCATACATGTGTCTCTGGCTTGGATATAGAGGGCAACTTTATATACCACGTTATAACACTGATAAATTGATTGATTGATTGATTGATTGACACATTCAAAAGCACTCAGAACTACTGTGGGTCGCCTGTGTTGAAGTGGAAACCACTACTGAATAGTAATTTAAGCTCCCTCCCCTCCCTACTTGAGATTCAAGCTCTTTATAACAAGCATCACGAAGTGTCCTCATTGATAAAGTTCACTAAAACACACATAATGTGGCCAATATGAAAATGGGACATAACCGAGTCAAAATAGTAAAAGTAAAATAGTAACTGAACAATACCTTCGTCCAATAAGAACATAAGTGGTAAATTTGTATAAAAATAATAATTAATTAATTAGCTCCTGATTAATTAATTCCCCATATAGCGCCAAATCAAACGTAAAAGAAATCCTTGGCGAATGTTAAATGCAAGAATAGCCGGCTTTTAATCGCACACGTTTTGTCTCATTAGATGCTTCAAGGCAATTCTAACCCGTATGAGGTTCACGTCAACACACTAGAAGACGGAGTTGTAGCAAATGCGGTCAGATTTCTCACTGGGCCTATTGCTCCTATATCCTCGTGCCTGCGAGTTGAGATCTACGGAAGGCCTTTTGATAATTCGACAGGTAAGTTGCGGTGTAGCGACCATTTTTGTTGAAAGGGAAATGCTGGAATGGAATGAATTTTTTTGTCCTACGTTACTAATCGAAATAATTGAAAGTCGGCTTAATCGTTTACTACTCAATCAAGCCTGCGGACAAGCTTCCTGAACACTCGGACGGTCCCCTGCTCGGCGCCTCGCGCCTGAAGACTCGGACGGTCTCCTGCTCAGCGCCTCGCGCCTGAAGAGAACCGCTACTCGGCGCCTCACGCCTGAACACTCGGACGGTCCCCTGCTCGGCGCCTCGCGCCTGAAGACTCGGACGGTCCCCTGCTCGGCGCCTCGCACCTGAAAACTCGGACAATCCCCTGCTCGGCGCCTCACGCCTGAACACTCGGACGGTCCCCTGCTCGGCGCCTCGTGCCTGAAGACTCGGACGGTCCCCTGCTCGGCGCCTCGCACCTGAACACTCGGACGATCCCCTGCTCAGCGCCTCGCGTCTGAACACTCGGACGGTCCCCTGCTCGTCGCCTCGCGTCTGAACAATCGGACGGTCCCCTGCTCGGCGCCTCGCGCCTGAAGACTCGGGCGGTCCCCTGCTCGGCTTCTCGCGTCTGAACACTCGGACGGTCCCCTGCTCGGCGCCTCGCGCCTGAAGACTCGGACGGTCCCCTGCTCGGCGCCTCGCGTCTGAAGACTCGGACGGTCCCTGCTCGGCGCCTCGCGTCTGAAGACTCGGACGGTCCCCTTCTCGGCGCCTCGCGCCTGAAAACTCGGACGGTCCCCTGCTCGGCGCCTAGCGCCTGAATACTCGGACGGTCCCCTGCTCGGTGCCTCGCGCCTGAAGAAAGCTCCCCTCCAAGACGAGAGCCTGTTTGCAGGCTATACTCAATCGAATTTCACCGAAATTATTCACTCGATCGTGTTCGATAATCGAACACAGTGGAACTCGCACAAAAATTTGGAACAATCTTGGGTTTGATTAGTTCGATTGAGTTAGATTAGGGTATTCAGCTGGGTGAATACTAGATTTTTATGATTTCGTTTGATTGAGTTCGACGTGGCTCGATCAGAAATCGAACCGAAATCGAAAACCAATTAATTGAACTCTTTCACCCAACTTTTGGGTTCGATTGTGTTCAACTATCGAGCTAATCGAACGCAATCGTTTGATTGGTTGGAATGCCTTCGGTTATTGCAGTTTGTGCAGAGGAACTGGCGTTTGCTTTCCTCAAAAGGCAAAGCAACGCTAACCCATTATAGCAAATAATTAAATTATTGGCGGAAAGTTACCATTTTGCTTCTAAGCAAGTTGGGAATTAAAGAAAACTAGACAAGTTTTTCTGTTCAAAAGTTTTCACAAAAAATTCAACCAGATAAATTTTTAACGTTTCAATGTTTAATCCCGGTAACGCGTCGTCCATCAGTCTTCCTAGCACAAAAGGCTAAGACAACTGAGCCTTAAAAGGTTTCTGATCTAGCCTAAAGGCTCGTGCAATTTTGATCACGGTCAAAATAATAAAGAATTATACGTTCAAGAAGGTCGTTATACAGCTGATCAAATGTTGGGTTTTGGTGTTAACTTTAGGCCCTACACGTCCACCGAAAATTACACATCTTATCCAGCATCCAAGAAGCCTTTACGCTGTAGAGATGAAATGGCAGGCACCAAAAAGCTACTTCTTTGCTGGTGAACTAGTGGGATACAAGGTCATTTTTTCTAACACACAGGAAGCGGGTCAATTTGAATGGACATTTGATAAAGAAACTACTGCTGTTGCTTTTGGACCATTTCGCCAGCGGAACACAACGTTCTGTGCGACAGTTCTTGCTTTTAACAAATATGGAGAAGGCCCTGCTGCTAATTGTATTAACATAACGATTCGAGATGGAGGTAGGAAAAATCCGGTCATATTTGACCATATAGACTTCACTTATCAGTCATGCCGACAAAAAGTTTTTAACGACCATTAAAGTCCATTAGTAATCCAAACACTACCAAGGTTTTCTTAATGACGATGACAGTGAATAGATATACGGGAGAAAAAAAGTTGTTCAAGTTAATTACAATCGGAGTAACTTAGTGTTCAAAATTTAAACTTCGCGCCTGAATGCTCACAGAACAAAGAGAGCCGCTACGATAACTGGTTGGATTAATTAAACTGAGTGCCACAAAAATTTGCTTCCGCTATTTGCAGCTGTTGCCTTCTGCCTACATTTTGGGGGAGTATTATTTTAATGGTTTCGAATTGAAATAAGGTACTCTTTATGACAAACAGGAAACTTAAGCTTTGATTCTATCATCATCATCATCCATCATCATCGTCATCGTCATCGTCATCGTCATCGTCATCATTATCTTCATCATCATCATTATCACTGCGGTGAAAATTGCATCTAATGATTGCATGATACTTGGAGAAAAAGATCGCCTACTATATTCATTCTTGGGATTTTTTAGTGAAATGTTCGGTTTCACATGAAAGGATGCCAGGTAATTAAAAAATAATTTCAAAATGATACCCTGTTATAACGTATATTCCCCGTTTTACAGCATGTCCGATTTCCTGGACAAGGCATCGGAACTCCTGTTATTTAGCTGTAAGTAAACCAGCAACTTGGATACAAGCCAAAAAGAGATGCCTCAGTTATAACTCCCAAATGGTGACAATCGCAGACAATGAGGAAAACAACTTTGTTGCAGCATTGGCTGATAACTTCTCCTGGATAGGAGCTCAATGGAATAATCACACCTCAGAGTACAGATGGGTTGATGGTTCAGAAATTAGATTTACAGACAAGTGGATAAATAAAGTAAAGAATTCGTGTGTGGGAATTTGTGAAAACTCCTCAAGCGATCGGATCTGCAGTTATTTTGGTGCATGGGGCCAAGATGAATGCTTTCATCTTAAACCCTTTTTCTGTGAAAGGGACGGTAAGAGCATCAAACATTTTTTCCGGTAAAATTTGCACAAAAACAAGTAATGTTGCCAATAATTTAGATGGAGTAATGTAAATTTAGTGAGGATAAAATGGAGTGTGACATGTTTTGTTCTCCACGTATTTCCAGTCATGCAATGTTTTAAAAAAAATTAATTTGCAGAAAAATATAAAGGTTGCTATTACGGAACTAAACTATCAATTCGACCTTATTTGTAGTACTTGTAGTAATAATTAAAATGCTATAGTCTAGATTTGACGAAGTTGGATTAAGCTTTAAGTATCTGAGTCAAGTTTGAGTAGAATTTTTTTGAGGGAGTTAATTTCGTTTAGTCAAAGTCTTGTGTCACCTAATCCGACAAAAATCAGTTTTTTAACACCAGGGAATCGCTACGCCAAGATTGTGCATTTTTAAATTCTCAATTTGTAATCAATCTCAATCCTCTTTAGTATCCTCTCGGTAGTATTTTTCTGCCTTAGGTCTCCTACGTTTAAAGGGTAACTTGGTTCATCGCAAAAATGACTCAAAATATCGTGGCGTAGATCCTTTAAAGTAGCTTGTCACTTCCTTTTCAGTTGCTCACGAAACTGACAATGAGACATGCAGCAACATGGCTATCGGGTTTGAATATAGAATATTAGGCGATTACCAAATCACAGCCACTTCATCACTATACGGCAAAGTCCCGTGGGAAGCTCGATTAGCTGACGAGGAAGCCTGGTGTCCACAAACAAATTCCTCAGGGGAGTACTTGGAAGTTATGTTTGATTCTTTGCATAGAATCTGCGGGGTGGCCTTGCAGGGCCTCCATTCCATCGATGCTTATACGATGACGTATCGCATGCAGCTGTCCATTAACGGCTCAAAGTGGGAGTGGTACATAAGAGAAAGCAGTGAGGCTAGTACAAAAAGTCGACTTTTTTCTTTTAGATGTACCCTAACTAAAACGTGATTAATTGTTCTTGGGTGAGACACAACACTTTCAAAGTGCCTTTCTTCGCCCAGGTGTATAAATGGGTACCGGAGAATTTAATGCTGGGGGAAGAACCCTTCCACAGACTAGCTTCCCATCGAGGGGGGAGTATAAATACTCCTGGTCACTTCACGAAACCGGGATAAACTCCGGCCTGATGGGCCACTTAACTTGTAACAGACTTTTTTTACCTTATTTTTTTACCTTGTGATTTTGCAATTCTGTAACGGTTAACACAGTGGCGGATCTTGGGAGGGGCCCGGCGCCCCCCCCCCCCCCCCCCTTATTGGTGACAATTTTAAGGCCCGAGGGACCGGACAATTTTTCGGGCCCCCAACATTATGGTCATGCAAATAAAGCTGGTTGTTGTTGTTGTTGTTGTTGACAGTGCATTTTAAAGACAAAGTAAGGGAAAGGGAATTCAAAAGGGACCGGTGTAAGTGTGACAGGAGTGTTGGACAGGTTGTAAGTTTTCAGTTTACAGTTCGTTTCTTTTGTAGATTATACAAGGAAATAAAAATTCGTATGGGATAGCTAAGCAAGATTTTAAACCGTACGTAGCCAAGGCTCAGTATGTTCGCATCTGGCCAGATAACTTCTGTGTTCATCCCTGCTTACGAATTGAGATTTATGGAGAGCCTACAACACTAGAAGGTTGGTATTGTAAAATCAAATTATCACCGAAGGACGCCACGTACATTGTCCCTATTGTACCATATGCTCATTCCTTCATGTCTTTCAGAAACGCTTTCTATGTCT
Organism: Blastomussa wellsi; assembly: GCA_947652115.1. Classification (NCBI taxonomy): domain Eukaryota; kingdom Metazoa; phylum Cnidaria; class Anthozoa; order Scleractinia; family Plerogyridae; genus Blastomussa; species Blastomussa wellsi. Next base: position 17,495,418 of record OX393571.1, read on the forward strand.
GCGACACTGCTTGGCATCACAATAAGCAAACAAGACGATCTGTTTTACTTTCTCGACTGTCCTCATCCGAGGGGAGCCGAGAAGCATTTACTAGCTGCGGCTTATACCTCTCCGATCATTTTAGCTGGCTACGGGAGGATAGCCGTATGTCATGTAGCTTGTAAAATTCACAATTTTAATGCCGCGTCAGCAATGCTAACACAATTTTGCAACACACATGCCTCCACTCCTCGGGGTGCAAATGCCTCAAGACATAATAACATGAAATGTGGGTAAAGTTCAAAATCACGCTTTGTGGAAAACATAGTGATGGTGTCCGAAGGTGGGATTTGTTTAACTTTGAGTTCCGAGCAGTTTGTTTGCCCATTGTCTCCTTTTTAATGAATTCTTTAACCCATTGGCGCCCGGGGATTTTTAGAACAAGCGCTCTTTTGGACATTTCATTCTCAGTTGTGAGCTAAACCTGCTCCCAAATACTCAAAACTTTTTTGCAACATGAAAACATGCTTATCTTTCCACGAGCGTCGTGTTTTATGACATTTTTGCCCGGCCATGCGCTTTTCATTTTTCTCTTCTGCAGTTGATGGCCTTCTACTAACCTGTAAAGGGCTTGCCTTCAGTGGCTTCAGTCCAAAACTTCCATCCTAACCGGAAGTACTATATTTTTACTCAAATTTGTAATCGTTTCCATGTGTATTTAATACTCAATTAACTCTGTCACTCTGATCTTGGGCGTCTTTGAAAATATATTTTCCTCCTACAGAGATTGAGTATAAGTGATACCTTTTTGGTAAAAAGGTTACGACGTCAGAGGCGGAACAAAGGTCAATGTTCGTCAAGACCGGTTTTGGCCACACGGGAGCCAGTGTGTTAAAGGAAAATTATAGCAAATGCATGAATGATAATAAAGAAAATTTTGATGTTGATCTTAGAATTTAATTTTTCTTAACAGGTCCACCAACTGTTCCACCAACAAATTTGTCAGTAGAGGTTTTGTCCATGAGAACAGTTATCCTAACATGGAATACCATGCCGGACTACTCAACCGGGAGAACCGAAATACTAGGCTTTAAGTTATTTTATTATATAAAAGGAATGCCCATACAGGACGAGAAATTTAAAAAAATTTCATCAAAGCCGTTAAAGTCTGAGACAAAGCTAAAGAACCTGGAACTCAATTCTACCTATTGTCTATCACTGTTGGTTTACAATGATTTTGGAGATGGTCCGCGGAGCGAGTGTGTGGAGTTCAACACTCCATCAGGTATTCTTTTTAATATTAAAGAAAATTCATCTCTTACGAAAAGTTGACGTTCAATTGTTTGAAGTAATCATTTAAATACTGATTATTTTTATAGCAAAAACGTTGGAAAAGATTATTGCCGCCACTTTGGATTTTATGTCGTAATATGATTGCCAGTACTTTAAGGAGGCAGAATATCTTAAAGTTTTTTGTGAAAGAATTGGGTAGCCATATGTTTGAGCTCTTACTGGGTTCGTTGTTTTGTGTTCTTGGTTAAAAGAAATTTACAGCACCTCCCCCGGTCACCCAAAAGTAAGCTATGGCTGACTGACATCTCATCTGTATGAAGTAGCAAACAGTAAGCTCCTAACCGCGTCAATTGGAGTTATACGCCTGCACCCATGGGCCATCTTCTTAAATTGATCTCTAGAATTAAAAGATACTTAATATTTTTTAGTTTTGTTGGGTTCGATAATTGACACCATTTACTTATCGTTTGTGTTTTCATTACAGCATGTTTACCTGAATGGACTGGCTATGGCGGGCATTGTTATCGCGCTTTTAGCACACAAAAATCGTGGATAGATGCTGAAGCCCATTGTCTTAACCTTAATTCCGATTTGGTGTCCATTGCCAGTAATTCTGAAAATGAACTCGTGAAATCTCTGATTGTGCATAGCAACAGTTGTGTGTGGATTGGCTTACATTTTCCTAAAGATGCGGCTCTGATAAATGAACAACTCCAATGGAGCGATGACTCATCTCTAAACTTTACTAACTGGAATGTGGTCACGTCTACGCCTTCTTACCATGCAATGAGAAAGAGGCGCGCAGTGTTAGATAACAATGAGAATGTGTGCGTTTCTTTCGACAAAGGCAGTGCACTGTGGGTAAATGAATCTTGTTGGAGTGAATGTTCCTTTGTCTGCAAGAGGAAAGGTAGGTGGAACTGACGTGCCAAGTTTCGGCAACAGTTCAACCTATTGCTGTCTCATCACCACCAACTTAACTAATTATAAAACCAGGTGAAAAGAAACCTTTAGTTTAAATTTGATTTTGTCCAATCAGATAGGAGGGTCTTGATGGGTGGGAGGTCACTTTTACGGTTGACGGTTAAAAATAAGCCGTTTTGACGGTTGACGGTTAAATTTTAGGTCATTTGACGATTGACGGTTAAGTTTTTGGAATGTCGTTCATAAAGCGAAATTAAAGCGCGAATTTGGCTGTAATTTTTCATAAAAGATTACAATTATTCCCATATTTTAATAATCCAGTTATAATCCTATAATTTGTGCGTCAAAAATTAGGTTTCAACTATGTGTCTAATTAGCGTAATTACGTCAAATTTGCTGCCATTGGACGTATTTGGTGATATATTGAAACGTTTATTCATAAACAGCCGATCTTGAACCCATTTAAGACAATCGTTTAGTTATTTTAATTCAGGAAATCTGAGACATCTGACGGTTAACATTGGCCTCCTTATTTGAAGGTTGAAATATTGCGTTTTTGACGGTTGACAGTTAATATTTTGGCCATTTGACGATTGACGGTTAACTCCATTGAGACCGTCAGATAGCGCAAGGCAAAATGTAAAAGCCTCGTTAATACTGTGATGTAAACTAAATGAACAACATATTTTATTTCAGATTACAAGTGGCCACATCAAAGCTGTTCAGACAAGCCTCTGGGCATGGAAAACAACGCCATACCAGATTCCGCTATCCAATCTGGGAGCAGCTCCCCTGCCACCGTACCCTCTGACGCACGCCTGGCAGCCGCAGGGGGATGGTGTGCGGATAGAGTTGTCGACATGTATCTTAAAGTTGATTTAATGTCTCCTCACTCTATTTGTGCAATTAGTACCCAGGGTATCGTTAACGCTGATGTTGTGGCGTATATTAAGACGTACACAGTAGAACTGGCGCTCAGAGATTTCCAGGGCGAATATTACAAGGAAAACGGAACTATACGGGTTTGTTACTTTACGATTCATAAATGTAGTACTCCCCGCATCTCTTAGAGTTGGTGTTAGAACTAATCCTTTCAATTTTTATTTTCAGTTGAAAGTAATTAATGAATTGCTGTTGTTTTGCATTAACGCTCAGTGGTTAGTTTAAAAATCTCGCGCCAATCGTGAGCCACGCGTGCATGTTTTCCTGCGATCACTGGATTGTCTCCGTCCATTGTGATTGGACAAAGTGACCACTTTGGTTTTACGACACTCAATTGAAACTCGCTTTGTAGAGTACCACGAAAGAGTTGTTTTCAAGGGAAAAGCGAATAAACAGGATTCAGTCAATGTTTTAATGTTACCTCGATCGACCCTTACACAAGCGTACATCAATTTGAATCTTCCATGTCATTCAAAGTTGCCCACGTGGCAGGTCACATGCGTTAATTTTTTGATGACTGAACTTATTTCAGATATTTGAAGGTAACGACAATTCTTACTATGCGAAGAAGAACGCGTTACAGCCTGGTGTGGTAGCAGAATTTATTCGACTGCGTCCTGACTTGTGGCTTGATAGACCTTGTTTGAGAATGGAGATTTATGGTGAACCGGAGCTAGCGAAAGGTTAATCTGCTATACCTGAATCGATAAATTTGTGTGTACAATTTATTTCATTATGACGTTTTCGGAGTCTAGGCATGCATGGCAAACTTGTAGTTTGTTCCTTGTGGAGTTTAGGGGAGGGCGGACATGCAGCGCGCGGAGTGCGGGAAGCGGGATTGCCAATGTGGCGGGAGACGGGAGAGATTGAGAAAAAGTTCCGAACATTGCGTGATATAAAGGACAGGAACACAACAAGAAAAGGAAGGAAACCGATAGAATAAAGTTCGGAAAATGGGAGCAACATCGACGTTCGACTATGCACAGCCTGTGATCATTCAGATCATTTGTGCACTGTCATAAGCAAACAGCCTAAAATGATACAGATATCATTGAATGTTCTTTTATTTGCAAAGTGTGCGGCCCATGTGCATGGGGGTGCGGAAATCACAGCTGTGTACCTTTTTCGGGTCACCTCGCAGCTCTTACAAGGTCTCACCTGATTGGGGACCACACTACAAAAAGAACAAACAACACAAACAATGGACTCTACCCTAAAACAATAAGGCTGCAACACTATCCCTTCCACTGAAATTTAGAGGTTACAGGAGCTGCGAGGTTACCGCCTTTTTCATTCGCAACTGAATGCAAAAAACGTCTTTGTCTGATCTTTGCGTGATGTTAACCTTCTTTTAAGAAAACTTAAAAAAAAAACACGTTGACAAAAGAATATTAAAAATATTTGTGACATAAAGCAAAAACGAAATGGGCTATCAGCTCTCCGTTTTTAACAATCGCGATTTCTTTTACTCATAGTTCCCACTCACGCGCCTGAAAACGTCTTATTTTCAATCACTCCTCTTGGGCTAGAGGTCACGTGGGATCCTCTGCCTGTGTATTTTCATGGTTACTTTCTCACTGGATATAAGATGGAGCTGTGGAAAGCAGATGATACATTCATTGGCGCATACACCGTCGATGTTGATCCTGCGAGTGGTTTGATTCCTGGAATGAAAGAAGCACATGGCATTGCCTGTGTAACGATTAATGGCTTTACAAAATACGGAGATGGTCCTTCTAGCGGCTGCGCCTTGGAAGAGGAAGGTACACGTACATGCATGCATCTTACATAGTTTTCAGATTTAGTGACTTACTAGCATTAGATAGCCTTGTACTCTACCCTGATGAAACACTGTCTCTCGTGTTTGATATATTACTTCTCAAAGTCGTGCACTCGATCTGTAGGCAAGTCTATTAATTGGAACAGGCTTTAATCCCAGAAACTAGCTAGTAGTCTTTTGACCAATTTCTAATTCCATTCCTTTCAGATGAGTTAGCCCCACCATCTAACGTAACAAAAATAGACTCAGGTCCGACCTCGCTCGTAATCCAGTGGAGTTCCTACGCCGGTAACGCAATTTTGTTAAGTTACCGTGTGTTGGTTCTACGGGATGGCGATCTTAAAAGGAACTTAACCGTTGCTCCAAACATAACATCGACTAAGATTGAAGATCTTGCCGTGTTGACCGAATACTGCGTTAAAATTGGTTTGATCGCTGCAGATGAGGCAAATGGAAATTTAAGCAACTGTTTCCTCTTTACCACTAAGGAATTTCATGGTAAGTTTCATATTTAGTAAACAGGGAAGGAAGGAGGCAATTGCAGTTATTACTTGAGAGTAAAATCTTGAGAATTACTTGAGAGCACTGTATAATAACGATATTATATCGCTAAGCAACACAACGAACATCACAGCTCAATTGCAACATGAACTGTATTCACAAAGGTTTCGGAGAGCTTGCGAGTGTTCTGATTGGGTAATAGGAATCGAAAATTCTTAGAGAATTTCAACGAAAATTGTTCTCTTGATTCCCTTGATTGATTGATTGATTGATTGTTTTGTTGATTCTCACTTATTCATTCGTTCTTTAGGTTGGAGCATTTGGGGGCCTTGGCAAGAGTGCAGCAAGACTTGCGGTCCAGGTGTGATGAGCAGAAGAAGACACTGTTATGGGAATGCGTCTTCTTGTGAAGGAAGAAACTCAGAGACGTCTGCCTGCAATGTGCAAAACTGCAAAGGTGGCATGTAGTCTCAATGTAGCTATGCCATTAAAAGCAAATATTTAGTCTAATGTTTCAAGTTTATGCTTCTATTCCATTTGTCTATTGCCGCCGAAGTCATGGTGATGTCAAACATAAATAAAGTCAGCAGGTCACAACTCGTAACTAAATTCAACATTAAAAAATTCAGTTGATGACTCTGAGACAATGGGTAGCAGTGCAAGAAATTTAATAGGCTCCTCAGTTAAATGGGCAATGTCAAGGGTATCCCTCAAGATCCTAAAGACGTTTTTACACTATGCCAATAAAAAGCTACAAATAGTGGTCCTGTATTGTTATATCATTCGGGTGAAACAAGATCGAATACAGCTGGGTGACCTTCCTCATTGACTGAAAATTACTGTGCATGATAAATAATAATAATATTCGAAATATTGTTTGCATTATTTAATGCTCCGCCTACCTTAACGACCATGATACAAACAACAGCATTAGATAACTCTATCCGACTTGTTGTGATAGAACACAAAAATTTCAATACATTATTACAGCCAAAAATTTGATCATAGTAGCATTTACAGACATGTACATCTTTGTAATCACTTCTGTTAGAGATATTTTCCATATACCCATCTTTTATCAGAGTATAAAACAAAAAAGCGTTTTGTATTGTTTTCGCCAGCTTTACTCCTGGCTAGAGTTGGCAGAAAAAATTTAAACCAGAGGTGTTTGATTTCGAGAAGGAAGAAGAAGCGAAAAGGGTCGACAAGATTACTTTATACCATAAGTCTTAATTCGGTTTTAAAAACAATACAAGACTTATGGTATAAAGTAAACTTGTCGACTGGAGAGAATCGTATAATAATACCTTAATGACCTTGACATTTTCACTATTTCGTCTTACAGCCAACTACACACAGTCTTGTAATATGTTGACAATAAACACTAAAAATATGAAACTGGATACAGTTAATACTGGATATGTGTGTGTGTGTGTTAAAAAATGACAAAATTTGCCCAAACACATTTTCCAGTTGCATTTCAATTATATAAAAGTATGTGTATTTAATAACGACCTCTTTTAGATTGCCAGGAAGCCCTCGGCATGGAAAACGGGGCAATCAGTGACAGTCAAATCAGTGCCTCTTCAGAACTGTTTGCCAAGAATAAGGCCATCTACGGCCGACTTCACATGCAAGTTAGTGAAACCAATGAAGGGGCCTGGTCAGCTAGCACAAATGATGCCAATCAATGGCTGCAAATTGATCTTATTGGTCAGTACAGGGTGACACGTGTAGCAACGCAAGGAAGACTTGATAACCTCCAGTGGGTGACCAAGTACAAATTACAGTATAGAGACGATGGAGCAAACTATGAAAACTACAAAGAATATGGACAAAATTCAACCAAGGTAAAATATGCACATTCAAACACTCATAAATACACAGGCACGCTAATTTTATAATTATATTTTAATTTTAAAGAGTATGACGCACAGGAACTTAAAGTAGCATTCATCAAAGTTATAACAAAATTCTCGCATCTTATTGGTTATGAGCAGGCTTGTTTTGTGTGCTGAAAGAAATGTTTGAACGTCATTGCTGTGTTATTTAACAGTGCGCACTCCAAGTTATACGTGACCTGTATTGTAATTTAAAAACCGTTCATCTCCGAAATTTGTAGATTTTCCTATGAAAAATATAATTAACAATTATTCCACGAGAGCCCTCGACGCGCCAAGCGCCTCGTTGGCTATACACCTTATTCCAAGATGGCCGCTGATTTATGCACATACAAATTGGCCCTTGTTGCTTCGTTCAAGATAAAATATTCTTTTGATTTTTTTAGCTTAAAACCGAGACAAGAAGGGCTAAGTTAAATACCAACAAAAGAATATTAAGATGGTAGCCATTTTGGTGTGTATAACCATCTCACATCCAACAAGCGCGAACCGCGAGTGGGATAATTCCTTTATTTAAAACTTCCCCCAAAAGATCACAAATCTTTAAAATTTAAGCTTCTTTGCAATTCTGAGCTGACCATTTTGTAGATCACGGTATAGTTGCTCATATACCATAATGGCTAATCCAATGAAAACTCTTGAAATATTGTATTATGAAATGATCCAGTTTAAATGATGCTTTATGATTATGTTTTTTTATATGACGGCTGGGTTACATTTTTTTACCATACGCGCGGACTGGCAATACGCCTCGGTCGGGGACTAAATGATCTTTTGTGTTTTACCTGTCATGAGCAAATTGTTTAAATGAAATAACAGTTAATCCGTTTGGCTGCTAAAATTCACGAGTTACATGTAGACGTATATAAGAATCAAAATGATTCATCCGTCATTTCCCATCTTAATCATTTAGGAGTTTGCTGGAAACAAAGACAGGTTCACTGTTGTGACACATGACCTACGCCCGCCAATCACAGCACGTCATGTTCGTTTTGTACCAGTTGCTTGGTCTGGCCACATATCCATGAGGGTTGAGTTGTATGGTTGTCATGGTAAGGCAAGTTTTCTATTGTGAATAATTACTTTAGATGTCTACTTATAAAACACTTTTCTTTTTACTAGTTTACACAAAAGAAAAACGCCAAAGAATCTGAATGCAATCTACTAACGATAGCGCTAGTACTATACTAAATTATCGATGCATTGTAAAACAGTTAAAGGCTCATGGATTCACGGAAGTTACAGGGTTTGGTAGATAATTTACCTTTTAATAAGGTTTTAACTGTCAAGACTCTGCAAGGTTCGCTCTCTTTGGCCGCAGTGAACATATAAAATCGAGATACTATCAAACAAAGATTGAGAGAACGGAAAGATCTTAAAGCTAGCCGTAATTAAAATGAGCGTGCTTGCTTGAAGGTGTGTCGACTGTTGAATTCAGACAAATTAATTTTCCCATTGCGTTTTGAAAGTTCCCTCCGATGCTCTGGAATGGCATTACACTGCGCCATATAACGTAGAAAGTTTTTTTCACATTTTGTGTTTCGATAAAAATCCTGGAAAAGGAAAGTTAGAATGTTGGTTAGTTGGTAAGGTATGGAGCGTAATGTAGAAGAAACTGCTGTCCCATAAATTAGAATATTAATATTGTCTCCATTTAAAGAGCACGAAAAAGCGCAGTATATGTCAGTGCTGAAATTCGAATGAAAAACGTTTTGAAAACAAAAGCTATAGTGTATTCATAACTTTGTGTTGATTTTGCAGACAACAGGGTTGGAAGCAACGTTAGCGTTTGGTCATCATGGAGTGAGTGGAGTGCCTGCAGCAAGTCATGTGACCAAGGTGTACAATTTCGAAATAGAACATGCCTTTCTGATAATTGCAATGATGGTCAAGAAGAGAGAATTTGTAATTCTCGAAATTGTCCAGGTAAACTTAACTTATAATATCTAGGTCTTTGTATGCGTTGCGGGCCTGTCTCAGGAACTTGCGGCAAAAGGCGAAATTAAACATACTCCCATTTAACTCTGAACATGTCCCTTTCAGGTAATGTCTGGTCGCCATGGATTGAGTGGAGTCCCTGCAGCAAGTCATGCGGCCAAGGTGTACAGTTTCGGAATAGAATATGTATTTCTTTTAATTGCACTGATGGCCCAAGTCAGGAAGAGAGAGAGTGTAACCCTCGCAATTGTCCAGGCATGTGTAAACTCCACGCTCTTAAAAGTCTTACTATACTTTACTATACTACTACCCGAGTGCTTTTCAACACTCTAAACTACAAGAGAAATTTCGTATTTCCACCGTTGCTAATGACGGCCATGTAATATCCCCTACTCTCTGTACATGTTCCGCTCTGCGTCTGCGCTTCTTACACTGCATATAAGGGCCGGTCCGCCTTAAGGGAGATAGTTTTTTAACCCTTTACTGCCCAAGGGGTCTCCCTTTGACGAGTAAAATCGTCTGGCGTTAGACAGAGTAAAATCTATAAGTCACTCTTGGGCAGGAAAGGGTTAAGGGAGATAGTTTTTTAACCCTTTACTGCCCAAGGGGTCTCCCTTTGACGAGTAAAATCGTCTGGCGTTAGACAGAGTAAAATCTATAAGTCACTCTTGGGCAGGAAAGGGTTAAGGGAGATAGTTTTTTAACCCTTTACTGCCCAAGGGGTCTCCCTTTGACGAGTAAAATCGTCTGGCGTTAGACAGAGTAAAATCTATAAGTCACTCTTGGGCAGGAAAGGGTTAAGGGAGATAGTTTTTTAACCCTTTACTGCCCAAGGGGTCTCCCTTTGACGAGTAAAATCGTCTGGCGTTAGACAGAGTAAAATCTATAAGTCACTCTTGGGCAGGAAAGGGTTAAGGGAGATAGTTTTTTAACTAATGAGTGTTGCTAATGAGCTCATTATTTCGTGGTTGTAGAAATGTGGGCTCGTTGACAAACTGTGAGAGGCGCTAGGGCCTAGGGGTTAGTACACTGGGACACTGCGAAAAGACGAGAGAATGTGAACATTTTAACAATTTTTAAGGAAACTGGTGAATATTTAAGGTTAAGATTTACACTGGAGGTAGATTGTTTTATGTTTATTTACCTCTCAATTTTCATTTTCATAATCTTGCTTCCAGTTTTTGCTATAAGCTCGTAAGTTCGCACGTTTGGACTAAAATTGTGCCAGCGATGTATCAATGGTCTCGTTGCTGACGCTGACCACCTCGAGAAGTCGTGACGTCACGCGCGTGCGTTTTCCCGCGGTGTCGTACACTAGACTTCTCATTGGGAGGCCTGGGTTCGACCCCTGATTTGGGTCACTGTATTAGAATATTGTTGTCTTAACGCCAGGAGAGAAAGTGTCCAAAATTAGAAAAATATTTCAGAGGAAAAGTATAAAAGCGCACTAGTCAGCCTCCGCCATTTTCGATGCCATCGAAATTATGAAAATTGTATGGTGAAGCGCAATCTTATTGTATTGCTGTAAGTTATATCACTGGAAGAGTTTAATTACCTTTTGCAAGTTTTTCAGTCACCTTGCTCGTTTAGGCACGCTCCGCATAAAAAAATAATACTGAAACTCTCGCATGTAAACAATAACAAAAGGTGTGGCTGAATAGGTCCCTTTAAATTATTGATCTTGACGTTCTGGTATTCTTTTGCAATCCTTGCAAATCCTGAGGGTTCCTCCCAGTTTTTTTTTATCTCCGTATTGGAGATAATGGAAAAAAGAGATAACCCGATGATGTGTCTTTGATGTAAAATATTACAGTAGTGTAGTAGCTACCGCAGGCTTGTAATTCTACTTATCTTCTAGTGTATCAGTTTGCTGTTATTTTGAAGGATAGGGGTATTGTTCCTGCTGTTTGTTCTATTTTTTCTCTTGAAAGGGTAGCCTGCCACGTATGAAGTGACGTATGTGACGTATTTGAGGGCTGCTACCTTGAAATATCATTAATGTTTCCGAATATCATTAATATATCATTAATGTTTCCGTCTCCATGCTTTCTTTGAAATACTCTTTAGACTCGGAAATAGACAAAATGTCTAACGTGAGAACAATAAACACAACTTCTACGTCCCTGGCGATCCAATGGAGTTCTTACTCTGGTCATGGTACTTTGATAGCTTATCGGGTGCTGGTTTTAAACCAAGGACGACGAGAGAATAGAAAGAAGCGTGACTTACCGCAGCTGGAGGGCGAGCTAATAAGGAACTTTACTGTTGGCCCGAATATAACAGCAGTTGCGATTGAAAACCTTACTGAGTCTACAAAATACTGTATTCGAATTAGCGTGATCATAGAAGAGAAAGGCGATGGAAAGCTAAGCGACTGTTTCTATTTCTACACCGAGGAAGGCAGTAAGTGGTGATTTTTACAGTAATATAATTAGAGAAAATAACAAGGGCAGTCCCTCAGATGACATGACATTGTAAGCAAACAAAAAGAGGAAATGGAAAAGCAGATAACAGAAGCATGCTAAACTGCGTGCCATAAGTCTAAAATAAGATAAGAAAGGGAAAGGTTTCCTCGAAGTTGACATTAAAAGAGCTCGGTCACGGATGACACAGTTTGAAAAGTTTAGCCTAAATACAATCCACTATTTCAAGGTTTCCTTTGATTTGAAGGCAATTTTATACATTGCCACAGTCTTCCTCCACCTCCTACTCCTCCTCCTCCTGAATTAAATGTTACATTCATCATTTATTTTCTAGCCAAGCCTCGCCTGCCGTCTCCAAAGTCATATCTAAGCAGCGACGGCTCGTCATCCGTTACAGTTCATTGGGAACCTCTGCCCGATGTTGCAGAAGGTCTAATACGAGGATACATCGTGGTCCTCGGTGATGCAAATACAACAATCGTTCTTGGAGCGTGCATGACGAATACCACTGTGGTTTCCAGCACCTGTATTCAAGTAGCTGCTTTTACAATGGCAGGGATGGGAAACACCACCGGATGTCTCTCAATAGATAAAGGTATACAAGCGTTTCTTTTCGTTATTGGCGTGCAATAAATAAGCGCTTCCAAAAGATCCAAATTTCACCAAGTGAATGGAATAATCATAAAACCTAGTCGATCGCTCGCGAATAGCAAAATAGAAGTACCACATGAAAATAATAGCGATAATATGTATGGTAAAACGCTAGGGTTTCATCGGCGTACAAAAAAGTTAGAAACACCTTATGCAGCAGAAATAAACATTATCGCGTCAGTAATGCTCATCTTTCACCTCGGCTATCATTTTATTTAGTAAGAGCCATATAAAATAATTCTATGAGCAAATGGGGAAACGCCTGTTAGCGCATAAATTCTGGCCAAAAACTGAACAGTCTTTTCACGACAGCCGCGCTGGTGTAGCATTTTAATTAAGTTGCAACTGAAAATTTTCAACCTTGAGATATGTGTGCGCTCTTTTTCAGAAGTTCGGTTGGTTAACGAGACTGCTCCTAAGATCAGTGCATCCATAAGAAGGTCACTAACAACAATTCAGGTCAAGTGGGATCTTAGCGCAATGACTGGTGTTAAAGGAGATATTAAGGGATTTAAATTGGTTTATAAGCTTGTGAAAGTCAATGGGAAACGCATCGATAATCACAACAGCACAAGAATTGTTATGTGCAGTAATTTCACAGAATATGTTTTGGCTGAACTTTCACCATTTGCGGAATACGAAATCAAAATGGCGGTTCTTACCTCAGAGGGTACTGGAAAATTTAGCGACGCCACTTATGGAGGTAAGAACTTCATGTCACCGAAAATGAAAATTTGAGAACGCACTATAGTGCTTGTTGTAAAAATAATGATTTTCTATTGCAAACCATACTGAGTTGATAGAAAATATGGGTGTTTTAATCGTTGCAATAATGTTTTGTGATGCTAGCATAAATAAGTAAAGTGCATGACTGGAGAATAATTGGAACTAAATTGGATTGAATTTAGGTGCTGACTGTTGTATATTGACTCGCAATACCAGCTCCCTTAAATACTGTAAGGTTTGGTCGAAATATACGGGGATACACTAATTGTGTAATTTATATATATATTTCTCAGTTATGATATTTCTATTCAGTTTTCATAAATCGGCTTTGACAATCCCGAAATTGCTCAAAATTCGAATAGCATTATTCCAAGATTCAGAAGTTTTAATCCTCATTTTCATTACTCTCCAAATTGACTTCATACTTCAATATTTAACCGGCATTGAAATTGCGTGTTCAACTCTATGCGTTTGTTTTCGTATAAAGGTATTCCATATTTTTTGACCTCCTTGACAGAGACGTGCGCATGCCCAGAATTCATCACAGTGCCATCGAGTACGGACGTCAACCAACAAGACTTAGACCTGAACAGTATTTCTTCTGGGCTAACAAAAGTGATCTCAAAAGTTCTGATCGACACGTGTGGTATGTGCGAGGAATACAACAAAACAAAACTCATCTACAGTAACCAAAGCAATTCGGACGAGTTTGTTTTCCCAGTTACAAAGACCTCGTATGGACGCAGTGCATACAGCAGGTTTATACCAGTTATTCAGGTTCCCGGAGTGGTGGTGATAACTCGGAAAAAAGATCTGAGTATGGTTTTGACCAATGTGGCGAGTGGTTCAGTTTTGAATTCTTGGCCCATTTCTATTATAACCATTCTGTTGGCAATGTTAGCAGGAATTATCATATGGGTTCTGGTATGTATCATATAAACTAATAATATACTATTAAAATTAAAATACCGAAAGCCCTCCTCTTTTAAGCCCCTCCGTCTCGAATTCCCGGTACATAATTTGTAGGATTTAAGGGTTTTCGACTTCATTCAATAGATGCGAATCAAGTTTGGCGTATGATAATTACCTAAGTCAGTGCAATTAATGTCATTTATGCTGTCTACGTTTATTTCAGGATTCCAAGGAAAACCCTGAACACTTTCCGCGCCAGTTCATTAAGGGAGCCGGCCAAGGATTCTGGTGGTCTTTCATTTCCATGACAACAGTGGGGTACATAACAAATTAGCACAACCGTTGATTAATCAACGACGGTCAGGAAGGTCCCTCTCCCGTTCAGTGACTACCATCACTGACGACTAGAGCAGCGTGTAAATATGTCAGCTAAAAGAAAAACGTCTTGCACTGAAACAAAATATCTTGTACTGAAAGAATCTTTTCTTGTACTGGCGTAAAATATCTTGTATTAAAAGAAATTAAAGTATGAAATGATCCTCGGAGCTGTGCATTAGGGAGTATAGTTTGTGTGTGGTAGCTAAACCAACCTTTGTTGGACTCTCGGGTTCTCATTTTGCACAAGTTTGGAAGTTCAGTTGTGCAGTTGTTTCGTGAGGAAGAATAAGCTGATTCAGGACTCATAGAGGCATCAAAAAACATAAATCACTTTCGCAGAAGCACATTGCCTTGGGAATATAGATTAGAAATATCCTTCTTAAAGCAAGAACAGGAAGCTTTCACTAGTCTCCACTGCTAGACTGAAACCCTATTTCGAGCTTAATCTCTATAAAACGGTGTGATGACGATGTTCGTTTTACGTTCCTTTTAGGTACGGCGATCTTTGTCCCAAGTCCATACCGGCCAAAATATTTGCCATGATTTGGTTTGTGGTCGGTCTTGTTATCTTTTCAGTCTTTATGGGCGTTTTAGCATCGCTACTGACCGTAACTACAGTCAAGAAAACAATTGGCTCGCCAAGTGGAACAGACACTGAAACGGTAACTGACCAGGCGTGAAGGCCTACTTAGTCACCATGAATTTGTTCATCTTTGGTAATGCAAAAAAAAAAAAACCGGGCGACGCACTCCCTCATCTGGGCTATACGGGGAAGTGCCGTTGCATAGGGTATGGTTTTTGACCTCTCAGTCCTGAACAGGGTATTTAATTCAAGCGAGTCTGTCCTAATATAAACAAGGTATGGATATTAAGGAGTCGTCCTATACAGGGTATGGCTTCAAGACTTTCGTCTAGTTTGTCCGAAATCAGAAATGTTCATCAGTATTTATTTAGCTGGTGATCAGTCAACTTTAGATCATTTTCAGGACTAGATATTAGAGCTAGGTTTTCCTTGGTCCTAATCAGGGTATGTGTTTGAGGTTATTTTGATCCTAAACAGGGTCAGGGTTTCGGTCCATCAACGGCACCCCTGTACCCAAACATGGGTCAATTGGCCCCCGGGGGGAAATTTGCTTCAAATCAAAGAAACCTTGAAATAACAGTTTATCAACGAAGAAAACAACAAAGAGATAACAAAAAACTGACAAGAAACAAGGATGGATTCGAATGAAAAATAGCTAGAAGGATTACTGTTGTTGACAAAATGAAAAAAATAAGGTTTAACGTTTAAAGACGGTGTATCATCCGGCGAACTGGTATTTATAGTTAGTTTCTATCATAGCTGTGTAATATCAAACTAGGCCTTTACATCTTATCGATGCAAGGCACTTTTCATTTGCAATTTAAAAATTGACGAAAAATGAGCTTCTGTTTGTACATATAATCTTCCAAAACAATATAGCTGAATCGCACCCAGACTGAGCTAGCATTTTGTAGGTCAATGATATTGCTAATTTTTTAACTCCGCGGTAGCCACACCTCGGACTAAGAATTACGTTTTATTAAATTAATTGTTATATAGTTAAATTTTATATTATTGCAGGTTGCTGTTGTGGCTGATTCACCCGAAAAACGTGTTGCACTTGGCACCCTTAGTGGCAAACTCAGTGTTGGTAAGATGTCTGCAATATCTTACGGTGTGTGTTCGATTAACTCAATTCCGAAATAAGAATTAATAGGTGGAAATGACCCTCTAAATGCACAGAAAAGAATAAAAAGGAACAAGGACGTCATTTCGGCTTCATATTCTCGCAGCCGTTTTTGTCGAAGTAAACGAGCTTTTATACATATACAAAAAAAGGATAATAACAAGCTGTTCAAAGGTTTCCGTTGAAAAATCTGTTGGCTTAAATGTTCAAGGTGGGTAATCCGTGGAAGAGCTCCTTTATTTGACTGTAAAATTCTGTTTATCCTACTTATAAAGTACTTATCACTTTATAACAAAGCTATTTCGGAAGAAACCAAAACTCTTATAAAAGCACTGCCAACATCTCATAATTGGTCTCATGAGGTGACTCTGTTTCAGGCAAAACATTCCCGGATATTAAGCATCTGGTGGAGGCACTAAAAGACCGCACAGTTGAATCCATCTTGGTGGATATGTACACACCCGTGAAACGCAAGGATTTGTTCAATGGTTCGTGGTTTGAGGTCGCCAAGCTGTTAGAAGCTGAGATCTCTCACGGTGTCCTTCTACAAGGAAGTGCTGTTGGTTTGGCAACAGAACTTGAGAAAATGATCATAGCAAATGACGTACAGACAAGTTATTTAAAGGAAGGAAACGGAGAACAAGGAAATGAGGTGAAGAACAGAAGTATTGCCTGTCTATCTTTTGAAACGAAAGAGGCCAAGTGATGGCGAACAATTACTCTTACGTAAAATGATAAAACCTCTTCAGAAGTCCTTCAGTTTCGCGCCATGACCGCGTTTAAATTTCGGTCGAATTTCTTCTTTTGTCTCCATCGTAGACACAAATCGACACTTTTTTAAAGTTTCCCGGGGCTACATGGTCTTCGTATTACGACACAATTTGTCGAGTTCTGAACCAAATTACCCTTAAAATTTAAGAAAGCTCGAAATACTAGTTCACGAAGGAAGAAAAACAACAAAGAGCTTTTACTAAGCCAAACACGAACAAAGACGGTTAACCGGATGGAGAAAATCGAGGCGGATTGCAAATGAAGAAAAAATAAATAGGCTAAAGCTTTCAAGATGCCATGCCATCTTATTCAATTGTCCTCCATACAGGGACAAGATGTCGAGAAGGGGCCTGTGACATTCTTTGAGCCCAGAAGTCCATATTTTCTCACTACTTTGTACAGCAGTTTAGCCGGTCTGGGCGTCTTTATGTGCTGTGGGCTTTTGTATCAGACATTTTGCTACAAGAAGACATCTGGAAACAACAACAGTAAGTTGAAGAGATTTCACAACTGGAATGTCCCCAGAATTAATCAGTCCTAGAATTGACAGAACGCCCAGACGATTCCATACCAACCGTATCACAAATAATCTTACAGTCTTGTGTACTTATGTACTTGTCGAGTAGTAAAGACATTTAACTTATTTTTCTCATGACTTTTTTTGACAGGAATCAGTCCAAGCGAATTCGCCCTTGATGTAAACACCAACATTAGAACTGATATGGAGACAGCGGTGGAAGACTTTTTCAAGTCCTTTAGAGCAACACACCAAGAGTTGAAGAGAAAGTGCAAGGCTGAATTAATACAGTTGGCAAAACTGAAGCGACAAGGAGGGAAGAGATTGATACTCTTTGAATTTCAGGCATAGCTCCATTCTGAATATCAACATACAAATTCTCTGTACATTTCTTACTAATGGCACCAGTTTCGAGAAAATGGATCAAAATAGAGGCAATTAATTGTTGATTGTCTTTGGTAATCATATCTATGGTCGATCACTGTTGTTCTGAAATATTTTCACAACATATTAAAGCATACTTTCTGCATAAAACTTTCCCAATTCATATAATGTTTCTATTTATAATAGTTGATGAACTGAGCTGCCTTACTTGGAGAAAAAAGTCAATTCTGGTTATTTAAGAAACGTACAGAAATACCAAGTTGGTGAGGTGGTGAGTCTATCTAAGCGTTGTGAAGTCGAAGCTAAATAGGCAAACAAGCTATAAGTGACTCCTCTCCAATTTATAAGATAACAGCTTTACAAAATTAATTTTAAGGATTCACGCCTCACATCTTTAAGGGTCCTTAAAACTTCAGACTAATAAAAAAATGTAACAAATAGTGCTTCGATTAACATTTTTCTACTGAATAAATGAAGCTTGCCTTATGTACAAAACCAGCAAACAAAACTGCTCTTTTAGCACGGTTATGCTGAAAATGTGTGAGAGACAAGGTGGCCTAATGGTTAGTACGCTGGACTCCGGATCGGACGGTTCGGGTTTCAGCCCTGGTCGGGGCACTGCGTTGTGTTCTTGGGCAAGACACTTTACCCTCACAGTGCCTCTCTCCACCCAGGAGTATAAATGGGTAACGGCGAAATAATGTTGGGGATAACCCTGCGATGGACTAGCATCCCATCCAGGGGGGAGTAGAAATATTCCTAGCTGATTAATGCTACGGAAGCCGGGATAAGCTCCGGCAGTATGGGCCACTTGGCACGAGGCTTTACCTTTTATAATTAAACTGTGACATGGAATTAGACTTAAAGATCAGTTTAAAGTGCCTCGAATAACGCTTAGTATACTTATATGAACTTTGCTCCATGTATAAGTCACAGTCAATTACTATGATGAACTAAACATCATAGTATGCATTACCATAACTGAAGTACTTTTAGAGGTAATGAGAGCGTGGCGATTTCTGCTTTATCCCCACCCTGCTTCAGTAACTTTGGTTCAAACAGGGTGAACATGCAAAAGTTGATTGTTGGAACTAAACGTCTCCATTGGGATGTTCGCCCTTTCAGTGTTACACAGTGTGGAAATTCTTTATCTTTTTTGTCGTGCCAGGTCCAAAAGCTCTCGCTTATGTTTCTTCCTCAACTTAGCATAAATCTGACAAAGCGAATGATAGAAATCGCCAACCAAGATTTCAAGCTCCCTTTGGGTAGTTTCACGTTCTATGATCACGTATATACCTGCAGCAACAAAAAAAAAAAAACAGTCAAAAGGTTACAGTGTTTTAGATGCGGCCTTGCTTCGGGCTAACGGATTTTATACATGTTTAACAAAGTCACAAATGAACCGTAACTATATCATATATTGACTTCACCTACTTAATGTAGGGTTCAAATTGCTCGTCCCTAACATCTTTTATTTCAACACCGGAGGGTATAGACAATACACGAGAGACAACTGGAACGAGTTAGGGATTAGAATCAACAAAGTCGTGGGCAAATCTTAAATAATAACCTTGCTATCAATTGTAAAGGTATATTTCGTAAAAACAAAGATACCAACATTTTGGACGCGCTCGTCGTTTAAAGTAGAATACTTGATACAGCACACCGCAGACAAAGAACAGGCCCATCACTCCTAAACTTGTATACAAGATTTGCTGGAAGAATGGACTGCTTGGATCGAAGAAAAGGGACTCGTTGGATTCCACTTCCGTTGTTTCCTATCCCAAAAATAAACTGTATAGTCAATGCAAATTATCCTAAGCCTTTTTCAAAAAGTTAGTATTATGGATTATGCTCGCAAAATTGAGAATTATGTTTTTCGGCGTGGTATAGTTTTATACTCCCTTTCCACAACTAGATAACAGAGAACGTATTACCGTGACATCGGACAGGGGTCGTGGTTCGGAAAGGAACAACAAAATGGAAAAATAACTTACCTCTCCCTTCTCGCTGTCTTCAAGAAATTTGGTTTGCACGTTATCATTTGCAATCATCTGTTTAAGTGCAGAGGCTAGTTTCAAAGCGTCTCCTTGCAGAACAACGCCGTGGGACATTTCCGTCTCGAGCAGTGCCGCAATTTCGAACCAAGAGCCGTTAAACAAATCTGACCGTTTTACAGGTAGGTACATGTCAACAAGCACATAGTCAACTTCGCCGTCTTTTAGTGACTGAGCTAGCTTCTCTACGGTTGGGTAGGTTGTTGCTAAAAGTATGAAAAATATAATTATTATATTGCTGGAAATTTTATTCCCCAGCAGCTTCAGTTCTCATTGGCTACCTCGAGGCCATATTACTTCTATGACGATGAAACTGTTTCCCGTTCAAAAAGTATCTGGGCGAAAAGCACTAAAGAATACATGACGAAGGGAGTGAAAGAAATCATAGGTGGGTGGGAGAGGGGAGGGGGTGCCCAAGAACCAAAGATTCATACTTAGTTTGAACTTGCTGCTAAGAGATCCCAAAGCGTGCCGAGCTTCTGAAGAGTTAGCGATTGCTGCAGCCTGTGAATTAAAATAAAGAAAATTGTATCTACATAGAGCTATTGTGGTCAGGGCAAAAGACTTCTAATGAAACTGCAATCAAATGCAAAGTGCAATGTTTCATCCCAGACGGGAATCTTATTAAGCCCCTAAAAGAGACCTTTTAAAATGTCCTTCTTATGCTTGGTCGGTCTCTACCATGTAACAATTGAAGTGCTATCCAACTGGAGAGTTTCACATCTAAAACGTTTTTAAGTTCTGTCTTGAATGCCCTGAGTTAGACAAAAAAAAACAGTAATCCCGCCAAGCGAGTATCTATGTTGTTTTATAGGGTAGTCCCCAGGGAAATGTAGCTAATAAATATATCTGAAAGCTATAAAGACTGAGCAGCTACAAGCCCTCTCAACTCTATTGTCTATGAACCAATCTGCTTCGAGTTGAACTCGCGCGTGTGTCGACAAACATACATGAGTGCATAAACTAACGGACTAACGCTATAGCTTGCACGTAAGCAAAACAGTGGAACTGTTCGTTTAAAGATGGGCCCTTTACTGAAATAATAACCTTATTTCCTCCGCTACGAACCACTGTTGTTTCTGGATGCATCACGGTAACAGTTAATATAGAAGATACTGCACTCATAAGGAATGTATACAGCACCAGGCTGACAAATAACCAGACAATCGAGAAAGCTCTAGCTGGGTAAGACTTGGGACAGCGATCGCCATATCTGGACATAGAGAATGTTAAAAAAGGATAATTCAAAGCCTAGCTATTTACAGATCATTAAATCGATCTCCTTCATTACAGTGGCCCTAGAAATTTCCCACACTCTATATTCAACGGATCAGTAAAAGTCTTAAGCTTGACAAAACCTCTTCTTGGATTTGATTTAGGTTGTAGGTTCAATCAGGGACGGCGGAGCGTATTTGAAAGTGGGGGGGGGGGGGGCAGTTTGTAGGGGAGTCTGGGGGTCCTCCCCCAGAAAATTTTTAAACCTAGAGGCTCGGAAATGGTATTTTCAACGTTCTCTATGAGATATTTCATAAAAAAATACAACCTGGATAAGTGTAAAATGACAGGTACTTTTTGTGCTACAGCAATATTTAGTAAGGTTTGTAAGCTTGATACATATTTTACAGCCTTCCACGATATATCCCGGCTTTAGTACACTAACCTGGGTTTTTACACAGGCTCCCCGTGTGTGGAAAGGATGCGCGTAAGGAAGTACGTAAACACGAAAAGTTTCCTACAGGTTTTGAACAAGGTTGTAGCTTTGTAAATTCTCGTCATTAAATGAAGCAAGTAGGATTCAAGCACTTGTTTCATCTGGTTAGTGCCCTATGTATTTTACGTCTTTTCTCAAATAACTACTGAGCATGAATTGAATTAACGATAACGGAAGTATTTTGTTTACCAATAACCTCATCTAGGGGGATAATCTGTGGTGAATCGGACTTTTTCCGTTTACGTTTTCCTTTTTCTTTAGAATTATATTTTAAATGAGGTATTCTCCTTTACTATTAGGTTCACGACAAATTTATATCCTCACCCCACGGTTGTCATGGTTATGAAAGACAACCAGAAACCGTCGTAAGCTCCTTTGATGAACCCTGTAGGGAGATCACCAAGGTTCCCTTTTCTATCCTAAGAGGAAAAATACAGCTAAAATATCACGTCGCCACCTTGAAAAAGTATTTTCTGGCAATTATTTGTGGTCGATTGCTCTCGTTTGTGAGCGAATGAACAAACCCAACAAACGAACAAAACGAGTTATAAACAACAAGTAGATGTTCAGAGAATAAAAGAATAAAAATAGTTTATATGACATCAAAACATCGTCATAAAAGTTGCCTTTGTGATAGGGGATCTAAAACAAACATCAAAGTATTTTCAATGTGAAGTTGTATCACTGAGTTGTATTTCGTAACAACTCAATCAGCGTTCGAGATTGTTACTTTCGGTATGTACCAGCACTCGTAAAATATTGTCAATACTTTCAGGGGGTACGGGGGTAGGGAGACAATTACTTGCAAAACTTACCAGAAACCAGACAGTGACGCCCGCTAAATAAATTATTAGCAGAATCAAAGAAATAACAGACCACGTATCAAGTATAGAGCCAGTCATGATTGCTTCATAGAAACGCTGGGCTGACTTATCTCGCCGTTTTATAACCAGTACTCCAGGTACCTCCAACACAGCCACAAACTTGCTGAAGTAGCTGCCTCTTGGACGAATCACACTGACCGGAAAACGAAGGTTGGATTCTCCATCGTCTACGCCTGTAAACAGCAGCTCAGTTTTTCCATGCTCCATGCAGTATCCACAAGATTTTCTAATCACGTTTGCTATGACTTCACTTATACCTCTGGGACCGCCTTTGTCCAGTGGTGATAAACCTTTAAAAGTTGTCAAATATTTAGGACAGCGACAGGTTTCTGCATTGAAGACGAAAGAGACGTTTTAACTGCAAAAACGTTCAAGCTTTCTGCTTTGCATGCACTGCGGATCTTTCGTTCTGGATGATATTGAGCCTCACTTAGAGCAGAACGCTAACTAACAAACACCATTATTTAGGGCAGTTCTTTTACGGCCTTATGTCGTTATTCTACAGCTAAACCCTATAAATTCAATTTGTAATAATAATTACTCCCCTTTGAAAAATACGAATATGGTAATTACAACGTGGTCCCTTACGCTGCTCTAAAAGTACTGAATCCAGTTTTACCACTGGTTTAATTCACAAATATTTTTAAGTTGACAAAGTTGATTTTTTTTTGTCTATTATAAATGTTGCTTATTTTTCGCTGCTTAAATTCTTGCTGTCACTTGGTCCTACTGTTTATTTTTTGCTGTTTTCTCAAATGTTGCAAATTCGTATACTCACTCATCTTCTTTTCGAAAATTGTATCGAGCACTTTCCCGTACATAAAACAACATTTCCTATCTTTACGACAATGTACCGAAAAGGTTTCATTGGGCACGATCGCGCTGAACTAACAAAAAAATAGGCGGACGTTACAATTTAATGATGTGTATTTTCTCCACTAAACGCCTCCCAGCTTATTTTAAACTTTGCCTGGTGGACCAGCACTTATGAAACTATGGTTGTTTACCATTTACCAAAAAAATCCGGAAATTCCGAATGGAATGTAAATGGAAAGACTAATTTTGTCTCCCCGAACGGAAACTTTCTCGGGAAAACGGGATTTCTTGAAAGGTAGTCCAAAATTCCCAAACGGAATTTCCGAACGGAAAATGTGCTTACCATTTGCCATTCGCCACAAGTTGCAGGCCTCATGTGTCAAACTCGCCCTTGGCCTTCTCGGTAAGTTGGGTCTGTTTTGTAAATTTAACACGCCTTTTCCAAACGGAAATTTCCAATTCGTACTTTTGCTTTCCATTTGCACAAACCGTCGACCAACCGGTTTCCCCGTGTAAATGGTAAACAATTGCAACCTATATCTCTTTCTAGTAGCTATGCCTCTAGAGAAGCTTATTACACTCTTATTATTCATGCTAGCTGGAGGGGCACCACATTGGAGACCCGGCGTTTCATAGAGAAGATACTGTATCAGGTGATGTAATGATCTGTCTTACCAGCTAAAGCCGGAGCACTAAAATTCCCAAGTCCTTTAGATGTGTAAGCAGCTATCTGAACTTGATACCTTGTAAACAGTGAGAGATTTCTAAATACGACTGAAGTTTTTGAAGCATCTTCTACTAATACGGATTTCTCCAGTAGATCTTCACGAGGATCGATGGCGCCACTTCCGCTTTGTTTCAAGTGTATTTTATAACCAAGTACAATGCCATGGAGAACACTTGCCGGAAGTAAATCCCATGTTACCTTAATGGCGGTTGGACTGTAGAACTTTTGTACGACAAGATGTGGAGCTCCACTGGGAACTATTGAAACGAAAATGTTAGTTCTACGCTTTTGCTCCAACAGTTACTGGTTACGTTATTAAAATTTGCGATACATGTTAAAATTTAATTTCGGTACGTATAGTTATAGCGCATCTACCAGACACCATTAATTGTGTATTTTTGAATATATTCCCATATTTAGACCCCCTAAAACAAAGTGACTGAATGACACACTTCGTGGGATGTTATCAAGCAGCACGCTCTACCCATATAGCTTATATAAAGTAGTACCCCCGGGTCCTACGACTCCAGATACCAAGCCCCTCCCGGCCATCCTGTTGCCAAATCCTAACTTCCCGAACACTCACCATCTTGGTCAGTTGTAACGTTAAAACAATCACTTTTGTTGCCATCTCCGATCCTTGTGAAGCCAGTTAGCTGTATACAGTATTCCGTGAATTTTTCCAGGCTGGTCAGATTGAAACTTAACTGATCAGTTGTTACAGTTCTGAAGATGCTTTGTGAGGGAAGCTCACTTGTCTTCACATAAAACACTTTGTAACCAAGAAGTATTCCATGAACGGATGTTTTGGGTATGTTATCCCACCGGACACGAATACTGGTAGAGCTTGTGTTCTGCGCCCAAGTAATCAGTGGGGGTTGGCTGGGAACTGCGAAGTGAAAAATGTAAAAGCATGTTAATAAAAGGTTACCCGGTGTAGTGGAAAATACAAAACAAATACTTCATATAAACACAACTGAAACTTTCAGAAAGTTAGCCAGACGGCTATTAAAGAATGAACAGAGAGATGATCCAGCGAATATGTGGAATACCGAAAATAACATCCAGCTATTAGATTAAGAAAATAGCCAAGTTATTAAATTTCCAATGCATACCATCTTCATCTGTGCTTATGCAAGCAGTCTCTGTTTGATTACCGCTCCCCAAACGGTTGAAAGCTTCAGCTGACACACAATATTTTGTAAATTTTTCCAATCCTACCAGGTCCTTGCTAAGAACGCCAGTATCTACGGTTTCAGGGTCATTTATGCTTCGCCGTCCAATAGAAACAGATTTTTGGTGGAATATTTTGTATCCCAGGATAATTCCTCTCCTATTTTCGAGAGGCAATGGGTCCCAAGTGACTCGAATGCCTGTGGAGCTGATGTTAAAGGCAGTAAAATTCTGAGGAGGAGCATTAGGAGCTGAAAGATAAAATTTATTTTATAAGAAACGTGATTTGACGATTAAAGACAAAAAATTGAAGACCTATACGGAGATGTATAAGCATAACAAGAAACAGAAGGAAAAGAAGAAGGAAAAGAAGAAAAAACATAATTAATTATAAACAAAAGAAGCCGAGAAACAGAAGAAGCAGAAAAAATAATAATAGGAAGAAGCAGAAACAGAAGAGAAGAAAAAAAAAAAAGAAGAAGAAGTTGACGGGGGAAGGAGGAAAGCAAGAAAATGAACCAGAAAAGTACTATTTAAGTTCCGCCATAAATGTTTTAGGCTTCAAACCAAAGCAAGTAATCGTGCGTTCACTTACGTTCTTCTTCTGTGGTCACGAACAGACACTGGCTTCTGTTACTAACGCTGTTGTTATCGAAGGTAGCTAGCTCTATGCAGTAATTTGTGAATACTTTCAACTCCTTCAATTCCGTAGTAAAATTCAGTGTACACAGAAGGTTATAAACTTCCAGATCCTGGTTGTGCTCCCTGTACGTCAGTTTGAAGCCTGATACATTACACTGGCTTTGGTCATCTTCAGAATTCCAGCCCCACGTGACATTAATGGTAGAAGAGCTTGTATTGTGGGCAGTTATTAAAGATGGAGGTTCTGATGAAATAAGAAAGTTGTAGAAAGTCAAGGAACAAAATTGTTATTTGTAAGCAACTCATCTCTCTCATTGTCGTCATCATCACCAGAATTTCAGCTTTGATTTCTGGACATCCTGTCTAGAAATCAATTTTGATGAATTGACATCCCCTTCCATCCTTGTAATCCTACCTGTTTTGTCTTGTTTTGTGGAATCTTTTTATCGAATTTATCCGTGTATTTGGTGGCCTTTGGCACAATAATATGGAAATTTTAACATAACAATTTATAGAATCAGGCGTGACAGTGTCTCTTTAAGAAATGTATAAAACAAACAGTCGCCAGCAGCTTGTGATTTCCAAAAATTCCCGTGGTGTTTTAATTTATAACAGTAGTCCATTGCTCTGGACTCTATCTCTATTTCTTAAGTAAAGTCTTTAATTACAAATACATGTACTCGAATATTTACAAACCAACACCTGTTAAGGTTGCATGCACATTAAAATTAGACCAATAAACACTTTCCCTTTCGTACAGAAGTTTTAAAAATAATTTCTGGCATCCAATTACAGTCAATATGTTTACAGCGAACATGTTCACAATCAGTCTCAACCTGAACCTTAACAGTCTTCGTTCAGTTTTTATTGGTAAAAATCTATTTGATTTTTCTTTGTCTTAGTAAACTATTGCGGCACTGAAAGGTGACCGTTTTAATTTGTACATCGAAAAAGCAAACATGGCATTTAATATTTCCTGTCATACATTGGGAGGGAAGATTGACATTCGAATGAACAACGTCGATCAGTGAATATTAAGTAAACATTCTCCACTCCACAAGCAGTCTCGAATCTTATCCACTCGTTTTTATTGTCTCCTATCGCCCCCTTAAATCCTTTTTCTCTTAGTAAGCTACTATTAGATTTTGTTCGAATTGGAAAATTTCTTGGCCTCGGGACACAACTTGTTAAGAGTAGTCATGTTAATATATAAGCTAGAATAGGAACAAGAAATGCGTGAGTCTTTAATACATGCTTTTTTCGGTTTACTAAAAACGTGTACTTATGATTCGTAAAAATATGCCTAATGTATAATATGCAAGAGCTCAGGTGCCAGAATTGTACAAAAAGACTGAGACAGACAAAATTGCAACAAGTCAGCATATGTATGTTTCACGCGGATCTTTGTTTTACCGAGAAAACTTAACACGAAATATACCAAAGTACCTTTGATATCTGCTGCAACAGTTATTTAAACATTCCCCTCGTATCTGAAACATTACCGAATCCAACAGTGGCTTAATTTCAAGCATTAGGTTTCTTTTTTCTTTTTAAAATACTGCTACTTACCAAGTACAAGTCCTGATGTTAGCCCGATTTTCCATAAAATCACATGCGCCACATACGATATAGCTAATACTTGAAGTAAAGAGTAACGGTTTGTTTGAAACATCATGTTCTTCACGAAGGTGCCACTTATTATATTTAAACTGGCGATATTGTCGACACATAATTACTTGTAGCATTGTTCATAAAAGATGTATTTGTTTTGCTTTTCACGTTTTAGTAAATCACCTGCTGTTATGTTTCTTCGGTGCATATTTATCCAAAGTAAACGCGATGCACATTTAGTGCAAGTTTTAACTTTAACGCCAACGATGACAGTTTTGCGATCATCAGTAAATGTTTTGATTATAACGTGTCTCAATTTTCACCGCCCCACTGGTAAAAATGTTATAAGAATAACGGTGAAACCAAATACAAACTAGCATTTCCTAACAAGAAGTTTTTTGCAAGTTAAATTAATAATTTACTCTGATCATGATCTTTAAGTACAGTGAAAAAATACAATTAAGATACAGAAATGTTTTTACATCTTATGTTCATAAAAATACTGTCCAAATCACGAATCAATGAATGTCATAGCTGGTTTTCACCGTCGCACCATCAAAAAATAAACTCGAAGCCATGCAATGAAAAAAATCTGATAAATTCAAATGTTATAAAATATTAATTCATGAACAACATCTCCAAGTCTCAGGTCTGTGCAGTACACCATTCTTGAGTTATTTGCCGAAGCATTTCTAACAAATTTATAGAGCTCAGTATGGAAACGCCATGTAGTGCCCAGCTTGATGGGCACCAACATGACCGGAAATCAAAGAAGACATCTGGCACTCACTTTTGCTATTTCCTCACGATCAAGTGTATATACACATAAACACCTTTCCTAATACTTGAACTGTTTAAACTGCAAAAATTTTACGAAAAGACCTTTACTTAGAGCACAACAGCATTGTCATGGCGCCATCGTGAAGTCACGTACGGCGGAAATCCCAGTCGAAAATTCAACATGCTGTATTTCAAACACAAAGGATGCTATCTAGCTGGAAAGTTGAATATATATATATATATTAGGATTTCTTTCAAAATTCAGCAGGCCCACCGACCAGTCACTTACTTTAGCAAGTAACCTAAACGGGTCATTTGAACTTTCCGTTTCGTACAGAAGTTTTTAAAAATAATTTCTAGCATTCAATTACAGTCAATATGTTTACAGCCAACATGTTCACAATCAGTCTCAACCTGAACCTTAATTATGATCTTCGTTCAGTCTTTATTGGTAAAAATCTGTTTGATTTTTCTATGTCTTACAGTAAACTATTGCTGCAATGAAAGGTAACCGTTTTAATTTGTACATCGAAAAACCAACAAGCATTTAATAACGTCGATAACATTAAGTAAAAATTATCCACTCCACTTTTCTTTCCGAAGGTAGATCTTGGGATGTCTATTTGACCCTAACAATAATATTAATCTTTGCTGCTTGCCACTGGGTTTTGCACTCATTTCCCAATATTATCAAGAAATGCGTGAGTCTTTAACGCAGGACAACGGCGTTTTTGAAGCATACATTCTGGAGAGTTTTTCGAATTACGCCATCTTCGCTGAGCGAACTAGCCGTATTAGTACTCGCTATTTGAATGGTATTCTGGACACCGGATCATTAAGGATTCTGCCCTCAGCTAGCTATCAATTACACTATTACACTGAAGTAATTGATCGTTGCATGGCTGATTGACTGACTGAAAGTTGCGTGAAAACGTTGCAAAACGTTAACTTCATGATAACTTTGAAGTTTGTGATAACCTAATTTTAATCTTTATTGTTACTTTTCAGGCGACAGCTACGACACAATAGAGCAACTTGTAGCTGCGTTAAAATCTGGTGAAACGACGCCATATGATGCTTACAGATATGTTTAAAGGAACGTGGTTTAAAGTAGCACAGCGTGCCGAGGCTGGCATCTCGCATGGAATTGCTCTTCGAGGAGAATCTATGAAAATGCACAAGGCGTTGAAGTATTTCATCGCACAGAACAATGTTCAATCAAATTATCTTTCATCCGGAGATAAGGAAAAGGTAGCTGGTTGCTGTAAGTTAAAACTTTGGGTGTGCTTTCGAAAGTCCATACGCTATTTGAGACAAGATTATGAAATTTTCTTTTACCTACTTCATACCTGAAAACAATCGAACTGCTTCGGATAGCGTACGTACCTGAGAAAGGCTTCAAATCCTAAATTAAATAGCACTTCTCGAGATAAATTATGAATATAATAAAAACGAATTCTTCTAAGAATGCGGACCAAAAAGGTGAAAATCCACCGTGACCTTATTTCAGACCAATTCCCCGCCAGCCTGGTTCCCCCAAATTCAACCACCGCACCTAGCCCCCGGCAATGACTCATTATTGTTATTTGCTATTTGCAGGTCAATTCACCTTACCAATCAAACAAAGTAACTTTCTTTGAGATTAACAGTCCGCATTAC
Organism: Blastomussa wellsi; assembly: GCA_947652115.1. Taxonomy (NCBI): domain Eukaryota; kingdom Metazoa; phylum Cnidaria; class Anthozoa; order Scleractinia; family Plerogyridae; genus Blastomussa; species Blastomussa wellsi. The sequence goes on from OX393571.1 coordinate 17,525,207, forward strand.
GTTCTGACTATGATTGTAGCAAGTTCTCTTCTCGGTTGTGCAATTGTCTATTGGCTCGTTTATGAAATTCTTCGCCGAAGAAAGGAAAGGAAACAAAATACTCCACAGGTAGGGATGATATTCATTTGTTTTTGTGAAGAGGTAGATACAATTTGGGATAATACTTTTCTTTGAAAGAAACAGAGACATTTGGTTCCTCACACTCACAACTATTTGTTCTGTACATTGTTTAAAAAGTGGTTTATGTTGACCCTATTTAACTGGGACAAAAAGGAAGAAAACCTTCCTTCCCTGCCTACCACTGCTGAACTGTGACCGAGGGTTAAAGATTTCTTTGTTCTCTTTGTTTTGTTTTTAGGGTTAATTAAAAAGAGAGACAAAGCATCGTTTTTGACCAGAATGACAGCAATGAAGAGGAAACACAAAACACAACTTGAACAAGTGAAACCCTCTAACGAAGTCGTCACTACCCGTCTCTGAACGATTTATTTATCATTCAGAAAAAGAGGGTCATTGCTGGGAAAGCTTGTAGAACTATCTTTGATATCTTCTTTATTGTCCAGTCAAACGATTGTAAAATTGTCACGCCAGCATGACGTTGCAAGAATACGGATACAAATGTTACGGGCATAACTGCGTATCATCCATTACTGGCTGCACACAACGATACATATTGCAGGAACCTTACATAACTAAAGCAAAAAACACTGAGATACTTTTGGTTAATAATGTACTCATTCCTTAAAAATTTTGTGATTTCAAAAAATCTGAAGCTTCATCTTAGCATCTATTGTCTTTAAACACGGTCGCTTTAGATACGACTGAATGCACGACTTCTAATTATTTCGGTCGTCCTCAGTTTTCTCTAAATTTCAACAACATTTTCTCATGACGAGAATTTACAGAGAAACTTTGCTAGAACCCTGTGCGGCGTGGGCAGATATTTATATAGAGAAATTTAACAATAACATTCATTCTGCTCAACTTTATCCATAACAATAATCCAAGAATCTCGCACTTTTAATTTCGATCGCCTTTTGTTCAACGGCCTAGATGAAAATATCTGGCCCGCTCGTTAACCAATCAGATTGCGGTTCACTTCACGTGGACGACTGCGCGTGTAACAAAAAAGTGAATTTTATCTCATTGAGGCAGAGAAAGTCTTTCTATCATATAAAGAAAATAATAGTAGAGTAGCGGTAAATATACCTCAGAAAAGAAAAGGGTATTATCTTTGCTTAAATAGCCAATCTGAATAGTTCGTTATGTTAAACTATAAAATAACATTTATATTTAAGTGACATCTTGTTTGGAGATTGAAATGATTGAAATGCCAAGTATTTAACATGATATTCTAAAGCCAGGCCGGACGTTTTAACTTTCCTTGGCTTGTAGCATTAATAATTAAAGTCCCCATAATGCCTTTGTTTGAAATACTTTAAGACACATATTCCCATTGGCGCTGCTAAAATAGAACTCATTAAGCACCTGCTGATCTGCAATTACAAGGCAACATGGAAATTTAGTAAGAGTGCCTCATCCAACCTCATCTAGGGATATGAAGATTTATTATGCAGATTACAGTGCCAATATTTATTTTTGATAAGCTTGTCGTGCATGGAATTTTACGCGTGAACCATGGAAGTTTGTCGTGTGATAAGTACATAGTTTAGTCGCAGTATGGACACTAACCATTGCATTTTATATCTTCACTTTATCACAGTTGCCGTTATTATTCAGGTAGGTCTGAGTTTTAATAATCGCCTGAAAGATTATTAGAATGGCAAAAATACTGCCTACTTCTGTGTTGGATTGTTTACAGGGGACGTTTTATTCTTGTTTTAAGTGCTGAACAGAGTTTCTTTCGAGTAAAAGAATGTATACTAAATATTTATGCCAACATCTTGCTGCTGCAATATCGTGTACGGACAATTCTTGTTACGGTTAACGGAATAACTATCCATGTAAATGAGTCGACTCTGGAATGCCTATATATACTTTTGACTCACTTAAGGCTGTTTTATTATTGTGTTTTTTCTCCTCTATTTCCTGGTTACCACACTAAAAGTATCGTAAGGGATGAAAAATTTCAATGTCAACTTATTTGTTTTGAATGGCAGGAATTGAATACCTTAGCTAATTGCACGAAAAATGAACCAGGTCTGTCTTGGTTTGAAATTACCTTGTTTTTCTTTAAGTGTTTTGAGTATACCCTTGTTACCACAAAAAATGATACAGAAAATTACTGCGACATCAAATTTATTAACATGTATTAGCTAAATGTGTTGAAGTTGCCGACATTGTGTCAGGAATAAAAGGAAACCAATGGCGTGAAAACAAGCCTTCCTGACTTCTGGACTCCAGAATTTCTACGTTTCCGACATGCATCTGTATTGGACTGAAACTGCATTTCTATTGCATTATATCCAAACATATTATAACGAATGATAGATTTCTAAGAAAACAAATTTGTTTTCACATTGTCAGAAATACATTTGACTATTTGTGTAAGAAACAACTCAACCATTTTGCTTCAGAATAGCCAGTTGTTTTTGACATGCGTCCGCCTTTGTTTGAGATTGACTACACGTTTTGACTACCTTTTATTTCCAGCTTACCACATCAAATATTTTGTTACGGAAACAAATTTGGCATCACAAGATACGGATTCATTCAACTAATTGCGCAAAAACAAAAACAGAAAGCATTTGGTGAATATTAAAATGTACTTCATACTGATGTCAACTTTGATACTGAGACTGAATGTATTGTGACTCTCAATTTTGTTCGTGCTTCGAATATTTTTTACTTGTTTCTTAAAGGGGCTTGGTCACGGATGACACCTAAACCTTAAACCTTCTCTAATTATAAGATATGATCCTAATGTTTATTCTCAGTTTATTACTCTTTAATGTTTTCTATATACGTTAAGGTTTCCTTTGATCTTAAGGTAATTTTATGGCTACCCAAGTTGGCATTATTGATGATGAACCCTGCTCCTTTAATCTACTGTAAATTAAGTCAGTTGTATCGACGCCATTACAAAAAAATGTAACACTTCTTTCCTAATCAAAGCGCACATAGCCATGATCTTTCATATAGATCTAGAGGTACTGAGATTCAGTTTCGTTGGCTGCGAGTTTTGGCGTCATAGTTCGCGTCATGGTTTGTACATTTTGAAAAAAATTAGGCTAATTTTTAAAATTCGATTCATCATTTGCAATTCGTCTCAATCTTTCCCATCCTATGTTGAATGAAAAACCCTTTCTTTTTTCTTACACGTACTGACCATTTTTGAGCTAGTTTCTAATTAACCCAATATCTGAAGAGGATTAACAGCGTGAAAATGCTGTGCTCTCTTAATCACAATCTCTTCATCACAATCAAGATGCAAAGAAGCCTTTTAACTAAACACGTGCCTTTTTTCGCCCAAACTCGCACTTTTGAAAACCGATTAAGGCAATTGTGTTGTATATTTTTAGCCAGTTCAGTCGAAACTGAATTACATAAACTTAGCAACACCTATTCAAAACTTATGCTATTCCTATATTAGCTTAATCACGCTTTCAACAACCGCGGGTAGAAAACCAGTACTGGGTCAGTACTTGAGGATAGGCTCATTTATCTTAACTGAGGTTCATTTGTTATATCTTATCTTTATAGGCACAATATAGCATAACATACGCTTCAAATGGTAAGTCAGCAGTTTCAAACGTAAGTTAGATATTGCATTATATATATTCCAAAATATAAAATTGCTAGTTGTACAAGTTGTTCAGAAATCATAAGTCTAAATTAAGGAATACCCTCCCCCTCCAGATCAGCATATCATAATCCTACAAGGTTACACAAAAAACTATGTCCTTCAAGATACATGGTGTTATTACTATGGCTAGACTGAAAATTAATTCCAACGATATATTCCTCTAGAGACAACGCTCTTCCCAGAAAGCATTCAAGTAATAAACACAAGTTACAACTATGTGGATGTCCGGTGGACGAACACGAATTCTAGTTTCTTTAAAGGATATATTGTTACAGTTGAAAAGATGGGCGACTGTAGTGAAGATGGAACTTTGATATTTACGAGCTGTCACTCAGAAGGATTGAACATCACAAATCTTGAGGAGCATACCACATACTGTGTTTATGTGGCGGCCTTTACAGAGAATGGAAAAGGAAACAACACTTCATGCCTCGAAGCAGTTACTGGAGAAAAACGTAAGTTTAGAATTTGATTCATTTTAGTGAGAGAATTGATGCTGTAGAACGCCAGAAACAACTAAAAGTGAATGTTCGAGTAAGCACATCTCCAGGCTTCCGAAAATAAGAAGCCCTACATGATTCTTAGACGCAAAAAAGGATCTCCGGATCATAATCCCTCCTTTCCCCGATACTCTGACGATAAGCCAATGCTATGTGGCCTTTACCCTTAAAATTATAATTAACAGCGATGCGATTTACTCTGATCATGCACCAGTTACTTCAGAGTTTATCTGCTGTATAGTACTTTTAATTATTAGTTTATATGTGTTGTGGTTTAAATTTATCCTTGGTTTAAAATTTTTTAATCCAGTTTGATTTTTATTTCCCTTTGTCACATGTTATTAGCATAATCTGAAACAAAGGGAAATCAATATCAAACTGGTTTAAAAAATTTTAAACCAGGGATAAGTTTAAACCACAACATATGCATGATTCATTAGGCCACATACGATATATTAAAATCCAGCTTGGTAGCGACACAAACAAAAGAAATTAATAAACATGAATTTGTTTGTGCGCTACCAAGCGGAATTTTAATATATCGAAAGTGGCCTATTTATGTAGAGCTTGTTATATTAAGAGCGTTTTGTCTAACATCTAATATATAGTTTGAATAAAAGACTCCCCTGACAAATGTAAACCTGGAAATTTAGTTTTAAGCAAAAATCATATACGGTTGAGAACCCCTTTTCTCCTCTGTTTTAAAATTAACTAGACTAGATGCCATTTAATTTTGCTTAGCTCGACGTGAGGTTGTACGCTTGACAATGAATACATGGTTTTCTTAAAGCCTAACATCTATTTAAGTATATATGTTTTTTTTATATATTCGATAGCGAGGGTGGATTTCAGTGCATTCAACGAAAGCTCGACCTCTATTCGGCTGAAGTGGAACCCGAAAGATATACCTCTTCCCGTTGATGGCAGTGAAGAAAGAGGGATTAAAATAGATTATCACCGCAGCACTGAGGAAAATTTAACAAGTAGCATCCTGTTTTGTGACGTGAGCTCTACATACGTGCTCAGCAATTTGACCATATTCACCAACTACTGTTTTGAGGTAGTCGCTTTCCGCCATGACGTGATTGAAACGAAGTCAGATAATAGAAAATGCGTGTTCACGGACGAACAAGGTAGGGATCGAAAATTATCTGTGAACGAAAAAAAGATATTTTGCAGTTTAATAGGCACTCATGCAAATTAAGAGTTAAGGAATCCGATTGTTCGAAATTTCCTGTCGTTGATGGTACTACGCTTATGTTGGATATAACCCATGTATGGTTGCACACGTTCCCCTTGACTTCATGGGGACAAAATATTACAAACGACCTCAAAGCTTTAAAATTTGACCTCAAGCTATCGTTTATTCAAAGAGATTTAGATTTAGCGGTCTACAAGGCTGCAGGAAGCACTGAACAAACCTTGTCAGTAATAAAGCCATTTCACGACCTAGTGTGACATCACATGGGTACTTCTGTGCATGCACAAGTTTTTACGTACTTGGGTTTATGCAACATCCTTAACGTCCCAGGGTCTGGTCTACCCACCGCCTGGACTCCCTCTTTCTCTCTTGCTCCAGGGTCGAGAAAAACAGACACCTATGGGACAAGGTTGGAGCTGCCGGCCCAAAACACAACCCTCCTCCTTTATCCGGGCTTGGGACCTGCAGGGGTTTTCCAAAGGAATAACCCCAGGCGGAGTTATTAATGAATCCAAGTTGTATAATAAAATTATTTATCTATATATACGCCATCCATCTCATATATAGAGAGTCTGATATGATAGAAGCTATTACTAGAACTGTTCTGCCTGTGGTTTTTACCTAACTGCGTCTACTTACAAATTAGCCTACTCTGGCTAGTGTCGAAGTGAAGGAAAGGGCATTAAAAGCATCAGACTTAAATTCATGCCCGTACACCGTTACAATACAACTTTTAAAAGCAGCACTAACCATCAGAACAGCTAAAGCTCATGTTCAAAACTCGAAGTTCTACCTCGCCATATCGACAAAAATAAAAGGAATCACAATAAAACTATGAGTTATTGTCTTCATACACCCAAATCATTGACTTTAACAAACATCACTAAAGGTGGATTTCCACTGTCGGGTAATTTTTTACGTGCGTAAATAAAATTATGGACGATGTATGGAAAACTTGCGTACACGTCTACGCAAGCCGTTCATACATGTCTCTAAACTTTTTTACGCACGTAAACGCGCGTAAAAAAACACGCGAAAGTGGAAATCCACCTTAAAATGGATTTGTGTGGAATCATAGGCGCAAGGGCAATTTTTTGCTAGGGTGGGGGAGGGGTAAACCATTTGGTCGCAAAATTCTCCCAAGTTGCCTTGCGCAAATTTCTCTTGCTGCCCAAAATATCTGATTTGCCCAAAATTTTTGGTTGTGTGGGGGCTGCAGCCCCCCCCCCCCCCCCGGCCGTACGCCTATGTGTGAAATTAGTCAATGACCCTGGTCAATGAGGATGACTGTTTCATGTTACTTGTCCCATTTAGCTCCTGGAGGACCACCATTGAATGTCCGAGCCAGAAATGCAAGCTCTACCAGCATCAACGTAACGTGGGAACCAATTAAGGAGAATCTACAATACGGAATTATACTTGGGTATCGTATCAGCTACAAAAAAGAAGCGTCGTCAGAAATGGTGTCTCGTCGAAAACGACGAAGCGTAGAACTGCTTGAAGCCGAAGTGCTTGGAGGAAACAAATTAACTTGGACTCTGGGAGAACTGGAAAAGTTTACCAATTACTGCATTCAAGTTGGGGGATTTAACAGTAAAGGAGATGGAAATATCAGTGATTCGACTTGTGCCGTGACAGATGAGGATGGTAGGTTTTGAATAAATGCTAACTTGGGTGGATTATCCTCTTACACTTTAATTGGGACACCACACTGCCGACGTTCAATCCACATCTCCGATTATGACTCCAGATTCGTCTAGATTCGAGACGTTTCATTCGAAACGTTTCTTAAACGTTTCTGTTTTGCTTTTGCAGTACCCAGTATGCCACCAAATATTACGGCTGGATTTAACATCAGCTCGACAAGTCTCACAATCGAGTGGAGTCAAATACCACTTGAATTCATTCATGGCAATCTGTTGGGTTATGTTATTTTATACAAGAAGAGTAGCGAGGCTGATTCCCAGAGCGTTCCGGTAGACACTGAAGCTGGCGAGTTGTCTAAGAACATTACAGGATTACTTGTATATACCAAGTACTGCGTTCGCATGGCCGGGAGAACGAGAATTGGTACTGGAAACTGGAGTACCTGTTTAAACATAACAACCGATGAGGATGGTAAGAAAATTGGTATCACGTGGATTCAAAATTTTCTTCATTGCATCCTTCCCTCAATCTCTCACCCTTTCGTAACTCCATCCTTGCTCACTCAGTTCTATTCTTTCTTCACTAGCATCTCTTCTTTCTTTCATTTCTTCTTGGGGGAGCGTTGATGGCGCAGTGGTGAGAGCACTCACTACCCACCAATGTGGCCCGTGTTCCATACCGGCCCGGTGCCATATGTGGGTTGAGTTTGTTGTTGCTCAGTTCTCGCTTCGCTCCGAGGGTTTTTCTCCGGGTTCTACGGTTTTCATCCCTTCTAAACAACCAGCATTTCTAAATTCCAATTCGGTCTGGATAGATGACCCGTATTAAAACCAGCTAAGGCTAATGCGGCTAAATATTTCACGTCTCCACGCTCCGACGAAGGGCTAACGCTCGAAACGTCAGCTTTCTAATCTCTTTACGGTGGCCAATGTACATTATCAACCCAGTTGATAAAACCAAATTATCGGCATGTAATAAAACCAGGAACACCGGAACACCACAAAACACGGAACACCGGAACACACATGGTATTTCTGATGTTCCGGGGTGTTCAGGTGTTCCGGTGTTCCTGCTTTTAGTACATGCCCAAATTATCTTATCCACCTACTAACCTAGCCAACTTATTTGAAACCCTTCAACTTTTAATATCATGTCACCTTCCAGTTCCATCTTCACCACCTGTCGACGTCACTATTATCGAGGGAACCATCCATAATACTATAAACTTGACATGGAATACACCCGCCGAGATCAACGGCAAGCTAACTGGCTACAAGATCGTGATTAATTCCACTTTGCACAACGGTTCCATACAAGTAAGAGAACTTACGACTTGCAGCAATCACATCAGTTTAACTGGAATTGACAAGACTATTGAACACCAGATCAAGGTAGCTGCCAGTACAAGAAAAGGACTTGGGCCTTTTGAATGCATCGAGTATGGAGGTAATAGAAGTAACGTGCAACAGCTACGCCATATAGCTGGTACAGTTTGAAACAAATTTCAAATACGTCATTTGCAATCCGTTTCAATCTTCCCCGTTCTTAACCATCCTTGTTCCTGTTTGGTTTCGCATCACCTCTTTAAGGATTTTCTTCCATAATAAACTATTATTTGAACGTTTTCTTCATTTTATGAGTAACTTGGTTGGTCGCAAAAATGGCTCAAAATATCCTCACGGAGCTCCTTTAAACATTGTCACGATAGAGTAAAATTTCGTTAATAAAAGCACCGAAACGAAAGACCCTTTGAGGTGTACATGTCCGTATTCAAACAGCAATGGTACACATAGCAATGACCTAAACTAGAGTTTGGAAGCGGAAGGCCTGAGAATCCTGGTTCAATTTATCGATTATTATCACAGACTGGATTTGTTCTAGTTAATCCACATGAGTTCATAGTTCAACTCCTAAAGCGTGCGTTTCTTTAAACAAACCCAAGATTGGATTCTTAAATCCGAAAAACTGATTTTGCGTTTCTTTATTAAACAGATTATGCAAGATCACTCGGATCATTGTGCATCAAAGGAATCGAAGAATCCTTGCCAAGATCGGATTCTTCGGTTACTTTGATGCAACCAAGATCCGAGTGATCTTGGATTAATCTGTTTAATAAAGAAACGCAAAATCAGTTTTTCGGATTTAAGAATCCAATCTTGAATTTTTTTAAACAAACGCACACTACACTACACTTTTGAAAATAGTCGACTGCATTAAATCCTCCTGTGCATGTGTTGGGATTCTTAATAAGATTTTGTGCAAGACTCAAGATTTGTTTGTTAATTTACAGTGTCGTTATTAGTATTGTGTCTCGATCTCTCCATTACTAGAGAAACATTACACAGTAATTAATGCATTGTCAAAAAATTAATAGCAGTTTCCAGTTCCAGTTAATTCGTATAACATGATTGTAACCCTTTTTGTTTCTATTATTTTGCTGAACTTATATTTACAAACTCTGAAAACTATGTGATTTCAGAAACATGCGACTGTCCCGAATTTTTACAAGTTGTCTCAAATCCCAGTATTCTAGACGGACACCAGGACGAAAGTTCACTAACAGCGCTGATTGAGTTATTGATTATAGAAGCGTGTGGCTTCTGTGAACACTACGAGGATGGAAGAACAAGGATAAATCGGACGCTACTAGCTGCCAATATTACTTTTCCAATAATAAAATATCTCCACAAAATTCCTCCATCGACATCCGAAAGAAGGTTTGTGACTGTAATCGGAGTGCCAGGCCTCGCAGTTATTCAGAGGAAGCCTGAGAAGGAGTTGGGTTTCTACGAAAGAGTGATGGGTTCCTCCGTCGTTCATTCTTGGCCCATATTTGCAATTTTTGGAACAATGACGCTCGCGGCTGGCATGGTGATTTGGGTATTGGTAAGATAACCTCATCCGCATCTTAAAGCAAAATTAATTATTTTCCTAATCCTTTTCACTTCTTTTCGCTGCAAAGAGAGAGAGATAATTAATCTAAAAGATAGCAAACTTGAAAAAGACCGTCTCCAAAGATACTACCAGTGTTACAACTAAAGTTGTTGTCTGGATGATAATTGTCTTAAACGATTGAAGTGAGACCAAAATGATGTAATGCTATGATTGCATTACGTCATTTTATTAAAACAATAAACAACAAAATGTTTCATATAATGCAAGTGTCCTAACAATTGGCAGTATTATTTTTTTAAACACATGTTTCTTTACTGGCATTCTTTAAGTTTCTAACCTTAGTTTTGAGAGGTAATGTAGCCTTCCCTCCTTAAATACAGCGACCCTCGTCGTTTACAGGTTCTTCCGTCGTCCCTTGTACAATTGCTATAAAAATTATATTATGTTATATTAAAACTCAGTTTTTGGTGCGTTTCGCTTGAACTTCAACTCAATTATAAAACTTTCTTAATTCAGGATGTGAGCAGCAACCCGGAAGAGTTTCCACCGACATTCTACAAAGGGGCCGGCGAGGGATTGTGGTGGGCATTCATAACCATGACAACGTTAGGGTAAGAAAATATACTATCGAGTCAGTGAGAAGTAGTAGATATCTCATTTCCCTGCGTTTGACGATGAAATTACCGAAGCAGAAAACTATGCTCTCATCAGAATCCAGTATTTGTTTCAGAATGCCCAGTACCCAGTGTACTCAATATCAGTGGGTACTGGGTACCCAGTACCCAGTGTTTAGACCCAATTCAGGCTCATGTATTTTTCTGGGTTTGCAATATGAAGCTCCATCGAACCCCCGTTATGTATAATGTGAGTATCCCCACCCCACCCTGGGTGGGCACGATGCGTCCGGAAGTGGCTGATGAGACCAATCCGGGCATGGAACCCTCTCCCACAGGTTAGGTGTGAATGTCAAGGGTGCAGCTATTATTGGTAGCCATAACGTTGTAATAATATTTTCTGTTGTTTACTATCTTTATACTATGATATTCCAATCTATCTTTTCGCGCCACTAATATATATGTATCATTGTTTTCTTGTTTCAGGTATGGAGATCGAACCCCTAAATCAAATGCAGCAAAGGCGTTCGCCATGATGTGGTTTTTAGTCGGGTTGGTTATGTTCGGTCTTTTTTCTGGTGCTGTTACAGCTGCTCTCACTGTGGTTGTAGTGAATGGGGGACCAGAGGCTGCGGCCTCAGATAAATTATTGAATGTGAGTATAACGCCACTTTAGGGTTCACTGGTTAATACTCTTTTAAGCTTTCGAAATTCCATGACTTTTCCTTGACCTTTCACAGTTTTTCTTATCCCAAACTTGGCCATTGCATTAGAAATGTTCCAAAAAGTTTCATGGTTGTGAATACTTTCTCTATTTTAAAACTACCTCACTTTCCATGACTTTTCTATTCAAATTGTATGACTTCTCATGGAGGCCTAAAATTCCATGATGTGAACAATACGAAACCCCCTCTGCAGGGTGAAAGATTGTTGGGTTAGGGGAACAAATCATGACTGGTCATGACAAATCAAGACAGGCCTAAATTTTTTAAAGCCTTGTTGATTCTTGTGTTCTAATCATTGAACTCGTATAAGATGTAGAAGCTCGATTTGAGTAAGAACTGAAGTAAATGAGGCGACACCAATCAATTAATCATGAAAGAACAGTTTTTGAAGGAGCTTTCCAGAATGGTATATCTTGAAAAGTTTACCCTAAATCAGCATCACTTTTGTGACTGCTTCTCAATCTTGGTTAACCTTCGTCATTTGAAGCATCTTTGTTTCTTCTAAATTTATTGTTTCCTCTGCTTTTCTATGTTGATATACTATTATTTAAGGGACTACTATCTGCTATACATTCAAAACGTTTTGTTAGTGCATGTGTTGGTTGTAGTTATTATTAATATTGGTTCCGGGTGTCCTCCAGACACAGTTCTAATAATCCGAAACAAACCAATATCATAAGCTAAACATTTCAAGCGATAAATTGACATTACATCGATCCCCAAGGTAACTGACAAGCTCTTGATGATAAAATTGCTTCTATGAAGCAAAGCAATTCTTACGATTATAGCTTACATAGTGTACAGCACTACATCGCCTTTATCGGTTCATATTGAATTGCTGTTTGTATGCAGGTTTCCACATTGAGAAACTCTCCGGAAAAATATGTTGTTGTGAGCAAACTTTCGAACAAGTTTAATATGGGTAAGTAGTTACAGCGCACAAGCTTGTATCCAAACGAAAGGATCTAAGCAGTGCCATAATAACGAGGAACTAGGTTTACACAGATGAAATACAGACAAGTAAAAAAAAAGAGAAAGCGTCGGTGTTCTTCAATCATGAACTGCTAATCTTAACTCCAGTAGTATAGTGCAGCGTCATATTTAGCAATGATTGCACCGTTACGTGAAGAATTTAATTTATTCAACATTTTATCAGTGGGGGAGTAATAACTGTGGATTTAGGTTGTTATATGAAATGCAAGAAACTCGTTCCCAGGGTTGCAAATGCAAATGCAAGAAAAGCGAATGTTGCCAGGTAACGGTGAATGCATGAATGACTAAATGAATCAATGAATCAATGAATCGAGTCATATCAGTCAATCAGTCAGTATGTAAGTCAGTCAGTCAGTCATGCCAGCCAGTCATTAGTCAGTCAGTCAGTCAGTCATGCCAGCCAGTCAGTAGTCAGTCAGTCAATCGATGGATGGGTGAATGAATGATCAAACGAATGAACGAACGAATGGATGGATGGATGGACGAATAGATGAAAATAATGAATCTTGTATTTCATAGGCACTGAGTATGATACGATTGAGGGGCTCGTTGAGGCGCTGAAATCTAAAAAGACCGACGCCATTTTATTAGACATGTATGTACAGATGAAGAGAAAAGACCTATTTAACGATACAAGCGCATTTAAAGTGGTTGAAATATTGAATAAGAAAGTGGCACATGGTATTGAGCTAAAAGGAGTAACCGTAGCGCTGGCTGAAAGGATTGAAAATTTTATACGAGACAATAACGTACAGACAGAATTTCTTAAGGACAAGAGTCACGAAGGGGAAACTGAGGAGGAACATCAGCAACATGCGGTGAGAGAGAGAGTTTAATTTGAAATAAGATTTTCCTGGATAATTTGTAAACATTTATCTCTGAAAGCTGCCATTGCGTTCATGTGAGAAAATGGGGCTCCTCCTCGGTGTAAAAACCTGTGAAACTCACGAGTGACGAAAAAAAAAGAACGAACAAGAGAACAAAGAACTCAAAACAATATGGAAGAGAAAAAAATAGCTCAAAAACAAAGAAAAAAGTCACAGGTTTTTGCACCGAGGTAAACCCGAAAATGGTTAGTGCACTTCCTTTTCGGACATTCTGTTATTAAATGGACCAGCGTCTGCTTTGACCATTAACCGGCTTATGCTGGCTGCCGATCGAGCAGTCAAGGTTCATGGGCAACCGCCGCCATAGTTTATCCAGGAGTAAAAATGGATACTAGCGAATGTAATGCTGGGATTAACCCTGCGACGGGCTTGCACCCTATTTGCTAAAACTGGAGATCTTTGTAAGGTGTGAAGCGGCTATGAGTATAGCTTCTCCCCTTTCATGGTATTTCATGGTTATTCCTTTAATTGGCGTGCTTGCCCATGTCCCTCTCTAGCCTTATGTCAGGTTGTCCTGATACTAATCTAGCTGCTTAATGCTCCCGGGTGGAGAGGGGGTGGAGAGAAGCCTTGTGAGAGTAAATTATTCACGAATAAGTAACACGATGACCTGGCCAGACTTGAAAAAAAAGAGAGTTACTCAAAAGACGTTAAACCAGGATAGCTGATCAATAAATCTAGCGCAAATCAGAACTTTTCCAATAATTCTGTTTTTCAAGCTTAAAGGAGCTACGTCACGATATTTTGAGTTATTTCTTCGACAACCTAAATTACCCTTAAAATGTAGGAAACCTAAAAATAATAGTTTGCTAAGGAAGAAAAACACCAAAGGAGTGATACTAAACCAAAATACAACAAGGATGGCTGAGGATGGAGAAGATTTAAACGGATTGGAAATGATGATTTTGAAACATTTAGGCTAAATTTTCAAAGTGCAAGAACGAGGTAAACGTTTATTTGTTGTTTGCTTTGCTTCAAATTATTTTTCCAGGAAACGGAGTCAGAGGAGAAATCGTCTTTAGTGTTTTTTGAGCCGGAAAGTCCTTTCTTTTCTCTTACACTTAAAGTTGGAGGTGCAGCTTTGGGAGGACTTATCTTGTGTGGAATCATTTATGAAATTATTTGGAGGAAAGTGAGAAAGAATGTACAAACAGGTACGTTTATTCCTAGCCCTACAAATTAGTTAATAAGGTAAATTAACCGCTCTTTTATAACACTGTAACGTAACAGTAGTTTGTTAAGTCAACTTATACTAGTCGAAATATTGGCCCGTTTAAACTGTCCTTTGCCGCAGTAGCAGCCTTGCAGTTTTAATTGTCTCCTCTACATGTTACAGTGACGTCTGTCACGAGCATTCAAAGGTTTCTTCTACTTTTTTCGATATTTATCATTCGCCCATAGTTCTTGTTAGGCATGGTAAGGCATTCGGAATTTTTGTGCAAACAATGTGTAAACGAGAAGAGCGTGAAGATGGCGAGTGAGAGATGACGAGTATGTGGCCACTTCTTACTTTTCGCTCACTGTTTTTTGTGCCGCTCCCCAACTGCTAAATTTTGTCGTTTTACCGTAATTCCCTTGATAACAAGTTGACAACCTTAGACCACTTTAAAGCTTCTAATATAGCTAGACGGTTTTAATTGAGTCTAAAAATGAAGCGCGAGATACATGTCTCTCGGGCAACAAAGTTTCAACGTAAATATTTCAATCCCTTTGTAATCTTCTCTCTCCACAGAAAGATATTGCCAAGATAAAGAAGAAATGAGAAAAATGGTTGAAGAATTTTATCACGATTTTAGCCGCACTTACAAAACACTGAGAAAGAAAAACAAGCAATTGATTAATCTTAGCAAGAAAAGAAGCACGAAAGGCCCTATTTGCGTGAACAATGACGCATACAGCGCTGCACTGTGGTAGCTATAGCAACGACTGGTAGCCTGCAATGCAAGCGTATTTATTGGAGTCGAGCACTCAATTAATTAGTCGTTCGCTTGTTACCTGGGAGGCATGGCGGTCTAATGGTTAGTGCGCTCGACTCCGGATTGGACGGTCCGGGTTCGAGCCCTGGCCGGAGCAGTGCGTTGCGTTCTTGGGCAACACACTTTACTCTCAGTGCCTCTCTCCACTCGGAGGCATAGGCCACCGATGTCGTTTTTAAATCCAGCCCCAATAATTTTTAATCGATAGCGACTGGGATAAAGAAACACTTGATAACGCTTTCTAAAATGGAAAACTAAGACTATTCTGTCAGAGAGGTCGCCAGGATTTTCAAAGGGGGAGGAGAAGGAGTTCACACTGTCACAACCAGGGTTCTCACCAACCAGATTGTTATGTTGACAATCGAATATTTTAAGTTGTTTATTTAAAAAAGTCTTACAAAGGAGCGGGGGGGATCTCTCAGGCACTCCAGGACCCCTCTAGCTAGCCTACACCCTTCTCTGTACTCTTGTAACAGCCAAGTAACAGACTCTAAGTTGATAGTATCCTTGTTGACAAACAGCAGAAAAGTAAAGAATACTAAAATACAAACAATAGTTACATTATGAGAAGACGACACGCACATATGTCATATATTGCTCTATATGTAAATATAACTTTCTCTACTGATTTGTTAAACAGAGATCTCGCTGTAATTGATACTACTCCAATAAAACGATAAAACCTCCGTCAGTTCTTGTTTTGAAAATCGAATAAAAAAATGTATTGCTTCAGCGAAATTACAAACTGATGGCTTTGTATTTCTGGAAATCCCTTCCCAAATTCTCATAACCATGCTTACTCATTGGATCATATTCATCATTTGAGATATGCAATGACGCTCACTCCAACGGCTGAAGTATTATGAGTGGATCAGTATGTGAAAGACTTTAAAGGGAGCAGGGTTGGCGCAGTGGTGACAGTGCTCGCCTTCCACCAATGTGGCCCGGGTTCGATCTCACACACGCGGGCTAGGACTAACTGGAAGAATACTCGCGATCGGTTGCTTTGAAATAAATTTAATTTTTTGATCTACAGTACCGTATATTTTTTCTTGTCACGTCTTGAAAAACGTGGTTCGACTTATCGAGGGTAAAATTATATAGAAAATGACCTGAAGGGAAATGAAAATTGGTTCGAGTTTGCGGGAGGTTCGAGTTATCGAGGGTTCGAGTTACAGAGGGTAAAATTAAAGTAAATGTACGAACGAAATCCACGGGAAATCGATGTTGGTTCGAGTTAGAGAGAGGTTCGTGTTATCGGACTGTACTTTCATCAACACAAACAAACTTATATCAACGTAAGTAATAATTATTTATTACCTGGCATTATTCGAACACCCCGACAGTATCTTTTATTTTGCCTTTTGTTTGTATAACCCCTTCAACCCAAAAACGGCATTCTAGTGATTTAAAAGTAAAACTTTGCATGAACGTCAGCAGTTTACTCATTGCGGACCTATTTTTAAATCGGATACAGACGTAACCGCGAAAGCATTGGAACTATGAAAAACCCTTGATTGATGTAAAACTGTAATAAAATCCGGTTACTGGGTTGCTTTAACAAGATTTAGATGTTTGTAGCACCATCAATAAATAGCTGGAGTGATTTACATGAGTGACCGAATGGATTACTGCGATTATAGTGAATAGTGAAGAAAACAGACCCGGGCATCACCAGATCGGAATCGGGTAAGAACTGAACTCTACTGATACATAAGTTATTCAAGCAGTAAATTAACCTGACAACAAATCATACTGAAACACGTATAACGGAGCCATAATGAGTTACTTGCAGGCACTGTTTTTAGAATAGCGAACTAATGATTCAAGGTGTAGGTGAAAATAGACACGCTTTTCTTTTCCGTTCTCTATCATGGAAATCATAGGTGAACTCACACTGTGCAAGATCAAACTTTCTAACAAATGTCCTTATTTACGAAGAAAACCTCTTTGTGATTAACTGAGTTGAATGGCTAACGACGGCTAAAGCACATCGGTGCTTAGGCATCTGCAGTAATTCAATAAGGAAACGTACTGTGATAAAATTCAAACAAAACGATTATGTTCGCTATACATGTTCAGCATCAGTGCAGCAAGCTCCTTCAAGGCGCTTCATTTTAAATAATTCTTCTGGTTTCTAACGAACTCTTCAGGTATCGAGCTTACAATTTTACGCCAATATGAAGAGGTTATAAATAGAACCTTTATTTTTCACCTTTCAATGATAACATTTTTTCATTTTCGTCCCTTGTTGACCTTCCAAAATTACGGGTGGTGCTGATACAGAGAAACGTGAGTTAATAAGTTGACCTAAAACTTGAGAACTGATTCAAGTAAACCCAACACAAAATTTCTCCTCAAAATATCATTTCTCAATCAACACATTAAGCTATGAGAATTAATCGAATGATCACCAACGGACATTGCTTTGATCTTTTCGAAATTCTCGTAACTAATGTTCTAAGAAAAGGTAATTGCAATTTTGATTTATTGCAACTGTTGTGCCAGGCCCATGCAATAAATAAAACGCGTTGTCCAGTTTCATCTTGATGAGTTTCTTTATTCTCACCACCTGCTGTTTGATTGACAGTGTATTGCCACCAGTAATGAGAAATTGGAACTACATCTACATTTCAGAAAACTTAAGAATAAAGCAAAAATACCTAATTTGGGTCAATTAGTTGTGACTGCTCTGATATGCAAAAAGCTTTTCTTGAAAATGCCGTAGAAACTGTCACTCTTTACACTCCAGTAACCATAACGAACAATGGAAAGAATTCAGGTTGCATCTATATCTCAACATGAGAGCATATCAAGTTTATGAAATCCTCAATAATTGCCTCAGGGTACAGTCACGTCTGTAAATCCGATCGTTCATTCAACAACATGTTACATGTCACGCGTCGATTTAATTTCACGACGAAGGTTTTCCTTAGGCGCCTTTAATAATGATCAATAAATAATTTGTGTTCATCTGAGTTGTTATGGCTACTATCCCGTATATCGTTGCTCGAAAATGCTTGTAATCCTGTGTATTCAGTGGAGAAAATAAATGGCATTTCCTTTTTCCTTTCTTGTTAGATAACACTTAATTGTATTTGAGCGGGATTAGCTACAGTCTTGATAGTTGATGACGAGGTGTTTCGACTTGTTAAGTGTGGAATGCCGTAATCTGGTGATATCGGATTTATAAGACTCAGGATCGAGGACGGGTTGTTGAATGTGATCATGGGTGCATTAAATAGTCATGGTAGCGGCTATTCATGGTGGAGTGAGTTTCTTGTAGGAGAATGAGTGAGAACATTGGCTCATTTTACTCAATATTTATATGCAAGTTGACAGTTTAGCCGCTTAAATCAAAGTATAAAGTCAAGTTTCCTTCCCAGTATGCCGAATTACAATCTGAAGAAGTACTGGCAAAAATTCGTCAATACAAAACGCTATTAATCTTGTTAACTGCAGCTCAATTCCCTTTAGCAGATTATACATGAATGTGAAACGCTTGTAACGAAAGAAGTTAAGCACACATTTAACTAAATAATGGTGACAAATTGACCAGTTTTAATAAAAATTATCAGTGCTACTTTATTGCGTAATCTCATTCCTGCCGAAACGGAAGAATTGTAAATCCTTGACATCTTTAGGAAACCGATACGTGGAAACATTTAATTACATATATAATTCCTCACAACACCACAAATCCGTAGATTTGTAACACGTTTAAAGTATTGTTTTCAGCTTCCTGTGGCACTTTAATTGGAATCAATTTGTACTGTTCACAAAACAGGTTTCTGTACGAAGCACTTCTCAATGAAATAATTTTCGTCATACCAATAAACTAGTTGCGAAGAAGGGAAAACGGTAGTATTATTTTACAAGCATTATTTAAGCCTCATGATGCCTGGTTTTATCCACCATTTTGATAAGTGCCTTGATTATATCAGATTTAATGTTGATTTTGAGAAGCCAAGTAAATGTATGAGGTACTAAAAACGCTATTTCTGACTGCGGACATCGGATTTCGGATGGCTCCTGGACTAAACACAGTGACTGTAGTTCACGCCATGATGTTCGCACCCTCGGCAGTGTAAGGGGTATCAGCAGGGGAAAGGGGTATCAGTATATATGTTATTAATTCCATACACGCGCGCGTGCGCGTGCCTTCATTCCGGATGTGTTTGGTATAACACGGTCATGTATCTAGTGGGCATGAGAACTACGTATGTATGTCCTCGTATGTTTTTCCCATTAAAGTAGTCTCTGAGTGAAACAATTTTTATCATTATGTAAACTAGTGTCAGTTTTCTGGCACCATTATCATTGTGATAACCGGCCTTTCAAAGACATACCTTAAAAAAAGAAACAGATTATACAGTCAAGTAGACAACAAATAGGATCCCTGGTAGTGTTTTGATTTCAAAGAACTGGGCAATGCAGGAACACTGTACTCTGGGAAGTAATAATGACTACTGAACGATAAAACGATGGAATTGGATTATAATTTGGGCAAACATGAAAACTTTGGTCCAAAAGTTCAAGTTTTCTTCCTTTTTGAGACATTTTGCTGGCTTGCTGCTCAGTTCTATGCGCTACAAAAAGAAACGACTAGTGACAAACACTTTCGTAATGTATAACAATTTGACCTCAAATCAGTGGAAGCCTCGAAAGAATTGCTTACTAAGAAAGAAAACACAAAAGTGGAAACAGTCCCCTGAAAAGAAACAAGGATCGCTTGGAATGAGGAAGATTGAGATGGATTGTAACTTACCACTTCAACTAATTTAGGCTGGGCCAAACTTATCAAGATGTACCCAGAAATTCGTGACAGGCTTCTCATGATAAAAGGGGGTTTCATGTCCCGTATTCAGTTACATCAGCTCTGAGCAGAGTGTTCAATGATCGTTACAAAAGATTAAGTGTAATGGTATATGGTAATGAGAATCTAAAGGAGAAGAGATGGAAACAGAAATAAATTAAACTTAGAGGAGATGGTTCGTCGTTTTGGTCTTGTCTATATAAGAATTTTTAAAATGAAGTTGCACTTATCGAATTGGTGATATTTTCCCTTTATACAACTGTATTTTCCTTAATGACATTTACTACTCTTAAATTATTAGATTAATTCACTCCTATTTTTTGGCTCAAACTGGAATTTTGCTTTAATCTTCATGTTGAAAAGACGTAGCACGGACCTCTCGGAAAGCTTAACAAGATTGTCTGAGAAAACAAAAGAGCAAGAAACATAAAGAACGCCCTTTGCCCTTAAGAGGGGCTACGTCACAGTTTGTGCATTTTGAAAAATTCGTAATTTGCAATCCGTCTCAATCTTCTCCATCCTTAACCACCCTTGTTCTTTTTTTGGTTTAGTATCACCTCTTTGTTGTTTTTCTTCCTTAGTAAACTATTAGTTTTAGGTTTCTTACTATTATAAGGGAAATTTGGTTTGTCGCAAAAATGACTCGGAATATCGCGACATAGCTTTACGCTCAATAGAATGTGCGTAAAGCAAAGGCTCCGTATAGGTGTGCGTGGCAACTGTCGAAATAAAAAGGAAATTTAAAGCTTGAAGGAAACCCCCCAAAAATAAATTTTTATTCGCAGGTTATATAAAGCCAAAAGACCAATAACAACACAAAAAAGTAATGGGAAAGCTAGAAACGAATAACTGATGCTGAACTAAATTATTTTTTTATATTGATTTCATTTTCCTTCAGCGACAGAGCTGTGATTGTGGTAAATTTATTCATATTTATTTACCAACTTAATTACATCAGGAAAAGTAAATACTAGAAACATAGCACCGTCTGGTAAAATTAATTTGAACCCCACAATTTCTTGCCATTTTTTAATAGCTGAACGTTTTCATATAATCGAGTTAAAGTTGCACAAAAATGATCAGTGCTATTTAATTGGCCGGAGTGTTTCGTACAAGGTCGACCCACTTTCAACAGAAGTCAATATAATTCCGGGTATACTTGTATATTCATGGTGATTAAAATCTTTGCTTTAATAAGTTTAAATTAAGATGAATTTCACAACATTTTCATGCTTGCCTGGCGAAGCCTAGGGGATATGAATTACAGGTATATCAAAGACGTACGAAAGACAAAACTGATTAGTGAAGTAATATTTTGGTATCATATTACAACATCTTCAAACTTTCATATGATTTCAGTGTCTAAACCAACTTGATAATGATATTCAATCTGTCAACCAAAAACCGCGACGAGCAGGCATTTCTAAAGCTTGAGGTCAAAAGGGCGGGCATAACAAAATTCTCATCATTTGTTGACTTGGGTAGCATCGTCTCGTTGTTTTCATTTGGTTAATATTGATGTAAAAGCTGCCCCTTATATCTGTTTTAAGACTACCTAAAGTAGGATCTAGGAATTTCACAACTTTTAAAGGGTTGCTGAAAGCAAACCAAGGATAAAATGAGTTTAATCTGATGGCCAAGCAGTGAAGCGAGAAAACGTAATTGTCATTCATGCGGCAAAACTGGTAGGCAGCCGATCCATCATTGTTTAATTTCTGCAAGCTGCTTTACAATTCAATTTTTCACCCATCCATTTGACACCACTTCGCGGTTCCTAAGGGTCGATAAATCACTCCAAATCAGAACTGACATAAATTCATTTTGCTTCTATCCAAAAGAAGCTTTTGTTTGATGCTTAGCAGGCCTGCTAAGTGCTTGTCTGCCTGGGTGCGAAGGAGACTAAACTAATATTTTCATCGACAGCGAATCGACTCTGGAATTCAGTCTTGAATTGACACAATGAAGACAACTGAATTTGCTTGGTGTGTGCTGCTGATAGCGTTTCTACAAATCAAAGGAGAGGCAGGTAAGACTACAATGCTTGTAGTTACAAGTTTATAGCTACAGGATCAGCATACCAGTACCGCTTTTTGGAACATCATTCTTCAATTTGTTCGTTGAATCGTTTTAGAAAAGAAAACCGCCGATATTTAACAAAAATTGTTTCTCGAGGATTATAATGGCCTCTGTTTTTCGAAGAAACAATAATCACTGAAAAGATTTGTGTACATTATCTTTTCTCTCCAATGTTCTGTCCATCCTTTGCTGTCCACCTGAATATCGATCAAGTGTGTTCGAATGACAATGGCGTCAAACAAACCGTGGATCCATGCCAATAGTTAAGTTGTCTAGAACAACATATTTGTAAGATTGCGCTTTAGGCTATAGGTACATAACCCTGATTTTGATTTTTCAGAACGGTTTCTTTTTTTAAATTATACTTATAAATATTAATCGTGCTGAGCATCAGCGCTTGATCTTTTCTAAAATGTTCATGGTACAAGAAATTCTAAATAATGAACTGAGGGTTATCCCTGGATAGAGGTTACAAAGTTTAGTTAAGCATAAATACAATTGATAAAATTTATGCTTTAATAATTTCAGAGTTCATAACCTAGCAACGTACTTTAAGGATTTTATTGTTTTATTTTTATAAGTCTTATTTTACCTTGGGGGGGGGGGGGGGGTTAATCAGGGAGCACAGTAAATAGTTTTATGGAAATTTCACTATCGCGTGATAGGTTAAACTGATATAATGTAGTTTTTTTCCTGGCAACTCAAGCGAAAAACGTCTCATCACTCAAACTAAAGTATTTATTTCAATTTGACTTCGGATATTCAAATATCAACCTACGTCACAAAACACAGTAACAGTGCCCACTAGAAAAATCTATACCATTGCACAGAAAATCAGTTTAAGAAAAGAATGTTTATCTAAACACTGTGTCAAAAGATCCGAGTCGAAGCTGCAAGCATGCAGTTCCAAAGTTCAAAGACACAACGTTCAGTGCGCATGCGCGTCACGCGTCACGCATACATTGTGACATCTCCTCTTCTTAAATAAAATAAAATAAGGTTCTAACAGTCTGAAAGGTTTTGGGTGTATAAAAGTACAAAATCACCCAAAGTTTCTTTTAGTTTAAACATGTAGTCAGTTTGACACAATCACTGCACAGTTTCAATAAGACGCTGTGGTGGTCTTCGAATCCGTAGACTTCTTCTGACTGGTTGATTCGCTTGGGGGATATCTGGCTGTGATTCCATCTCTGGCATTTCAATACCAGCATCCGTGTTGGGTTGCATACAATGATTTGACTCATCACTGGCTACTGCTTCCCATGCTGGGCTCGGGGATGGAAAAGTCTCCACCTTGGTCGGCTGAAGATGGAAACGATTTCGACGCATCTGCGTTCCATCTGGGGTCGCCACAATGTAGGAACGAGGAGCCTGATGTTGTTGGACGACCACCGCAGGTGTCCATTCCCGTCCCCGCTTCATTCGCACAGGTTCACCCTCGTGTAGTTTGGAAAGTGGTCGAGTGCCACGGTCATAGAATGCTTTCTGGCGTTGTTGACGTGTCAGCAGATTGTGGCGAATCTGAGAAGTAGACCGAGGCTGCGGATCTAGGAGGCTCTTGGAAGTTGGCAGTCTTGTTCTAAGCTTTCTACTCATAAGGAGTTCTGCTGGGGATTCATCCATTCCACTGATAGGGGAATTACGGAACTCTAATAAAGCGAGGAATGCATCCTGTTTGGACTCATCAGCTTTTCTTAGTAACTGCTTAACGGTCTGTACGTTTCTTTCCACGAGACCATTAGACTTCGGGTAGTGTGGACTCGAGGTTACCACTTCTATCTCCCACTTACTGGCAAAGTCCTTAAATTTCACACTGTTGAAAGGCATGTTGTCTGCGATTAGCCTCTCTGGGATTCCATGGCGTGCAAACATATCTTTCATTGCCAAGATGACTGTTTCACTATTCTTACTGGATAGGCGAGCTACTTCAGGATACTTTGAAAAATAGTCAACTACGAGCAGGTAGTCTCTCCCTTTATAGTAGAAAATGTCTGCTGCGACTGTCGCCCAGGGTCTGTCAGGGACCTCTTGAGGAATCAAGGGCTCTCTCTGGTTGCTTCGCTGGTGTTGCTGACAGGTACTGCACTTGGATACCAACTCGTCAATTGCACTATTGATACCTGGCCAAAACACTGCACTTCTGGCTCGCGCTCTGCATTTCTCTATTCCCAAGTGAGCGGCGTGTATGCGTTGTAGGATTTCAGGTCGCATGCTGTGGGGAACAATTATGCGGTCACCCTTGAACATTAACCCCTCGTAGCAGCTTATTTCATCTCGGTAGTTCCAGTAAGGCCTTGTCTCGACTGGTGTCTCTACTTTAGTCTGCGGCCAGCCACTCGTGACAACTTTCTGCAACTGTTGAAGTTCAGGGTCGTTCTTAGTCTCATCCTTTAGCTTGTCAAACATAGTCTCAGACAACTTTCCAGAGTCCAACACATGAATTTCAAACTCATCAGGTTGATCTGCAGCTGTGCTAGGTAAAAAAGCTCTGGAAAGCGCATCAGCTAAAACAAGATGGCTGCCAGGTAGGTATTTAACATTGACTGCGTAAGGCTTAATTCTGATAATCATCTTTTGAAGACGGAGGGGAGCTTGATGAATGGGCTTCTTCAAAATCGCTTCCAACGGTTTGTGATCACTTTCAACTGTAATCTCTTGTTGCCCATACAAATAATCATGAAATCGTTCGCATCCAAAGACAATGGCCAACATTTCTTTTTCTATTTGTGCATAGTTTTCTTGGCTTGGAGTCAGGGCTTTGGATGCGTAAGCAACTGGGCGGTCATTCTGCAGAAGGACTGCACCAACACCTTTTGAGCTTGCATCAACAGACAGGGTTACTGATTCTTTCGGGTCAAAGAACTTGAGGACTGGAGCTGAGGAGATTGAAGTTTTCAGGCTTGTAAATGCATCATCTTCTACTTTTCCCCAGGACCATTCAACATCTTTCTGGAGTAGCTGGCGGAGTGGAGCGCTCTTCTGAGACATGTTTGGGATGAACTTAGACAAATAGGTTCCCACACCTAGGAATCTCTGTAGGTCTTCACGACTGGCTGGGGTTGGCATGGCGACGATTGCTTCAACTTTGTTAGGGTCTGGTTTAACACCATCTGCACTCAACACGTGGCCCACATAATGAACCTCAGATACTCGAAAATGGCATTTCTCCTTGTTAAGCTTAAGGTTGCTCTCACGACAGCGGTCCAACACCTGTCTAAGCCTCACATCATGCTGCTCCACATCTTCCCCCCACACAACAAGATCATCCACAATTACCTCAACACCTTCAATGTCCTGAAACAAATGGGACATAACATTCTGGAACACTTCTGGGGCCGATGCTATCCCAAATGGCAAACGTGTGTAACTATAACGGCCAAATGGGGTGTTAAAGGTAGCTAGCTTGCTACTGTCCTTGGCTAGTTTAACCTGCCAAAAGCCATGGTTAGCATCCAGGACACTGAACACTTTTGCATTGGGCATTCTGCTAATCACATCTTCCACGGTCTGCATGGGAAAATGTTCTCGCATGACGGCACGATTGAGGTCACTAGGATCCATACACACTCTGAGCTTGTTATTCTTCTTCTTGGCAACTACAAGACTGTGTACCCAGGCAGTGGGCTCTGTACATTTCTTAATGACTCCCAGCTTCTCCATTCTCTGAAGCTCCTCTTTAAGAGGTTCGCGAAGGGCCACAGGAACCCTACGGGGAGGGTGCACAACAGGGGTGGCATTGGGATCAATTTGAATTTTGTGCTGGACGCCTTTAATCTCACCCAGGCCCTCAAACACGTCTGCATACTCGGATTCCAGGTTCTCTTTTTCAAGGCGGTAAATTCTCTTTATCAGGCCTAAATCAAGACAAGACTTCAATCCAAGAATGGATGGTAGATCTTGCTCAACAAGTATAAAGTCTATAACTGTGAATTTTCCTTTGTACTCACAAGTTAGGCTGACCTTCCCGCTGGGTGTGATTCGACGTCCGTCATACACTTTCAGCTTGGCTTTGCACTGGCGGGCCTGTTTAAGATCCACTGGAAGTCGGTCAAACAACGACTTGGAAATGACATTACAATCAGCCCCCGAATCTATTTTAAAATTCACATTGGTATCGGCGATCTTAAGCGAGACGTGCCACTCATTTTGAGAAGGGCATTCATCACTAGACTCCACTGAAAAGGTCAACAAATCGGCTTCGTCATTACTGCCCTCCGATTCAGCGACTGCGTGTACAGTTTTCCCGCCAAAATCCCGCAGTCTCTTTCGGCAAACATTCGCATAATGATCCTTCTTCTGGCAGTAATCACACGTTTTGCCGAAAGCGGGGCAAGATCCGCACGAGTGAGAAGAACCACAAAACGTGCACTTTCCTTTTTGTGAGCCCGAACCTGGTCTCGGTCGACGCGAATAATTTTTCTTCTGTCTGTCACCACTGCCTGCTCGAATTTCATTGACGCTCGGAGTTTGATTGTTTTGCTCCTTTGGTCCCATCGCTTTAATCTGTTCTTTCGAGGCCTCGGATGATCTTGCCATAGAAATCGCTTTTTCCAGTGTAAGTTTCTCTTCCCTCAGTAATCGCTCCTTCACTTGCAGATCTCGTATACTAAACACGAACTTGTCTCGCAGCATGTCATCAACCGGCGGCGGGTACTCGCAAGATTTCACCTTGTTTTTCAAACGTGTGACAAACTGATCCACGGTTTCGGAATCTTTCTGTGTTATCTGCCAAAACTGATGTCTCTCGAACACTACGTTCTTCCTGGGGTTACAGTACTGCTCAAACTGCTCAAGGACTTTCACCAGCTTTTTCTCGTCGCCTTCGGCAAACTGAAACGTGTTGAAGACCTCAATGGCGTCTTCTCCTGCAAAGTTTAGCAATATAGCAATCTTAACCGCATCGTCTTTCTTTTCGCTTCCCGAAGCAGTTATGTAGATATCAAACTGTTGCTTAAATCTCCGCCAATTTTCTGATATGTTTCCTTCGAAAATCAAAGCGCTAGGCTTGTGAAAACTATCCATGTTTTAGACTGTTTTACTTTCTGACACCATGTCAAAAAGATCCGAGTCGAAGCTGCAAGCATGCAGTTCCAAAGTTCAAAGACACAACGTTCAGTGCGCATGCGCGTCACGCGTCACGCATACATTGTGACACACTGATCAGCAAACTGGACAGCTCTTTTTGTCTCGAGCTCTGTTTTTGTTGTCGCCTATTTTATGACATTATACATTTAGACCACCTTAATTGTGCACATCCACATGGCATCTACAATATATATTTTAGAATTTTAACGACTACAGTATCAATTTTGGACTGAACTCAGCAAAGGTTTAAATTGGTGAATTGTGAAACATGCAATGAAAATAAATCCAAACTTTCTTTTTTTTCTTTTAGGAAATCCTCGTCTGTTCAATTCTGCAGCACATTACTGGCCATTAAATCGTCTTCACGGCATTTTTGATATTAAAAACAACGTAACTGGAGCAAAACATGGCAAAATCGAGAACATCCTCTATAGAGGGCCTGGAAACGGTTTTCTACGCACGGAGGGTAGAGCCTGGGTCGACTTAGGAAATTTTAGCGGCTCTTGTTTGGCAGAGCCTTTACGATGTAAGATAGCATTGACAGTTTTTCTATGGCTAAAATATTCTCCAAACAAACACAGGCGATTCTTTATTGGTACGTCGAGTCATCTTACCTTTTCAAAAGGTTTTACAATATACAAAGAATCCGACAGAAAAGCAAACAACTCTATTGTTGTCAGACTGAATGATGGACAAAGAGAATGGGCGGGATATCTAACGCTTAAACCGGACGTCTGGTCGCACGTGATGTTCACGTGGGATTATAAGTCAGGACTGGCTCTATTTCAGAACTGCAATCAGATGGCTCTGATCTCAAACACTAAGTTAAAAACGTCTGCGAGAAGCAACCGATCAAATGTTCTAGAACACCACTTGAGTCTTTCAGGAGCACAGAAGTTTCAACCTGACATAGGTGTTAAAGCGTCGTACGAAGATCTAACGGTGTTCTATCGGAAGATGGAATCTCATGAGAGAAACTGGATTTGCCTTTACAAGTTGGGTGAGTACTGATATATATCACAATATATGGAGCAAGCCAGAAAATGCTTAGGCTAACACTATCGATCCGGCTTCAACAGTCCTCCGTGCTGTTATAGCTCACCTCCTTATTGTTGTTGTTGTTCTTCTGCTTTTGCCTCTGAGAGATGCGATTTGTGGCACCCGTTTACTGATATCTTCTGTTAACAGAGGGACCACAGATAAACTCCACCTGTAACGGCTCAATGAGATGGCTGTCAATCAGCTGGAGGCCGCCTCCGATAACGTACGACATATTGACAGGATACAATGTGTGGTACTGGGGCGATTCCTTTTCCAACTGGACAAAGTTGCCACTAGGAATCAAGAAAACCACACTCAATCTCACTGATCTTGGTAAGTCGATTTTCATCTTCAACTGTTTGCAATTGGGAACACGTACTGATTCAATAACCACCATTCATTAATCAGAAGGGGCGAATTCTCTCAAGTGTGATCAAAGTTTACTCTATTATTAATACACTGACTACATTCGTTTGCGGTAAAAAAGTAACTGTTGAAACACAGCTTAAAAAGACTTAACTTGCGCACCAAGTGTAACGGAACAAAACTTTAGCCGGCAAATTTCACAGCATGAAAAGATAACTTCACTGCAGTGTAAAGGCAACTTAAAGCTGGCGTAAACGTCTGTTTTAAGTAGCTTTACGCTGTCTTTACGGTTTTTTAAAGCTGACCTTTTAGCCTTTACACCAATAATTAAAGCTAGAGTAAAGAGACTAAAACGTTTTAATTCATAGCGTAAAGTTGGATAACCAACTTTAATTTTGCGTAAATCTCTATTTTCTTGCTGTATTTCCGTAACAGCCCGCCAATGGCTGCCACGATTACTAAAGTCCCCTTTCCGGCAACGGCCAACTCCTTTGCTGTTTTTGGTATGCGATTTCTTGCATCACCAATGAAAATGATAACGTTTTCATTATTTTCAGATCCGGGATCGTCATATAAATTTCGTGTTCAAAATGTTTTCCGTTTTGGTGTCGGAAAATCGAGCCAGATGATTGAATGCAAAACAAGAACTGAAGGTAAACATTCATGATTTAATTCTGCTGTTAAGTTCTTCAAATGTCGTTAAGGGGACACTATCACGATCATCTTTCAGGTTTTTTTAATAAAGTGGCCACAAAATTATGATCAAGTTCTTTAATCCATACAGGAAATGCTCCTGGAACATAAACAGATGGATATCAAACAAATTGTTTAAGGAAGAGAGTTTTCACAAGGACAGAACGTGAAAAAGTCAGCTTAAATCCCCTGATGTTATCATAATTATAGCACTCCATATTTAGCTTCACACTGGCATGGTGATTTTAATAAAACTTAACCATTTTTCAAGTGTTGGTTTCCATTGGAGTAAACACATTTTGGGCTGTTGAATTTTTGAAGTTATACACGTGATAGTGTCCCTTTAACTTATCATTTGACTAGCGCTGGAAATATCTTCTTCCTGAAAGAATCTGACCCACCTAGAATACGAAACTCTCATGCAATGTTCAGGCAAGGAGTCAGACCTGTTTTTGTCAAATGAAACGACTGTTTAGCAGGGACGCCATCCTTCAGCAAAGTCATGTTGTTTTGTCTGTGGAGAACAGTTAACATGACATGCCATAATTCCGATGTAACCATGAGTCCACAGCATCGTCTGGCATAGATACCTTAAAAAAGTTGTGAATCATCCTTACTCGCCGGTAAGGCATGCATGTGTACCAAAGTTCCACTCAGAATACGTTTCGTCATTTTTTTCTCTGATTATAGTTTTAAACCCACCACTCAATTTAACTGTGGAGATGAAATCATCCATAAGTGTACTATTAAAATGGATTGCACCTTCAAGCAGTCATGAAGACGTCACGGGATACAAGGTAAATGTATATATAATGATGCAATTTATGAGTTCCAACAAATTTCCAGTTAACAACATAAAGACGACTATGAGGGGGTATGAGAGCAGAACGCAATAAACAAGTTTACTTTTCATTTCCGCGACCTGTTTCACCCTTTCTTTGGCTTATGGCGGAGGGTTGTATTTCTGCATTTCTTTTATGTATTAGCTTTATGTTTGCATGAAACCCTTGTCCTTTACTTTCATCTGGAACAGCTTATTGCACATGTAAAATAAGCAAATTATTTTGACTGATACTTGCTCAATAAAATCTACATTTTGCAAAGAGTATTAATCGCATTATTTGTGTTTATATGATCTTATCGTATTTACCAGCTTGCTATAAAGAAAAATGACACGAATTTAAATATTACAGATTACCTACAGTGTCGTGGATTCTGACAAACCCAACGTAATCAAGGCGGGGCCTACGACGTCGTTTCTTCTTGATGGACTGCAGAATGACACTGAGTACAACGTTCAGGTGACAAGTTATGGCGATAAACGGTTTCTTGAGAGTATTCCAGCAGTGACAAACGTCAAGACGGATAATGATGGTAAGGAATAAGTAATAAAATAATAGATGGTAAATTTTCAGCTCGGCGAATAAACGTGGGACAAAGAAACATTCCGAGTCCCCGTAGTTTTCCCAAGAGCAGCGTTTGGGAACAGTGGTACTTATCACAAGATCGATATCGTTTCCCTCCGGCAGTTCTAGCCTGTTTGCAACTGCAAAGTTTTTCAAAACTCTAGTAAATCATTCTCGGGAACATCACAAAGTGGAACGAAAACAAAATAGGCTTTTGATAACGTAGTGCTAGCCTGCAAGCGCGAATACAGAGGATGCATAAGCGGGAAAAATGCTCGCAATCCATCGCCTCGCACGGCCTCTACACAAATTTACATCCCGAATGTCAGTGAAACCCGTTTCAATCTAATAATAGTTCGTTCTCTTTTAAGGCTCCTAGCATTACTATTGTCTTGTATTGCCATATGTGTACCATAGAAATTCTTACCAAAGCTTGGACCAATGACAAATACCCGCTACTTTAATGTTACTCTGCAGATAAATCTTCAGTAAAGGAAAAACACCTAGAAGTGACCAGGTACCAGGACTTACGGGTCAACTGGAAAAAGCCAAGTGATAAATACAAGTTGTTTTCGTATCGAGCGTTCGTAAAATGGACGGATCTCGATGGGATAGAGAACACGCTTGAGGTGTGTGACGGGAATGCAACCTCTTGTGTTTATTCTATAGAGGACATTCCCCATAGTCACACATTTCACGTCATGGCGTATGTGGTGCGACAAATTCCTCTCAAACCGGTCCTTGGTATGTATCTACGGTATAATAATACATAGTGATCCCAAAAACAAATCTTTGATCACTTTGTTTCCAATTCGATGTAATTGTCCTTTGACTAGTGTGGAATAAGGATTCGCAGAGACAAACACTAGGTGGGCAAGTACCCCGAAACAGATGCAGAACCTGCAAGCTAAATTTATTTAAAGCAAAGTCAGGTGCCATACCAAAACAATTATTTGTTGAAATGTATCAAGAAATGGTCCATTGTTGTGGCTCAACTTTTATCTCACCTTTCCCATCAGCCTTAAACAATAGTCCTTTTGTTCTTGAGAGCGCAGAGGGACTTAAGCCGAAGCTAAGCGAAAAAGTTCGCGACTGATCGGAATAGTGTCGGCTGTGACAAATGAGCTTCACAGTTTATGATTTAACGTCAAGCGCTTTCTTCACGGAGTAAATGCAAGCTCTTTTCCAACGCCTAGCTTAATTACTGGGTTACTGGAGCAATGAAAAAGTAAATAGGGTCAAGTCAAACTTTTAACCACGATACAGCTTTCCGAACTTTTGCCCCTCCTCCCCTCACCGTAGCTTTTTCGCCAAAACAATTATACCGCCCCATCCCCTCACCGTAGCATTTTTACCAAAACAATCCTACCGGTACCACCTCCCCTGGGTAACATTTTGTCTTTGCCTCAGTCTTTCCGATAATTCAAATTTGCCGCTCGTATGGTAATCGGAGTGATCATTAAATCCCTCGAGTAATCAGCCGCTACTGACGCCATTGTTTAAAAATGGCCTTTTACGATCATTTTTGGACTGTATAACAAAGCCTATTGTTATCAAAGTTGAGCCACTTTTCTTGACCGTGACGGTGAAGGTTTTCGTCTTCTTTTTTGTGGATCAGTAACATAATTATCTACAGCTATTAATCCTCTCCAAACATTATTTCTCTTTTTTGTTATATTTTTAGATCCCCCAATAAATGTGTCCATTGTATCCCTTGGTTGGTCTCACGTTATATTTAACTGGACTTCACCTTTTCACGGCAAAGATATCGATTTTGCTGATTTGTATCGACTGAACGTGAGATCAATCGACGACAACATTACTGTTGCAACGACTGGGACGCATGCTCGGATCGATGGTCTGAAGCAGCTGACCAACTATTTACTGAATGCACAGGCATGGAACGGACTGGGTTACGGTCCATCTTTGACTACTAAGATTTTCTTCAGAACGCCAGGTAAATGTAAAAAGTGGTGTCATTTAAGTCTCCTCGAAGGTCTTAAAATATAACTTCATCAAAATTTGTTTGTTTGTTTGAAGGTATATTTTCCCGCTAGTTATGCACCCAAGCGCGTTTAAGAACAATATAGGAGAGCATCAAGTCAATGCCACCAAAATATGACAAGGGCCTCACATTTTGAAATTGCTATTTTACTTCCGCAGATCATAACGAATGCGCAGACAATTCTCACATGTGCCACGTGAAGGCAGTTTGTACTAACACTGAAGGCTCGTACAAGTGTCGATGCGAACAGGGATACACGGGAGATGGGAGAAATTGTGAAGGTTAGTTACAAATATTACATGGCAGTATTGGTGGGGAGAGCTCGGGGGCGGATGAAAGGGACGGAATGCTTGGGGTGAATTACTCAAGCTTTGTCTGACTCCTTAGCTTGCCATATTTCATGCCTTATCGGTCTAGATTGCCAGCACAGTATGACTGCGATTTTTCAGCATTTTCTCGCCCTAACTGAGACCTTATAGGCTAAAAGTATTTTCCATTTTCCGATGACGCCCAAAGTGATAATCCGTAATTTACACTTTTAAGCGAATATAACTGGTTACATATGAGAGGATATGAGAGGTGGTTGCCTATTTTGTTAATGGTTAGCGGGCTGGGCAGTGCGTTGTGTTCTTGGGCACCGGTTCTGGGTACCGATGAATTCAATGCTGCGGTTAACCCTTCGATGAACTCAGTACTTAGCTATCCCATCCACGGGGGAGTAGAAATATTCCCTGTCGCTTAATCCTACATAAACTAGGATAAGCCCCGACAATAAATATGGACCACTTTGCACGAGGCTTTACCTACCATTTGAGAGGACGATACAGAAAGAATGACATAGAAAACTGGACCAGAGAACTATATTTTTCTTTCTACAGAAATCCCTGAAGGATTTGGCGATGACTACTTCTGTCGTAAAGAAAATTTCGCTGGCATTCAATGGAAGAAAACCTTGGTTAATCGCAAAGAAGTGACGGCTTGCCCTGAAGGAACTGTCGGTAACTGAACATCTATGCAACCTGTTTTCTACGTGATTGTATTGGTATCGATCTCTTCAGAGTAGTTAATAAAAAGCATTGTTTCCTTTGCATTAGGGGTGGCCACGAGGTACTGCACCGGATCTCCCGCGGACTGGGAATTACCTGATCTGGGTGATTGCGTTTCAAAATGGATGTCAGATCTCAGCAATCAGGTGATAAATAAAACAGTTTTAATCCACTGTAAATACCAACCGGTATCTGAGAAGTGGTTGGTTCGAATCCTGTCGAGGACACAGACTTTTTCTTTGTCTCACGCTCGTAATAAATGAATATTTCACCTTTAACATTCTAAATATTTAACGTCAGTAATCATATGCGTTGGTTTGAAATTTTTCAATATGGATAAATATTAACTGTAATAGTGCTCGGTACTTTTCTCCCTTGGTCGACAAATTTAAGATATCTCTGCAGCGCGTTTGTTCTCTAAACTACATTTGAACATAGTTCTTTTCATTTATTTTCAGCTAAACAATCCAAACGTCAGTTTTTCCTTAGTAGCTAATCAGCTTGCAAAGCTGACTGACGTCAAGTCTGGGAAACCGTTATACGCTGGAGATCTGAAATTACTGGTCGATGTCATTGGCGTATTATCACAGAGGGGGCTTGAAACTAGCAAGAACGAAACCGCTGATGCTTCGAAGACATTCGTAAAGGTGAGCGGTGATGGCGTCACAGACGACAGCGCAAAGTTTTTGAGTTCGTCTTTAGGCCCCGATGTAACCCATTATTGGCATTTCCGGGCGAACTTGCAAAAGGTTTCTCTTATATCCCGTTCGGACCAACAGAGTATTATTAAGCCTTGATTACACCTTAGCTACCTAGGGAGTGATACAAATGGCTCCGCACTAATGTTTGCCACAAAGTAGTGCAGTGGAATCCGAGCGATTTCTCAAACCGTTGAATTTTCAAACCTGCTGATAACCCCTTTCCCTTTCTTTAGTCAAGCACTCCATACAAATCAGATTTTTCGAACCAACCGCTCGTTTTCCTTGTAGGTTTGAAATATCGAGATTCTGCTGTATAAGTAGCAGAATTCAAATGGAAATCCTAACAAGGAGTTTAAATAGATGGTACAAACGAAAACAAAATTAAAGCAAACGGTAGAACTCGTCATTATTGTTGTACGATGTACCGCGTACGTTTTGCCATAAGTAAATGTTTCGTCTTGATTGGGTGATTTTTTTTACCAGGCTGTCGTTGGCACTGCGAGCAATATTCTGGACAACAAGAACCTGAAGTCATGGAAATACATGCCAAAGGTAAAATAAGCGATAAGAAACAGCAACAGCTTTATCGGAATCACCCACTGAACTGACGAAATTGACCGTTCGATTATAGGACAGGACCCTTCAAAACTGATGTCAACTGATGCCGATCACTACTACAGACAACAGTTCTTTACAGGGCTACTCGCACCGAAGGATCAAATTACACGAGTAACTGTAATACTCTTGGAGTATACTGAACCAAAAAAAAAAGAGTGATAAATATGTAACTTCTAATCAGTGTGTCAACTACTTTTGTCACTCATTGTGGTTACGTAGGGAAAAAGTTTAAACGTACTACCCAATATTATTGAAAAATCAAACTTTTATCTTTCCAACAGGATTCCCAAACAAAGAAAGCGGGTTCACTTATCGATAGTCTGGATGTGGTAGCTTTGGACATGGCGAATTCTTCGCAGCCTAATTCAACAGAGATGGACAATGTTGGTAAGCAGCGTTCATCAGTGTCACATCCAGGTCATAATTACAAGTATGTATCATGTCTAGTGAGTTGGGGGGGGACAGAGGGGTCCGAATCTCCCACTACCTATACCTTTTACTACGGTCAATTAGGGTTCCTTAGTGGTGTCCACCTCTTTGTGCTATTAATATTGCAAAATATTAAAACCTTCAGTACCCCTCCAGCCACATACCCTCTCGGTTCCCCTCCTCCCCCCCCCAAAAAAAAAAATGGAAGAGGACCCCTTCCTGCTTCCTATCCTCTCGGGTTCCCGCTTCCTGTCACCCTCACTCAATAAGGAAGGGGAGATCAACCACCGGTACTCACGGCCTCCTCTGTAGCAGACCCTCAACCCAGAAGCATGCATGGTCTAGCTCAAGTTGAACCAGAAGAATAGGAAAAATGCCTTTGATATCTCCTGCTTGAATAACCGATATGTTTTTCAATTTCATCCCGACCTATAGTGGTAAGTGTGAAGTCTTTGGAAAATGTGAAAATTGAAAAAGAACTACTTATGTCGCAGCAAGATGGAGCCGAAGGGCTAACGAACGCAGTGTCTTTCCCATCGTCTGTGTTAAGGGGAGACTCTTCCAGCGGTAAGAACTATTACAAGCTACAGTTTGATCTCTTTTTGTCAGTTCAACTTCTACTCGCAGTTTAGGAGCATAGATTTATTTCTTTTGACAGATTCTAAACCCAGTTTCGCCACATTTGTTTCATACAAAACTATCGAATCCTTGCTTACACCGAGAGAAGAGAAAAGGTAACGATAATTATATATATAATTGTAAAAATAATTTAACTTATTGCTATGTTTATTTAAAAAAATTGAAAAATTTATATATTGCTCGTATCACATACCTCACTTACGTTATACCAGTGAGACTGAAACTGTTTACCGCCTTGTGCAGTATGAACGTACTGTTTAAAAGGGTTAATTTGAATAACATTTTTTGTTTAATTTGCAGTAAAGAAGCTGACCAACAGACAGAACGCCCAGTTATAAACTCGGCCATCGTTTCCGTAAACCTGAGTCCACTGGCCAAGAAAACATTCAATAATCCTGTGGTTTTAACATTACGTCACTCCGTGGTAAATCCCTCTTAAGAGTCTGATTTACTTTATGTATATTATTATCACTTAGCGCGAAAAGATAATTTAAAATTCTCTAAACTGGTTGCTGTAGCTTAATTCTGAGAAGTTGATGGCATCAAGACAATATCGATTTGCTCATTATCTTTTCTGAGCTATACTTGCAGTATTTCGTATAGCTGCAACTATAGAATAAAAACGGTCATGGACTTTGTGCCGTGTTATTTGGACTAGTTATACAAACTGTAGCTGCATGGATTTGTGGCAAAATAAAAAAAAATGTACACCTACTTTGATTTTGTAGCGAGACTCAAATCTAACCAATCATAGTAAATTTTCACTGTTTTTGACGACAATTCTTAATAATTCCTTTCACCTCAGTAAGCCTAGGCCTATCAGTTAACTAAACGTTTGACCTGTTGAAGGGTATCATCATATAGCTGTTGGGTGTGTATAAGTAATATTAAGCGTGAGTTACGAAGCTGTATGATATGTAAGTGCAACATACATGTAAGCACACTATTGACTATTTCTTTGTTTGTTTACTTTAGGATAGTAAAGGTCGAAAGAGTGAACCATCATGCGTATTCTTGGAGACAGACAAGTAAACACCTTAACTTAAATTCTTGTCAGATCTACCCTCTTGTTTCTAGCTATAACACGTTAAAATGGAATCTGCTGAAAGCGCTCTGAACGGCGATCTTATTTATTTGTTGTTCCAAGGAACTTTAGCTGGTCTGATGCTGGATGTGAAGTGAGTTCAACAAACACAACCCACACTGTTTGTCACTGCTATCATCTCACAAGCTTTGCAGTGTTGATGAGTGTTAAACAGGACGTTTCTGCTATATCAGTGAGTATAATTATACTTGTAGAAACTCAACTGTGTTCTATTAGAATTCCGTGAATTTGATTGGTTCTCTCACGGTTTGCTATTCGCCGATAGAAATTAAGCTGCCCGCGCGTTGCTCTTTGATGGCAAAGATTTGTCTCTATTTTTAGCTAAAAGTACATATAGTGACGTGGTAGCTTTTGGAATGCAATCCTTTAGAGTTTCTTCCCCGTTAATAAGTAGTAGCCCTCTCTTCCCTTATACTACATGAACTAATTAAAGATAGTACATTTACGTTTGGTTTTGCAGCTCCGCTTTGGTTTCCGCGTCGGTCTGCCTATATTAAAAGTGTAAGGAATTTGACGGAGAAAAAATTTTGTTGCGTACTAAACGGGACCCTAACTCGAGGGTTTTAAGCCTAAATGGCTCACTAAAAACAAATTCAGATGGTAAAAATTAGGGGCGCCCAAAACAACCGTTAACTCAAGTTGAAACCACACAATATTTTTCTTTGCATTTTTTTCTTTACAGAAGGAGCATCGTCTGGCCTTAACTCTCATCACCTACATAGGAGTGAGCATATCTGTGGTTGCCTTGTGCTTAGCCTTCCTCACATTCTACTTCTTTAGGTAAGATGGGGAAATATGAAAGGAGGAGCACTTTTCTGGAAGGCTTAACTTGCCCCATTCATCGGACATCTCACTGTATAAACTGACGCGACTTCAAATGTATCATATACATCATATACGTACGAGAAAGTCGCAGATGCATGCTGTTGAAGCATTTATACATTATAACATTGCCTTTTTTATTGCAGGTTTTCCAAATCCGCCCGTACATTTATTCATAAGAACTTGTCGGTGGCGCTTATCTTCGCCCAGCTTCTGTTTATGTTTGGTGTCAACAAAACAGCTAACGAGGTTAGTTTGTTGCTTAATTTTTAGCTATTTTTGAATTGAGCCTCTCATTACAGGGAGGAGGAATAAGGGCCAGCTTTTTACTCTGGTAGGTAGGTAAACCTCTCCCCCAAGCCATCTTTTTGGGTTTACCTAGGTGTATTGTTTCGAGGTTCTTTGTTGTTTAATTTTGTTCTTTAATTTCACAGGTTTTTGCACCGAGGATGAGCCCAACTTTTGCCGAGCGTTTATTTGAAAACAAAGTTGTCCCTGCTGACCGAGTCAAAGTTTATCCTGCACAATTATTTATAGCCCTTTTTAAATATTCATATTTTCATTTCTTCTTCCTTCCATTTCCTTTCGTTCATTCCGTTATTGTCGTCTTTACTGACTTCAATTTTGTCTTTAGTATAAATTTGTTCGCGGAACCTTAAATCTGGTCATTACGTGCCAGTCGGCATGCCGTGAGTTGCCTCGGGTAGGCGACCCAATTGTTTATATGAGAAAAAGTTGAAAAAATGACTGCCTTGTAGTTAGACCTATCTTTTGTGTTCTTTATTTTAATTTCCTTCGCTGACCCAATGCTTTTCCTCTCATTCATTTCAGTTGGCTTGTAAAGGTATAGCAATAGCACTGCATTATTTCTTCTTGGTCGCTTTTGCATGGATGGCCCTTGAGGGAGTTATGCTCTATCTGATGCTGGTGAAAGTTTTCCACACCAAAACTGCACCAACAAAAAGCAAGAAAATTTTCTTTTGCCTCGGATGGGGTGAGTGGCAAAACAGTGTATACGTTGGTTGCTTTACAAGCGTGTAATTGTAGAAACAAAGAAACTAACAACTTCCTTTTACTCTCATGTAGGTTTACCAGTTATAATAGTTGTAACTTCTGGAGTACTGTTCCATGAAGGATATGGCACGCCTGCTTAGTAAGTAAATACTCAACATTTAATAAAAAGGTGTCCAAAAAAAAGCATTGGAAAATAATATTTTTGGAGTGTTGTGAATACTGATTCTCCAGGATTTTCTACACTGCAAAAATAATATTTTCCATGTATTGCCAATTATTTTGATTGCCCCACAGGATAATCTTTGTCATGAAATGACACACCTACAGGCGTCCACAACATGGGCGTAGCCAGGATTTTTGAAAGGGGGGGGGGGGGGGTTCACCCATTGTGCTCACCAGTTTGTCATGTCAACCTCCACACTGTGTTTCACGTATTTACTTAAAAATATCTCAAAGGGCGGGGGGGGGGGGGGGGTCACGGCCACTCCAGGACCCCCCTGGCTACGCCCTTGTACAATCAGTTCACATTCAACATTTTTTCCTCGGAAACAATTAAACAGAAAGATCGTGTGACGATTCTAGAACAGTAAATTACTAATAGCCAAGCAACGCGAACAGATAATGCTAAATGATTGATGTGCCACCACAGAAGGACTGTGTGTGATATAACAGCCGGAATTGAATGCTCTCATGAAAACTGCAGTGTAAAAGCCTTAGCAAGCAAGTATGTACACATTATTTGAAAACGCAATTTGACATCTATAATTGTTTGCAGTTGCTGGCTTTCTCTTGAACGTGGTTTTATCTGGTCGTTTGTCGGGCCAGTTTTATTGGTGCTTGTGGTAAGTCGCTACTCTCAGAGTGGTAAATGATTGACTGACATATCCAACTGTATGTCGACTGATTAACTTTTATAAGAAGAGTTTCTTCAAGTTCGATGGCTCAATAAGGTCTACCTTCCTACGAGTGGTTTTAGAGTTTAAGAAACCGACAAATACGAAACTGACATTTGGGCTTTGATGTCATATTGTATTATCATATTGTAGCTCATACTTGTACACAGAAGGTCGTTTGTTCAAGTTTAACAAGTCCAACTTTAAAATGAATACCAAACCTGAGGACGAAAGCCAGTTCATATACCTTATTCCAAAATGGCTACTATCTTAATATTCTTTTGTTGGTATTCAACGATTTTAAGCTCAAAAATCAAAAGAATATTTTATCGCGAAACGAGGCAACAAGGGCCAATTTGTATGTGCATAAATCAGCGGCCATTTTGGAATAACTGGAATAAGGTGTATAAATCTGTAGAAAACCAAATAACACGAAACTAAAGCCGAGTTTATAGCCGAGCTACAGCATTTTGGGTTGCAAGAGTTAATTTCCTTGCATCTAATTGAATCCTGTTTTCTTTCGCAGTTTAATTTCATTTGTTTAGGGATCACGTTCAATGTTATGGCTAAGTCGGGTCCATCAAGCAACAGGAAAAGAACGAGCAGGATACGGTATGAAGTTCTCGATAGCTTGCAGTTGCAACAAAAAATAATCATGATTGCCCGGATTTATGAGTTTGACTCATGTATGTCGCGAAACTAAAAGCAAGGTCTGGTTTTCACGAGCGACGCAACCACATGCAAGATATCTAAGTAAAATAATAAAAAAATGTTAGCTTTTCTCTCGCACTTCTGCTTATGTTGCAACCTGTCTCTAATAAGAACCCTGAGAAAAGTTGAGATAGCTTGTGTTTGATATGATTGGCGCTTCCCACCTTTATAAAAGCCGCCATTATTGATTAATTTGTTTGTTTGTTTATTTATTTTGTAGACGCTGGTCAAAAGCCTGTATGCTCCTAACTTGTATTCTTGGCTTAACTTGGCTGTTTGGTGTGTTCTACATCAATCAAGAATCACTATTTATGGCATACTTTTTCACAATCTTTAACACGCTCCAGGTAAATCAAGCGAGACCCAAACTTTTATACATTAATCGTCCAGTTGGTTTGCTCTTATAAGCACAAAGCCACTAAGCATTAGAAACGCTCTGCATCGTGTGCCAATAGGAGGAATTAAAATTGCAGTAATCTGTTTCTTTCAGGGTTTATTTATATTTTTATTCCACTGCGTTGGAGACGAAAAAGTGAGTATCAAGTAGTCAGTCCAGCAGTCAAACAATCAGTCAGTCAGTCAGTCACTCAGTCAATAGGTCAGCAAGACATTCACTCAGTCGGCATCAAACTCATCTCAGCCTTTCCCAGTCAGTCAGCCATTCAGTCTTAGTCAGTCAGACAGTCAATCAGACTGTCAGGCAGTCAGCCCTGAGTCAGTCAAATAGTCATCCAGCCAGCCAGTCAGTCAGTCAGTCAGCCAGTCAGTAACTCGCATAGCTGTTAAATCTCCAACACTTTTAACTATTTCCAGATGGAAGAAAGTTAATGTAACACAGATTTTTCCTATTATCAATTTATATACATTTTGTTTTAAAAATCAGGTTCGTCGTGAATACCGCCGAGTGTTATGCTGCCAGGAGGAGGACAAGCGCTACTTGCTAACGAAACCCTCGGGCTCAGAAACCAGCAAATCGGAATCTTCTTCAAAATCCGTTAAAGGCCACATCGACAATTTCAAGAAGAAGAACGAAACAATGAGTAGCTCAGCAGACTCGTCAATAGTACGTAACTCCGGAACAGTTGCCATGGTTACGTGAGCAAATCACTTGGCTTGTGCCAACGTGACAAATTAAATCGATGACGTAGTTTGATAATTATTTTGAATGGTTTACATGTGTAAGTGTGTATCGTTGGGGCAGTCGCTTCGTTGGAAATACGTTATGGTGCGCTGTTAGTTTTATCTATCAGTTTGTCTGTCTGTCTGTCTGTCTCGGTTTAGTAATTTCATCTATTTGTTTACGTTTTTCGCTCAGGGGACGATAGAGAGCAAAAGGAACACGTTTGTGGTGCACGTTTCAGGTACATGTTAGTCCTCAGTCCAATTTTAATTTGTTGTGGTTCAACTTTATGGTTTGCCAAGAAATGGTTTCCTCCATTTTAAAGTATGATCTTGATTTGGAACAAAGTCAGTTGCGACAGTTATCAATGCAGTTTGAAATAACCTAAAAACGAAATGAAAGAATTTTAAAATTCTAAGCATTTTTTTCCCAAAGCCGCTCACGAGTAGCTTTCAGAATCAAGTTGTTAACTATAATTGATTGTCTTGCAGATGGTCAAGTGCGCGTTCGTGGAGTTGCTACCGATGAGCACAACAGAAAAATTGTAAGAAATTTTCGGCACAGTGGAGAAAGTTTTTCCAGTTTGGAGCATCCTTCCGGGCAGGTAAAACACACGTAGATGTAAAACTCGCAAGTACATATCATCCGATGCGAATCTGATTACTCTTGTCTTTACTCTCATGCTTTTACCTTTACCGAATAGTGCTATTATAGAGCGGTTTTCATGCACTCGAGTGTGGAAAGTAATTCACGTTCTTTCATTTTGCAATACTACGCTTAGTGAAAGGTTAAAGGAGCTATGTCATCGTTCGTACACCTTGAAATTTTTAGCCTAGTTTTCAAAATCGTCATTTCGAATCCGTTTCAATTTTGGTTTAGTATCACTCCTTTAGTGTTTTTCTTTATTCGCAAACTATTATAAAACGCGAACGTCATAACACTGAATGGTGCTGATGAGAACGGGTGTGGCGTCGACATAGGCAAACTTCATACACACAAATTGCAGCTAGAACGACGCATTACGAAAGCTCTTTCTATTCTATGTTTTATTCGGCTGTTTCTGTCTTTTTAGGAGCGTCCTGATGGTAACGGGCTCTCCAAGGCATCTGCAGCCAGTGAGGAATCCGAAAATGAACAAAGACACGAAGAAAATGAACAACAAACGCTAGCTGGACAGAACTGAACAGCACCACACTGATCCGTCTGTATCGCTGCAGACGGCTCAGATCGCCCGCCTCTCTGTATCACCCAAGCGTCGTACCACAGGTCACCTGCCATAAATGTATGTCGAACCTGCAGGCAGCATGAAACTCAAGATGTAAATTTCTCTTACCACAGATAGGATCGTATTTTCAGGAAATATATGATCCACAAACAAACAACTGAAACAATTCAACCAATTCTTTACTTAAGGTGATGCACATACGGAGATTACCTTTCCTTACTTGGATTTTAAGTCGTGATTCCCCTGTAAAAGCAACCTCGTACCCAGGGTCTCTCTTCTTCCTGCCCAGGAGGGATACCCAGGGTCTCTCTTCTTCCCGCCCAGGAGGGAAGAGAGACCCTGGGAACGAGGTTGCTGTCATTCTCGTCCCCATAGCCCTTTTCGTTTCTCTTAGCCGGCAAGCCCTTGGCACGAAAAACGAAGGGCTCTGGGGACATACGATTTTCAAAAATTCGTTTTTTTTATTGGCTGTTGAGAACAAAGAAATCTTAAACGGGAGTCAAAATGTTCGCCGGCCGCCTTATTATAACACACAACATGCAGAAACATCAATGCTATATACATGAAGTCCGGAAGTCCTAGAATCTCGGACTGGAAATCGTAGGTCTCCAGAGCCCAACGTTTTTCGTGCCAAGGCCTCGCAGGCTAAGAGAAACGTAAAGGGCTATGGGAGCGAGAATGGGTTGCTGTAAGAGCACAACTTCAAATTTTAGTCCCATTTCGAAGCGGCGGTCAACACAGAAAAAAACGTAATAGAACTATACCGAAAAAAGCCTTTAAAGAAAGTTAAGTATAATGCAGAATAACACACCAAAACGGA
Source organism: Blastomussa wellsi (assembly GCA_947652115.1). Lineage (NCBI taxonomy): Eukaryota > Metazoa > Cnidaria > Anthozoa > Scleractinia > Plerogyridae > Blastomussa > Blastomussa wellsi. The sequence goes on from OX393571.1 coordinate 17,569,042, forward strand.
ACGGATACAGGGGCGGGTCTAGGGGGAGGGCGCAGGGGGTGTGCAGCCCCTCGTAAGAAAGGTCCTGGAACCACCCCTAGGATAACACTGACAAATTCCAAATGAACCATTCGGCCAAATATTGAATGTAATACAAGTTTATATAACATGCCCCTGTGAGATTTTAATATTTCAGTCGTTACGTACAATCAGCATTCAACAAAGTAAATAGCTCGGTTTTGAAAATAAAAATTGCGCTGCATATAACCATGGATACAAAATTTATGCATACACTTTAGATGCGAAGCAAAATAAAATATTGAACAACTCAGCAGTCGCCCTGTTTTTGTTTTTGTATCAAAACCCCTTATGTACTGTATAGGTGTAAGGTAGCAAACAGGATGGATGGGCTGTCTGATCCGCTCTTGCGATTTTTTTTTCGGCTTGTACCAACCAGTTCGTTAAACTTTTTCTTGGACCTTCACCCCAATATACCAACTACTGAATCTGCCGTTGGACAACAGCTCAAACAAATCAGAGATAACATTAATTGTGTCAGGGAGGCGATGCCCCTCCCTGGGTGTGACACACCTAGGAGGGAATGATTGCTTTTAGCTAACACTAGCTCCCCTTGACCTTACCAACCTTTGACTAGTAGCATGTTCAGTTACTATGTTTCAGACGACAGGTGGACATATTAATTGCCGTATTGTGGAGGTGTACTGCAAAATATCGTGCATTTTGGTTTTGAATCATGGCCAACCGAGTTGAAATTTCACATATCATTTCGCATAACAGAACTAGCCCAGTTACCAGCCCCTTATGAAGATGCCCTTAATTCCCCAGGATCTTTATCCGAAATTGTGTTTAGCCTTTCAGGGCACATTGAATCTCTTCCTTTCATAACATTTTGAGAGCAGGGAAATACCAGAGTTTAGATAAGACAGGACCCATACGCTGTAGGTGAGTAGGTAGCAAAAAACTGCAGCAGTGTAATTTTGCATGCTCACTTTTTTTGAAACAAGGCAGGGGTACAGACTCTTACCGTGTGTACCCTTGTACTGATCTACAACCTCTAAGTTTCAGTGGCAGGGATAGTGCTGCAGCCTTATTGTTTGGGCTAGGGTCCATTGTTTGTTCTCTTGTCTCACCTGAAGGGTGGTCCCCAATCAGGTGAGACCTTGTAAGTGCTGTGAGGTGACCCGAAAACCCCAGGAAAAATGCAAAAAAAAGTTTGTTCGCCCATTTCTAATCAGGCAAGGGATTTTAGTGAAGACAAGAGAAAACTTTTAAAATTTACTGGTTCTCTGGACAAGCGAAGTTCAATTTTTTCCCGTCCTGATTTGCTGTTCAATTCATAACCCCCTTTCAAGGATTTGTAAACTACTATAGTCATCCCTCATAATTCTGAGGACAACACCCTCTCCAGTTTTATTTTTAAAAACTGAAAAGACAGCTTCTAGACTGTGTTGGGTTCTCGGGACAGGAAAAAAATAACTCTGATCTGGCAAACTAATGGGGAGGGATGGGAAAGGAGTGATGGAGGAGATATTTTACAGCAGCTGCCTTGGGGTACTGTTTCTGAAATCTTGGAACTTGTACATGTACATTTTAGCATGGCAGACAGACGCTCAATAGAAAGCAACAAAGTAAACATCCAGTTGTGGCTACAATCATAAATTTCTACACTGTACAGTCTTTTGATTAAAGATTCTGGCAGGTCAAAATTACATGATAATTGTAATTTAGGCAGTGTCCTAAATGTAAAACAAGAATGAATCTTTAATTCCCCCATACCGCAAAACAGTCTAACTTACAGCAGCAGTGAGACTGTGATTATAGTAACAGTGACGAACATGAAATGTTATTTTCCACTGTATAATTGTCAGTAATGTATGTATTGTAATTCTACCACCACAGAACTACTTCTCAATAAATATATGGTTTTTGAGTGCCATATGATGGAATTAGATCATGGTTTTTTACCAATCATTTTGAATGAATGAACAGTTTTATTTTTTGTTATTAATTTTTTACCACTAAAATTGTTTTTTGTCTTCGGACAACTGTGTGATAAATCAGCCCCTTCTCAGCTAGCCCTCATGTAACAGATAGTGAAGTGTCTCTTAGTGTGTCTGTTCACCACACAAGATTAAAAGTTATCTTGGCCCATGTACTGTGAAGAGTGGTTTTCATTTTTAAGCATGCTTTTGAATGGTGCTGTTCATTTTACAATTTTCTTTTACATGACGTGAGTAGAGATTTCATACAGTGCATTTGTAGGAGGTGAAAGGTTAATGTCGAACATTACACAACTATTTGTGCTGCCCCACATGTGTACATGTATCAGCAACTTCAATTTCACAAGAAAGAAATCAACACCAAAATGTCTGGTGTTCGTACAGAAAAATACACCTTTTTTGGTGAATTTTCTGGTAATACAAGAAAATAACAGCACAACATAAAATTACAAAAATTGTGTCTTTTCAGATAAACACTAAACAATATTCAATGACAATTTAGGCTATGTACCATGTGTACGCCTAAATTGATTTATATTTCCAATGTACTTTCCAAGAAAAGTTCAAGGCTACTGTACGTGTATTATAATCCATATAATACATGTACACTGTTTTTTCACTGTACATGTACTGTACCCTTATTTATGAATGAGATGAAGGATCATGAAAAATAACTTTGGAACACCGCAAACATACATGTAATACACAGAAACATGTGTATAAAAGCCAAGCAAATAATTAATATCCAATCCCAAAAAAGATAATCAGTAAGACTTTGTCAGTGAAACAAGGATTAAAGATTAAATCAACAAGTTCAGCACACATGTAAGGTAGTTGGCCAATTACAAAATATTAATGTTACAATAAAAAAACAAAAATCTGCAAAAGTTTGCTGTACATTACATGGATGTGTAATAATTTTTCTAGCATTCTTTTTTCAAAATATTTTTTTCTTACAAGATCTCATCCAAATTAAACTATCTATAAATACTACTGTATAATTGCATGTACAAGTATGTAACAATTATCATGAAACAAGCTTCTTATTTAAGTTAATCACTCCAATCAATCTTAAATCTTGTCACCCGTGGCTTTGAATGAAGAATATTTCTCTGGAGCTGAAAAATACATTATACATGCATTAGCAAGGAATTAAATGAAGATTATGTTCTTACGTGTAGTTTTACCAAATGTTTGCTTAAATATAATGTATGGCAAAAGTGATGTGAAAAATTCACTTCAAAACACAATAGCAAAATTTAATACAAAATTATTTTGCATTAAATTTTGCTAAGCAAGTAAAATTTACATGCAGTAGCAAAAATTAAACACAAGAAACCCGAAGAAAACAAATAGCGTGAATCAATGCCTCCTGAATCTTGCATAAACATCGTGGCTAAAGATTGCCATGCTATAGGTTTGTACTATAAAATGAAGATACAGATAAGTTAAAAGTAAATCATACATAAGCACAATACAACGTTCAGTCATCATATTTCATTTCTGAGAATAACTTTGTTAAAACGATTTACACATCCTGAAAAACAGGTAGCCTGAACAATCCTTAGGTTTCAGTATGCACATCTTCACAAGGCTGCATTATGTACACATACATAGTTCAGTGCTCGAAATTGGACTTTCTCACGCATTTGTTATTGGGCAGGGAGACTAGCATGAACATAAAGGAATAACAAATGCGTGAGAAAGGTCTATTAGACAAAATCCAGGTTGTCCTTATGGCAAATGCTGGACAATTTCAAGCAACCAGCCCTTTATTTTTCCTAAAAGTTGGTTCCCGAACGAAGTTTTAGCTGTCTCAAGCAACCACTAATATGGAGCACTGTATATTTTTAACCCTCACCCTCACACGTGTAAAGGGTTATAATTATATAACATGGATTATCCAGGTAATTAATAACAATTATATATCATTGAGAAACTTTTTTAGTAATTTTTAAACCCTTTTGAAGCTCTTCTGGGTTGCCCTTATAACCTTTGGCAATTATTTTACCATGTACTAGTGACATACACGTAATTTCAAAGGTGAGTCACCGATAAAAGGGATGGCAAACTTGAGACTATGAGGTTGTGAGACAAGTGCTTTTCTCTGAAAGAACATGGGTTTCAAAATGAGCCAGCAACTAACAGATTTCTGCCAGTTACTTGGTTTTAAATTGATAAATATAATAAATGACAATATTTAGACATGAAGGCACATAAGCCTCAGCTGGGTTTCCATGCAGGTCCTCTTTCCAGAACAAATTGGAATTTTTATTTTTTATTTATTTATTCATTCAAATACAATATAAAAAACTATAATACTAACAGGAGCAAATACAAAAAAAATATTTATACATGTACCTTTTCAATGACAGGTCTAGCTGGAGGATTCTCTTTCATCTCCTCCTCTGTATACTCGTTGTTCACATAGTAACCCACTCGAACAAACTCTCTGTCTATATAGGAGCAGGTTAAAAGGACCACAGTCACTCCAACCAGGTCTTGATCCGGAATTTTACTTGGATCTGGAGATTTAGCCTGAAAGAGGAATACTGCATTCATTTAGGAGAAAACCAAGTTAAGATACATTGTATGGGCTTACTGTTACTACAGTAACACCAATTAATGAATATCTGCAGAAACTTAGTGGCTACTTGACAAATTGTGCATGCACCTTGGGAATCAACAAAGTTGAAGAAAATTAGGCCGATTTCAATGCAATCAATTCAATCCTTTTTCACCATGACATCTAAAAGCTCTAATCTTTTTTGCAAAGCAAAATTATTTGTTTAGCTGTACTTTGGCACAATTAATTTGAACATAATTATGGGCTTATGAGGCATTTTTTGAGGTCAACTTTGTCAAATTGACATCATTTCCCACAAACTGTTGATAAGCATTTGACTATGGAGCAATCATTTCCTGTTTCTTTGAAACAAAGGTGGTAAACAGGAAAATGAAACAGGAACTTGGCAACTCACTCAAACAAATTTGAAATGAAAGTTGCAAGTTGGTTAGATCAAACTGTCAATAAATATTGGAACACCATGCTGCAACATTGCATACAGGTGTAGTTCCCATCAAAAGAACATCCAGTTTGACTGTAACACCTAAACATTTATGTGGGCATTCAAAATATTTTCATTCCCACGCGTGGGCACCCAGGTGACTAACTTTTGCCTTTGGGTGACCAGATAAACTTACACATACTCTTTTCATATACATGTAAGCTTTAGTGCTGGGCACCCTGGTTCTCAGGGTTTGGAACCTTCGGGCTCCTTGCCATTTCTGTTACAGCACAGCCTTGCAAACCAGCTAATTTGTCACAGCAACCTGCTCTTCCAGTTGCTGACACCTACTTTAAACGAGCATTACCACAGTGATTTTGGAGTGTTCAGGTAAATTCTGTGCTTAAGTTACCTTTACTTGTGCAAAAAATGTGCCAACAGAATTTTGAAGAAAATCAAATTTAACAGTGAGAGCAAACCATAATAGTTGGTTTCCCATTTTTTTCTAGAGATGACTCGAGAATGCCAATTTTTTCAATTTTCAATCCACTTCCATCCTCGCCATCGATAACAGCAGACGTCAGTAAATAGTTTTAGTGCAGTAATATACATGTTATCTTCTGTAACATCACTAAACCATTATCTTTAGTTTTCCTTTGAGTGAAGACAAGTTTTAGCTTTTTAAAGTTTAGCTAAAATAGCATTCGCCATTTTCTAATTGCCCATAATACACCTTGTTTGTCCCCCAAAATCTTGCATAAGCATTGTCTTCAGATTCTCTTGGGACGACTGTAATACCCAGGAGAGCTGGGAAACAAAGGCTATGCAAAATTTTTTTTTTTGGGGGGGGGGGGCAAACAAGATGTATTATGGGCAATTGGAAAATGGTCAATGACAATGGGGGCCCATTAACTGATTTTTTCAAGCCATTGCTAAGGAAAATTTATTCTAATATAACCTCATCATTTTCAATTAGCTCAGAGTTATTTCAGGCGTTTTAACTTTTTCATGACCAGTAAGACCAGTGATGATGTCATGTCATTAAAGGTCCGATTTTGAGAATTGCTGAAAAAATTACTTGAAATTCATTGAATAAGGCTTGATTTAATGAAAAACCATGTTTCCTTTAGCATTAAGGAAACCAGAAGTGTGCCCAAATCAGCTTGTGCACAATTTACACTACCAGCACACTTCGGTAAGATAAAACAAAGCCACATAGAGTTAGTTTTTGCACTTGCCTTTCTGCTTTTCGCTTATTTTGTCTTTGCTTGTATTTTTTTATTTTGCATCTTGTGAAACACAAAAAAAAAACATCTAAAATGCAAGCGAATTTACCAGTTATTGAGTTATTTTATTTTCCGCATACAGGCTGACATGAGTATAACCGGAAGTGAAATTTTACCTCCTTAGCAATGCGCGTGAGCTCGCACATGAATCGGTTAATGCGCCCTTAAAACATTTTGAAACCCCTGAATGGGCCATTCCATTTAATATCCACTCCACCAACCCCCACATTGAGGCACAACGTACTTTAGTGTTTGTCCCCTCAGAAACAGGTTTTCAAGGCAACTTCAGAAAAGCAAGATCAAAGTGCCAACACATCCCCCCTTCAGAAAAACGGAAAAGATCAGAGGAAACGACATAGCTGCCCCTCAGGAATAACTTTTGAAGACCCCCTCAGATTTCCCAGTCCCTCAATCGGGGCAGTGGAGATATTATTTTATTCGATTTAATTTATAACATATCGTTCACTTGCTCGAAGATTCGTTCATTCGCGACATGGTATCACAATCTCGTGACTGGAAAGGTTATCCAAAAGAATGACAAGAGAAGGATGTACATGTTCACAAGTGTACGCTATAATATGCACTTGTAAGAGAATAAAATTAATGTGATATTCACACAGACCAGGATTATTTTGAATGTTAAACTGACCCTTTGTACTGTAAACGTACCTTGAAGACAAATGTGTGTCTACCAAACGGAATAGGTCCAACTAACACAGAGTCCAGGACTTGATCGTACGCATCACTCTCAGCAGACCCAACGTAAATGATTTTCCACTCTAAATCTTCACCATCCACAAAAACACTCATATTACCAAGTGCTTTAGAAATTAATACACGCTAAAAGAAACTCAATAAGAAACATTAACTCATACTAAATTAAAGCAGAACAAACCTTCGTTAAGTTCTTCCGTGCAATCGAAAGTGATCTGGAACTCGAAGGGACTCGAAAATGGCGCAGGATTTTGGTGAATCATCACATCGTTGATGTGAATTTTGGCCATTATTTATATCAATAATATTGTATCAATATTCTCATAACCTTTTGGTATCAACTGAATAAGATTTAAACATTAAAACCAGCCGCGATACTACTGAAATTTACAACTCCTCATTGTTCACAAAATGGCGGAAAATTCTAATCTGGCGCGAAAAGAAGTTCAAACGGCGCATGCGAAAGACAGGATTACGTCATTGGTCTCAGTACTTCTCGGTCGACAATTCCGAGTAAGACGGTGGGGAATGGCAAAAAATTATTGATCTCGCGACAAGCTGCGAGATCATTGAAAGGGAAGGACTGTTTTCAAAAATGAAATAAATGTAATTGAAAGATCGACTCGAAGCTAAGAGATAATTTCTTTAAATTATTTGTGCCATTTAGATCGTGTTTTCATTGGCTGTTGCCCATTACGAGATGACGTCACGAGTGGCGGGAAAATCTTGACGGGCGCGTCAAACTTTGCCAAGAACTTTTCACAGACTGTCGCCAGTCGTTGCTCAATACAGGTAAAAAATCCATTCTTGCTGGAAAATGTTGCATGGAAAATCGTTTAAAGTTCTCAAATAGAATTTTAAACCGGCGGTCAAAGGTTGACCAAGCGTAAAATCACACCTGAAAGGCATACAAAATGAAGGTTTTTGGCATGAAAGACGGGCAGTAAACCTTTGCCTTGAAAGGAATACACTGGCAGTAATTGAGATTATTTTCCTGTTTTTACCACATTCAAAACTGTCAAAGATGGTGTAGAGGTAAGTTTCCCAGTTGTCCTTTTGCAAAACTAGTTTTAAAATGACAATAGAAGTTGCAACTTGTGGCTAGTGGCGAGATTGCTGTTATTGTTTTGGTTACGAACGGGACTTTGAGCGCGATGCTCAACCCGAGTTTGCTGAAGCAGCTCAGAAAGTTGACGGAGAAGAGTCCTGGCAGAAAGATCGAAATCCCTACGTTCGACTAGTGACGAATTTGTCACTTGTCTTGTTCAAATATGAAATTTATTTAGCCGGGTTCATCATATAAACTGGTACGTTAATGCCTTTTAACCCTTTACTGCCCAAGGGGTCTCCCTTTGACGAGTAAAATCGTCTGGCGTTAGACAGAGTAAAATCTATAAGTCACGCTTGGGCAGGAAAGGGTTAAGGGAGATAGTTTTTTAACCCTTTACTGCCCAAGGGGTCTCCCTTTGACGAGTAAAATCGTCTGGCGTTAGACAGAGTAAAATCTATAAGTCACGCTTGGGCAGGAAAGGGTTAAAATTGCTGAGTGGCTTTCGTTCGGCCAGGTGCGTTCAATGCACGTATAAACAATACAAACCGAATATTTCTTATTTGTAATGTAAAACAATAGGACTGATCATGAGTGTAGTCCAGTTCAGCACGACACAAAGTCCTATTATCAATTATTCACTATAACAAAATGCGAAAAAACTTCAGCAAAGCGAAACCTATTGACGATTTATCATCACTATGATAAAAAGTTCCAGGAATCAAGGAGTCAAGTCTAGCCTTTATAAAAACTTCGGTTCTGAAAGTGCACCCGGAAGCCATCTAGTTTCTATAATCCAAGTTAAATTCAGAAAAAAAATATATTTGTGAAGTAAATTTTATACATTTTTCCCACTCAGTGATAAATTCAAAATAAATGAACAAATGACAATAATTGATTTTTTATGATATCCACAACTGGGTCAAATGAAATTTTACTGCATATGTTCGCTATGAACTCACGGGAGAGTTTCAAGGAAAACAACAGACTTGGAAGCGCTGGAGCTTTGACCTAACACTCCCTCATAAAAATGCACATGTTAAATGAAAACTCCATGACTACCAGAAATTGATAAAATAGACACTTTGCATAAATGGCGCTCAAAATTTGAATAACAATACTTTGTACACCTTAGCCTCGTTTGGAGACAAAGAACTTTTTAACGTGAATATGAGGCTTAGGATGTATAAGTATTGCTATTCAAATGCAGACGCCATTTATGCAAAGTGTCTATACAGGAATAGTTATAAATATTTAAGAATCCAAATTAAATAACCGTGAAAACAACCACGTAGTGACTGAAAATCTCTCGAAAACATTTACAGCCAAATGTACGAATAAAGCAAATTGACATGAAAAACAATTTTATTTAACTAAGCCTCCGGGTATTTAGCACTACTTCAAGGTGATGTCTACAGAAAGGCAGGGAACTGAACAAGTAGGGGGGGGGGGGGGGGAGTCGCGGGAAGCTCTTGAACGGGTTTACACAATCTTGGACAATAGGCCGTTTGCACGACCCAGTCACATGGTACAAAATAACACCCTGCTGGTGAGCAAGCTACGCGCTGGGACAGCCAAAACAAAGCAACTTCATGTCCCAGAGCGTCGCTTGCTCACCAGCAGGGTGTTATTTTGTACCATGTGACTGGGTCGTGCAAAGGGCCTATTACTGAGAAGAACAGAAATATTTTGTGAAAAAAAAAGTTATGTATACGACTGATTAATTTCTACTTTTTATAATTTTATTTATTACTTAGTAATAAAGAGAAATCAAGAAAATATTCTATGTTAACAAATTCTACACAGGTTTTCTCATTGTTTATCCAAATTTCTTGGCTGTTTATATTTCATTTCAAAAAAACATAAATAACACAATGATTGTACAAAAACATAACCGTCTTTGCATGTAAAAACATTTTCACAGTGCCAAAGAGTCAGTAGCTTTAAACTGGTGAAAATCAGCTCGATTAAACGCTCCATGCATGTAGTCGCATTTACCAGCGGCAAACCAATTTCATTTATTTGATTACAAACGTTTTTCAACAAATGACGAAAATATGAACGCTGCTGGTAATACGGAATTTGCTCTGTGCGTCGACGAAAGGTGTTTCACTGAATATCAATTCCTCTGGACTGTGAATGTGATTGAAGCTTTGAGCCCCATCTATTTCAACGAACACTGAAAGGTCTGAACTTCCTGTAAGTTGCTTCAACCAAGCCTAAAGACCGGTTACTAACTACCCCACTGCTTGTTAGGTACCGAGCCTCGTTCTCTTGACGTCGCGTAACTGAAAAATAGTAAAAAATAATTAACTAACTTTCACCGTACCTAATAAAATATATATTGATACCGCCTGGCACCAGGGAGCGCAAACAAGGAGTCTAGGATAGATAAATGGTTTTCAGCTGCAGGGGTGGGTGACTGTAAAAAATATTTTGATAGCTATTTTATCGTAACGATAAAACACTGCGATAAAATTGAAAAACTTAAAACCATTTTGATTTAAAAAAACAAACGTTTCGACGTTCGCTTGACGTCATTATCAAGTCAACTGAGTGAATAAAATGAGTACAAATTTAAATATAAACTAAGAAATCCTAAGGGACACGACTGAAGAGAGAACAATGATAAAAATTCTAAAAAATGCTAAAAATATATGATATAAAATATTCGCACGCAAAGAGTCACGTAAAAAGTATAGCACGAATTGAGTATTTCTGTGTATGTTTAACACAGGGCTCAGTTCCTTAATGAATAGCATTTCAAAAACTAAACAATCAAACTTCTATCTGCATTTCTTCAAAAGAGAAAATTGTTCGTCCTCTAAAGCAGGCTTCGTAAATCCATGCTCCTCTATGTTCCTGCCGATTGCCGAGTATTTGTGTTCACTGATGCGTTGGTGTAAATGTCGGGTTGTGTACCCGACATAATCTGCGTCACACAGATTACATTGGAATTTATAAACCGCGCATTGATTGCTAACAATAGGGGGCTTCTTCTCTTTCGGAGCGAGAACTTTGCCAATCTTCTTACTCTGGAAAACATATAGGCAGGAGTCGATAGGACATATAGGCAGGAGTCGATCGATTGGGTTGGCAAATATCTTATTTTGTCTTAACAGGTAAAATTAGCAAAGCCCCGTCAACCCCGATACTTTTCAGTAATACCGGGTCCAAATCCAATAAAAAAAATAATTGTAAACTGTTAAAACTATTTTAAAACTATTTTATTTTTTTTTCTTGATATTGTAGTCACGCCAGATACGAACCTTAAGAGACTCTTTGAAAGCGGCAAAGCTGTTTCTCGTTTCAAAGCTGTTGTCAAGACTACGTGATCTATTTCGGTGTCTAGGAACTCTCAGTGAAGCCAGTGACGTCATTGTGCTTTCTCCTTTTATGGAATCAGCTGGTTGTTCCTCTGCTACCATGTCTAAACTTCTACGACGCAAGGCTCGACCAGCAGACGGAAGGGAGCCTCGTCTGGATGCCAACATATACCTAGCTTCCTCAAGACTCGACTGAAATAAACAGATAAGTAAATAAAAATAATATACAAAAATTATATATTGATTCGACAACAAATTTATTTATCCCTTATTTTTTTAAATTAAATTAAATTACAGTAACATTAAATAATAATTAAGTTAAGAATAAGGGTAACTGACAACCTGAAATAACCTGAAATAGTTATAAATGCCAGGTTGCCCGTTAATTATATATATATATATATATATATATATATATATATATATATATATATATATATATATATATTACAATTTGAACTCGGTAGCTAACTAAAGTAAACACACACAAACACATTAAATACCACAACAGAATGTTAAATAAATCGATTTCTATTGCTTGTCGTTCAGTTGAAGAATTTAAAAGGCAATATCAAACAATTAATTAATCAGTCCAGCTGAATAGTCAATAAGTCAATCAATCAATTTTTCCATCCCTGGGTATCGCAACTGGGTCCCTATCACAAGAAAATTTATCGAAGTGCTAAAAGGAATAAATTTTGTGTTCAAAAAATAGTTCTCGTACCTCGGTTGGCATTAGGAATCGGGGATCGAAAACTGAATCTCTCTCCTTGCTCAGCCGAGTCTCCCCATCCTGACAAACGATAATGCTGGGCACTTCGTGGACAGTATGGCGCCTCATGTCAGTATTTATTAGCGTAGGCAATGAAAACTTTCCTTTACCCCGATTGCATGGTGTGACCGCTCTAGCATGATTACTGGTTGTTGCGTGTCTCAAATCCTTTGACAGTGTAGTTTCAATAATTGTTAACTGATCGGTGCTGTTATCTACAGCACCTGTCGAACCACGCCGTTTTAAGAAAATTGCACTTCTGGAGAATTCGTCATCGGAAAATTCTTCCTCTTCCTTATTGTTATTATGATTAAAAGAGAGTTGACTGACATCTTCTGTTATGGTCAATTGACATTCTGATCTGTCGTCATCGGTGGAATTATTCGATTCCATTTCCATTTGTGAGTCTTTATTCATAAAATCGGTTTCAACTCTGTATTCCAAATCGATCACTTTCAGCCTGTTTTCTGTCCTCCTCGGACACCTTTTACCAGCTTTCCTTGGAATTTTTGGAAGTATTAAAGTTGTGTTGTTGTCCTTGGTAGGAAAATGGTTGAGAGGAAAATAGCACGCGCGTGAACTTTCAACATCCAGCCACTCGATATTCTGATTGTTATCGTCGATAACGTCTGTCGAGAGTCTTTGGGTGATCAAAAACGGAACGCTCTTTCTTCTACTGCCGGTCCACACCACCTCTGTATGCTGAAAACAAAATACAGAAATTATTCGTAGGATTTAGAATTTCAACCTCAAAATAACGCACTGTGAATAATTCACCAAGTTAATGAATATGCAAATCAACGAGTGCACGTTTTTGTGATGTGCGCTGACTGTTTGTATTCCTTTTCAAGACTTTCATCGATTTCCTTTTTACAATAGTGCGCCTACTTGTTTTCAACAAGTTTCGGCTGGTCATTTCTTTGACATTCCATCGATATAGCTACGTTTGACTCTAAGCATTTACGCCACTTCATCATGTCAGAAAAGTTTTTTCACCGAACAGAAACCACGATTAGGCTATAGAGATCATGGATCAACTTATTATTAGCGTTAATTGGCGAATTCCAAAATCTACCAGGGCACCTGAATCAGTGAGTTTCTAAAGGCATACGATCTGCGCCCGCCTTGATGTATAGTTGGCCAGAACTAACGCTTTTTTCTTACAGTCAATGTATGAAAATATTTTCCCAGACACTGAGTTTGAGTCATTTTGTGCCTGATCGAACAGAGTCGAGGAACATCAATCTCGCTTAAGATAAAGCTCTATTATGCAAAATTGATCAACAATAGAAATGACAGGCATTTTCTAATCCAAATCATAACCTAATTTGATAGGCAATTTTTATAAATACATCTACCTGGCTCGAGAAGTCGATAATTTAAATAGCACCGTATTTTTGTTTTTTTTAGGATATATTGCAAGCAAAAACAAGCAACTGAGTCGCATCATGTAGACAAAGCCTTTGAAAATCTAAATAATATTTTTTCTTGGAGTCCAATATAATAAGATCATGCTTGTTGCCGCTACGTATATCTAATTAGGTTCAGCGAGCAAAAATATGAAGCGTATTTAAACCTCTTTTTCATGGATGACCCAGGAATCGATGCCACAATGTGATAATTCTAGCTCTGAAAAGCTCGATATAATTAGACATAGGTAAATAGAAAGCTGCTAATTTCTGATAAAGGGCAATCATTGAATTGCCTTTCTCGACTGGAAGCTTGACTCTGCAAATGCGAGGTATGAAGTTTCATAAAAATTGGCATTTCCTCAGATATACGTTTCAGTACAAGAATTCAATTCATATAACTTAACATAAATTCAACGAAAATTAAAACTTATTTGGATTGCAATTTGGAAATATAATCAGGTGAAAAATGAAATTATTTATTTTGTCTATCACTGTTTGCGTCTTCAAACTGAATTGTGCCGCCCGTCGGAGCTCAATATGAATTTCAATTTGTGGACGAAGTTCTCTCTGGCGATCGGAAAGCCAAAATCTGCCCAACTTGTTACCTTACAGCTACCGAGAACAAATCGACCACCCCTGCCAGTAAATGTAAGCTTCCACCCGTGTTCAATTTTAAAAGAACTGAATAACAAGATCAATTTCTTTTTTGGAAACCTCATTGGCTTACAACGTATGAAAAATATGCCTCCGGGTATTTTTTTGAATTATTCAACAATTCACTGATCGGGATTAAAAACAAATTGACCGACTTACCTTGGCGAAAGCCAGTGTGGTGCCAATAAAATTGTTTGAAAGTAAACCTTAAAGAACTGCCATCAGTGTTTATTGTTTTCTAAGTTTTAATTTCGCTTTTCTCCTGTTGTTTAGCCACGGTACTATAAAAGACGGCGATTCCACTGACTCGTACATCGAACGGAAAACAGACAGTTCTGTATTTTGCCACCAGCTGAACTTGGCCTGTTTTTGATTTGGCATTTAAGCGCTTGGCCCAGTGTTTACATTTCGCTAATGCTTTCGGTGGCATATGTAGCGTCCGAATTGGATTTCCGGAGATACATGTACATATATTTTCGTTTACATGTGAGACCGGTGAATCATGTAGTAAAAAAGGGGTTTACCTTACCGAGTAGCAGTTTCAGTCCAGCACTATAGGAGACTTTGTAATAACCATCGACGCACTGCACAAACACACACGTAAGTATTGGCGTATCAGTCGCCTAGCGCGATGGGTATTTTTCCTTTTAGCTCAGGCCTTTAGGAAGTGAAAACCTCGCAGTCAGAGCTGGAACAGGTGTTGGCGATAAAAATAGCTTATTTGCCCAATGTAGATAATCCCTTAATACTTTTTTTTGTTTATTGTCGTATTTTTTTTTCAGCTATTCCGATTCAAGTTGCCTATATAGTCAAAATAAGCTAAGAACAATAATAAATTATGACTTCTCTTGGCAAAGAAAAAAAAGAAAAGAAAAGAGAGAACTCTCTTCAGTCGTACGTGAATAGCGCTTGGCGAACCTAAGCTGACAAACCGAGTGGGATAAGAAAGATTGGCACGTGATTGAACGTAAGGAAAAGATGCAAATTAAAATAAACTCAGTAGCCGGGCAGATGTTGGGCAAAAGAAAATTTACACAGGAAAATTCGGAAGCACGTAAACGCAACTACTATTGTCCCAACCAGGGTTTTTAGATTTGTTAAGCATTGCATTCGTGATATACATGTTTTTGAACAACGGTTAATTTTTTTCACTACCTCCAGTTGAAAAAATACCTCTTTTATTCATACGAATGACATAACTCATTAACGGAGTGCAGGTGCTATCTTAGACATCTAAACCTGCAAATTATAGAATCAAAATGTAATTCTGTGACGCTTTAGCGGTTTCCCAGGCATAGCCACAAGTGAGTCTAAATCCCAATGTGGAAATATTTTAGTTTATAAGTTGAGAATGTAAACTGAATTATTTTGTCTTTTTAGTTTTATAATTTATGTTTAGTCCTAAAGCCTTTACGTACACTATTAAAGCCGCAATACTGACTACTATTCAAATGGCCAATCTGTTGGCTCAAGAAGGAAATAAGTGTAAAATGCATGAAGCCTTCAACGTGTGAAGAAATTATTAGCTTGAAAAATGCACATGAGCCTTTCAGCCACTGCTACTTTCTGCCTTTTAAAAGCAAACCAGTGTCATTAAGTCTTCGTGTTTAAGTTTAATTTGCTTTCTGCAGTTCCTCAGTGTTTGGCCCATCCTGTCGGGTATCTCACTACGTATAATTTGGTTTTATCAACTGGGTTGATAATGTGAATTGGCCACCGTAAAGAGATTCAAGAGCTGACGTTTCGAGCGTTAGCCCTTCGTCGGAGCGAACGTCAGCTCTTGAATCTCTTTACGGTGACCAATTGACATTATCAACCCAGTTGATAAAACCAAATTATATTGTTATACTTCCCACCGACGCAGCACCACAGTTTCTTAAGAAACTTACCCCCTCTATCTTACTACGTAGCTGACGTAGTATGAAATGGAAACGGATGGATATGAAATATCAACGGATTGCCAATACTGAATATTCATGCATGCTTTTTTTCCATAATTGTTTTTCAAGTTTAAGGTTTATTTGTTGATGATATTACTGTAAGGACAGAACATGAACACGCGTGCATATATTCTTACTTACAGATTTATCGTCTTGCCTGCCGTACAAAGTTCCCTCGCTTATAGCAGTCTCCACTCCTTCTAACCAGCGGTTTATTCTTCTACCGGTGGAGCCCAATTCCTTGTCCTCGGGCATGTCAAGTGCTGTCTGATCTACAATATACAAAAATCTGAATATCGGTTTGGTGTCTTGGAAATCGTAACAAGGAAGTGGAAAGCCGAGGATACCCAAGATCGCAATGCCAATACGTTAAAAAATATCTGAAAAAAAATCAAAATACCGAGCCAGAAATCGACCAAATACCGATACCGCACTTATAATGATAACATCTACTTACTTAATGCGTTATGGTCATTTTGGCAATTCGACGGTGACGTAACTCATATTTTTTTTGCTATTTTTGGTTAATGTAACTTTAGTATTGGACGGGAGGATGCACAGGAACGGTACCGCAATAACGAGAATGATCTTTTACCAATCGAACACCGTCAGCCAAAAGGATGAAAAACCGCATACCACAGGGCTAGATGATACCGGAATACCACACGTTAAAAATACCGCTTGAACAAAAGCTCAATACCGCGATACCCCTTCTGACTCCCCTTCTATAAGTTCCTCCTTTTCACCAGATGCTATTTATAGCATTCAAAAGTTTCGAACTTGAAAACTGTGCATAATTTGTTAAACGATCGAATCAGAAGGGGCGTGGGTCTATTCCTGGGTCACTTCCTGGGTAGACACCACAAAATGACATGAAATGCATGGCCAGAACGAGTTGACGCGATGCAAATCAGTTGTGACGTTCTCCCATCTGAGGACAAAGTGTATACCAAAAAGCATTACCATTAAAGAGAGCGGGGGTGAATAGATTCGCGGATCAACAGACATGGTTGCGGATTTCAGCGAAAACGTAAGCGGATTCGCGGATTTCGAAAATGCAGTGGATCACGGATTAGCTGATAAGTTTAGCTCGAATTCCAGACTCTGCATGCCATGAAGTTCGTGACCCTGGCGTATCTTCAGTCTTTGTCTCAGTATTATCGTTTAGTCCATTTTCTGTTTGGACGAGACCCAAACCACCGGTTTACATTAAAAGGGAAGGGGGGGGGGGGGGGGGGGGTTGAACGAAAACAGCCGGTGGCGGCTTGACGGATTTGGCCAGAAAAATAGCATGGATTGGCGGATTCGCGTACCCCTATTCACCCCAAACATTAAAGAAAGTCGGAGACACATAAGCGAATAATCGCAATCATTATAAAATTTACGTTTATCCAATAAGATAAGCACATTGTCTTTTGATATCTTTTGGTTTCATCATGCTTGACTGAGTAATGACCTGGATAAAATTTAGATAATTAGTAGATGGCGCAGCATTCAAAAGTCTCCAAAACTAATCCAAGTTGATTATGCGGTTACCAAAATAGACCATTTGGTAGCAGATATTGTTTTGTTCACAATAGACAGAGGGCCGTGATAATAAACACGAATTAAAATTACACTTTATCAGATTCTTATTTGTCTTCTAGGATCGGAGAAGCGGTTGAATGATGTGCCGCGAACAAGGAAACCATTATTTTGTGACATATGCGTTGCCTTAATTGAGTGTTTGGTTTACGCATGGTAATAATTATGTGCTAACACTGAATAAACATCGTTTTATTGTTTTCAGAAAGTTTCTTGATTGCCATGTGGTCAACCAAAGGCCAGTCATTACGTTACACAACGATTCGCTCCTACGAAGGGCTAACGGTCGAAACGTCAGCTCTCGATTCTCTTTACGGTGGGCAATTTACATTATTAACCCAGTTGATAAAACCAAATTATATTGTTATACTTCCCACCGACGCAACACCACAGTTTATTTAGAAACTTACCCCCTCGTTACATAAGCGCACGAGTGCGAGCATTTACTGATTAGGCATGGTCGGCAATGTTATCACAGTTTATCGCGTTCTTGGCGCTCAGTCAGATAATTTATGTGACTTTTTTGTATAGATCAAAGACAACATTAGACTGCCTGATAATAACAATTAAAGACTGACCGATAATAACCGAAACGCAATGAAGTCCATTTAAAAGAAACTATTTACACCACCTTGAGGAATTTTGAAACTCCAGGCTTATTTTAGGCTTGTCGTACTTTTGATAAATAATGACGTAATAATTTGCCGGTAAGACTGAAAAATAAGCATCGCGATCAGTGTCGAAGTAACGGTTTGCCCGGTGTGGGCGGCTTGACGGCACGGCGTGTTTCAGTTCAAAAAACAACAGACTTAAAGCCAATACACTGACAGAACTTCAGACATATACAGAGGCAGAGAAAATAGAGTTAGCGAGCTCGAATAGCCGTCGAAATACTCAGTAGCATATATCCGTGAGTGTCATGTTAAGTTTTATAAACATTTCTTAGCTGTCATTAACTACCGGGCATAAAAAGATTCGGAGATTGTGAAATCATATGAACCCCCAGAATGAGGTTAGACAAATCGGATAAATCCTGTCAGAGTATTTCGATTTTCGCTCACCTTCAAAGTAAGTTGCTCCTTGCGCCATACGCACAAAATAACGAAAGCCCTTTCTGGTCCGTTCCCTCGAGACCTGAGGCTCAATGAGGTCCTCAATATAAAGTGACTGAAAAGTTCATCAGATATCACAATAGCCGACTTTGAATGATAGTTCTTTTAAACGAACTGGTCTTTGTTTGTGTTGAATCTGGGCTTAATTGTCATTTCAAAAAGATTTTTATGACCAAAATAGTAAAAACAGACCCTATTTCCTCAGTATGGTTCAAACTAATCATGTCTGATATACTGTTCCGGAAGGTTTTAAATCAACTTTTCTGTTAAATTGGTTTCTTTTGTTGAAATTACATTGCTATTCGTTTAGACGGTATAGTTAAACAAAAAATATTCTTTTCCTCTGGGTTCGTTTGCAATAAGTATAATGTTAGCCATACCTCTTTGTCGACCATGGTACAGTCAGGTACAGCTGCTCCAGTTCCCCAACAATTCAAATACTGACCCTTACTGCCCCTAATCACTTTTTTGCGATAAGAAATTTAACACTCAGTGTAAAAATGCAACCAATGTAAATCACGCAATCGGCCGGAGAAGACTGATGAGCATTACTATAAAACGCTTAAAGTTATTAATCGCGTGATACTATTAGCAGTTTAACTAAAGCAGTTACAAAGTCTCTTTAAAAAGGACTTTTTATCTCTTGAACGTGTGCAGCGGAAAGCAGCCCGGCTCTATTTAAACAATTACCAACCTACAGCTAGTGTTACTGAGATGTAAAGTGACCAAGCCGGGATGGTCCAGTCTTGAAACAAGGAGAACAATAGCCAGATTAAATCTCATGTACAAAATATGTCATGGCATTGTTGATATCGATAAAAATAGTTACCTGCGCCCGCATATCAATTGCGGAGCCAAAACCCGTTTTAGTCATGATTATAAAATTTTAAATGCTAATGCTACATAGGATGAAAATTTTTATTCCTTTTTCCCACGCACCCCGAGGATGTGGAACAAACTACCAAAGGACATTGTTGAAAGTAGTTCTTTAGAGACATTTAAGACTAAGATTTCTAAATATCTTACTGAATAATTTATGTCTTTAAGTTATTTTTATTTATTTATTTATTTTTAATTTTTTATTTTAAGTTCGAGTAGTTAATAATTTTTTGTAATATTTTAATCATTGGTGTGATGTCGGATGACTTTACCGATGTAATTAAATGTAGATGTAGATGTAGACTTAATGTTGTTCTTTGACAAACATTGTCGCGAAATAGTTAGAAGAAAATTGATATTAATTGTAACTTAAACTAACCAGCGTGAAGTACGGGGTGGAGAAAAAAACGGACGTCCCCAAACGCCATCTTATGCAGGTTTTTAAACAAATAACTCAAAAATGCATGCAAGCGTATGTGGGCACTTATGGCGAAGCACTCCATACTATAGGCCCATAACTAAACAAAAAGTGTTCGTCACTGGAGTGTAGCCATTTTGTACCTGTAAGATCTGATGACCCACTCATGTTAAACGTCAATTTTTCTCAGTGTTGATTCTAATAACGTTAATTCCTTTGTTCCAGTTCCCTTTGTTCCTCTCCTCCTCCTTCCCTCTTCGGACCCAGGTAATTGTAAGTTCCCGACACCAAGCTTACAGCCAGTCTTACTCCAACTCCTAAATATATACCGAGGCACCCAAAAAGGCAAACGTACCATTTATCTTAATTACTCTGATAAATAAATTTCCCTCCATGTTCCTCCACTTTTATATTCATATACCGGAAAGATAACTTATTGGCTCTCCTTTAAATGACTGGAAGCTAAGTGACCAAATTTGAAATTAACCTACTACTCTTCATTTTTACTCAGCAAGCCACTATATATTGCATGTATTTTTACTAGTTATGAGTTAAAAAAGTGCACAGTATTTAGCAATTAGAGTACGAGCGCGCTAGACGTCGAGCACGAATTTTCTATGAGCGAATAGTAAACGAGGCGCAGACATGGCAGAGTGAGTTGACTATAGCTCATAGCTATAGAAAACGAGGGCGAGTAGTCAGACCAGTTAAACCAAAAACTGATCAAGAAAAATGGAAGAGCATAATGAGCGCGTCATCGCGCTCTGTCGCCGAATAGATTGTCCACAGTCCGCAATTTTTTCGTATTTTTCCCGGCGAACGCGGTGAATGAATCGAGAGAGAACTGGACTCCAGCGCAAAACGTGAGGCACGAGGGGGAAGGGGGCCGGACCAAAAAAATAGACTTTTCACAGCCGCTCTAGTTTTTCAACGCAAAAGAACGCGCGCGAACAAAAAAAGCTAGCGTTCTATTTTTTCTTTCTTTCGCTCGCTCCCCGCGCCCACCCTCTAGCGCTTCGTACTCGCGCTCGTTTCGCTCGCTGTTTTTTTGCTCTCGCGCGTTCTTTAGCGTTGAAAAAATAGAGCGGTTCTGAACAGTCCGGTCACCTGGTCACCTAATAGCAGTGGAAGAACGAATTTCCTTTAGAACTGACACTGCGGGCCTACTGCAAAAGGTTATATAATATATTATAGATAATCATTTTATTATTTTTATAATGCTATTTATATTTTCATGACTGCTCATGATGAGGCCTTTCGTGCTTTCGGTAAACGTCTTGATCATGATGTCAAGGAATTTAGTGAGCTCCGGTCAGTTCAGCATGATGCAGAAACATAAGTATATGCCGACTGTGCGTGTTTCTATTGCACTTTTATTATTTTTATGATAGCGTGTCCTTAATACAAGGATAACATTAATTTTACCTTTCAATAATATTTTTGGCATTTTGTTTGACGAATCTTAAATAACAATATAAATTTAGCTTTATATTTTATTCAATATAATATGTTAGAAACCTCAAAAACCTTGCCCAAACCTCCAGACACGCCTTTTGTAATTCAGTTACTGTTATTTTATATAGTTTCGTCTTGAAGGAAAAATTCCAAAAATCTTGGTATTCTTGTTGTCTTTTCTTAAATATTTTGTCTTAAATTAGTGATTGCCTGAACTGAATCAGACAGCTGGACTGAGCCTGCTACTTTCAGTCGCTCGTCGAAAGTGCTGTAATTTTGCCCGTTATAATAGACCAGAGCCTTTGTGGGTATTTAAACCAATTTAGGCTATACGGCTAACTATATTTTTTCCCTTCTCAAGTGTCATTATGATACAAAAGCCAACACTTATAAATACCAATTCGATCGGGAATCCGAGGACCACAGCCTTTACTATCGGAAGACTGTTATGTGCAAACCTCGCTTAAAGTTTACTTATACTTGGTTTCTTTCATTCAGAATTTTTAACGCAGCTAGGTCTCAATAACACTTACACTTATTACATCGTCAAAATCGCTATCTATATAATAACTCGCATGCTATGCCGGCTATGCTGTATAGCTATAAAAGCTGAATTGTTAACGGTTACTCCCAAGTTTCAAAGTGTTGTAGTTTCAAGGGGGTTTCAATGAGGTATACATATCGTTGACGGTTGGCGGTTAAGGTTAAGAACTTTGACGGTTAACGGTAAACTCTTAAGGCTATATTTAACGGCTGGTGGCTAATTCTGAATAGCGCAATTGACGTTTGACGGTCACTCTTATTGAGACTCTCTTTCAACTTTGATAATCATGCCTACGTAAATATCGTAAATTTAAACAGTTTCACTAAAAAATTGTCCAGTAGAACCCTAGTCATATTACGTGGGGCATGAGATCGCATTTATGGTAACACTGCATGAAATAAATCTCCTTGATCTTCAGTAGTTTTGAATCATTTAGATGACATCATTATTGGAACTGAAATTGCATTGACTCTAGCTGCAAAAGAATCAGATAACATTAATATTTCAAAAGAATATTTAACAACTATTCCACGAGCGCGCGTTGGATATGAGTTGGCTATAACGATCTCATATTCAACAAGCCCGAGTGGAATAATTGTTTTAATAAAACTGCCCAAAAATATTGTACAAACATCGCAAAAATGCAGTCGTTTACGCCTACACGTACCTTTTTGGTAGGTCAATGGTATATGAGCTCATATACCATTGCCTCTCAACCAATCAAAACTCAGGAAATGCAATATACCATAGCTAGTTTTTAATAAATGCTGATATATTTTAGTATAATCTCCCCATTCCAGCCCACACGTATACACACGTATAGCCGGTCCATGAATCTCTCGAGGACTGGGCAGGAAATGTTTTTGGTCATGCGTCAGTTTAGAATCATGACATCTATAACCCTGTTTGCAATGACAATCATCTGTAATTTTGAGAATATGCGCACATTATTAAGAAACTAGGGCGCCAATGCTCTTTCCATGGACCGTCTCCCTATGACTTCGTATTTCAGTCTCAAAGGTTTCCCTCGTGCCCATTCTCTTTTTCATTCATCCTGATCCCCGTGTCTCTCAAAAGAGAGACAAAACTAAGTTTGTCTTATAATAGCGAATCTCATATCAGGCCAAGTGTAGTAACTATCAGATCCAAAAACTCTAACGGTTGAAACTTGTAACGCGCTTACAGCGTTTACACATTCATTTTGCTAAGTACTATATTTGTTACCTAGTAGAGTTTATACGCGAATGGTTTTTCATATAACTGTATACGCAACATTTTTTGCTGTAAACACAAAGTACATGTATGTTAAATAATTCATATACTTTTGCCGTTAGTTACTTGAATTCCGACCTTAATTTAGCCTCGGCTGCGTGCAGCCATCTCCTATTTTAACTATATTAACTATGTCAATTTTAATCTTCTAAATTAAATAAAATCAATGCATTATAATTTACCTCATCCTTTCCTGGCCTCAAAACCTTGTGGATTCTCAAACAGTCCTCGCAAGTTTTTAACAATACCCCGTGGAGGACCTGTTAATTCCTGTCTGCGTCCTGAAGTAAACAAACCTCTTATTAAATTATGGAGATTTTTCCATAGCAAAATTAAATACATTGGAAATGAAAAGTTTGATGTTATTTTGTTTTTGCTTCTCAGGGCCACATAATGCTTTCGAATGTAAATGAAAACTTTTAAGTTGTCATAACGTACATGATTTAGAATCCCAACTAACAAGAACCAGCCTAGTTGACTTGAGACTAGCGAAAAGAAAGAAGAACCTGATTACAGAACTACCGACTGTGTCTCAACGCGACGGTATCTAACCCGATTTGGCCAAGCTTGATCTCTCTTTTTATGTGATAACGTAAACATGAATATTATAAATGTGTACCAGGCTCTCGGGCCTTCTCCACTGACGATCGATCTTGCTCAAAGATCGCCTTGTACCTGCGCACACTGACAGGAGATCCATCAACTGCAACAGGGAGAAAAAGAACTCAAAACTGTTCATGTCAACTATAATTAACTTATAACTAAAACGTGCATTGATTTAAGTTAAATACAGCGTGCGTTTAACGTCAGTGTATATAAACAATGTAGAACGCTGAATTTTATTTGACTAGTTATCGAATCGGACGGAGGGTCTGATTTGTTAACGTTGTTGTCACTGCACAAAACTTATTATAGTTGCGCGAGGCGAAAACTTGAGAATACCTCCTTGATCGTGCCCACTATTTCGTGTCAAGCAGTGTAACAAGTCTTTGAATAACAGTTATTTTAAATTTAAATATCAAGATTCCTACCTGCGTCGGTGTCATTCTTCTCAGTTTTAGGAAACACTGGGCCGCCTCCCTCGAACATTCTTCCGAGCTCTTTCACTCGTCCAGATAGATCGGCCTCGTCACCATGTTCTTGTAAACTGATATGAACTTCAGGGAATAATCCGGACAGAGAGATAGATAAGAAGACGTGTTATATGAAAATTAAAATAGGAGTATAAGGGGTATTAATGTATGCCTTCCTCGACACATAGCTATCAAATTCGACCAATAATTTCTTACTTGGCCAGTATAACAATGCCAGGGAGTTACCCTACGCCTGTCCTGTCAAGACCAGTGTGAGTCAATCCTCATGAGCCTGTTACCAGAGCTAATCTGGTATGTTGCTTAGACGCGTATCGTAAACTTATTTACGTTCCAGCAATTTCGTATTCAAACCCCTTTTGTTTTTTGGATATAGAGTTTGTACCTTTCTTACCAGAATACTCTTCACCCTGATCTTCCCTGTCACTCTCCGCATCCTCTCCTTCAGGAATGGTATCAAGATCTAAACTACCATCAGCTCTATCGTCGTTGGTAGTGTGTTCATCTTTGGCTTCGTCCGGGCCAAGAGTAGAAACCATAGCAGTAGTCTCATCACTGCTCTCGTCTTCGTTATCTTCACTTTGGCAGCTGTCTTCTCCTTGCACTATTTCTTCTTCTGCTTCTACGTCTTTATTCTGTTGCTCGTCGTATTCTTCAACCGGCCCATTGAACTGTAAATGCCAATATTATTTTTTCTTTACTTACCAGCAGTGCAATAAACAACAAACTTGTCTGTATATTAAGTAACCAAGCATTAAATTGTTTTTATAATATAAATAGCATTCTGCGCGCGATCTAATTGGTTAAAAACCTTGTTTTATTAAAGTATAAAACACAGAAAGAGCGTGTTTTATTGTTTTCTTCGTCACCTTTACTCTTGTGAAAATTCGGAGAACATTTTCCATGAAGAAATTCCCAACAAAATTCTGAGTCAAGTTGCAGAAATTGTCAAGGAAGTTTCAAAGGTTGAGAGGAAAGTAGAAGAAGCGAAATTAAATTGCTCTAGTTAATCGATCGTGCTTGTCAGTTACTGTTTTTGCTCGACACCCAAACTAACTGAAGAGAATAAAGAAACTTCTGCGATAAAAAAGAGCTTATAAATAAATCATCATCAGTAGAAAATCGATATACTGATCATTATATCTTCAGTATATCAGGCTTCTTAGTTATATATCTTTACCGTTCTCCTTCGATTTTCATCTTCTTCATCAGTTTCATTCAAGGACTTTTCCTGGTCAATTTTATCCCCTTCGTCTTCTTCAACGGTTGAACCTTCCTCGTCATCAAACGATTCAGTAACAGAGCCGACCTCACTTATATCTCGAGTTGGTGAAGCAACGTGTACTTTGAGAGAATCCGAGTGCTTTAGAGAAGACTCCTTCGGCATATCTGCATCTTCATTGTCTATGTCTTTTCCATGATGGGCGTCTTCGTCATCTGCTTTTGCCAAATTAAGGCAGGCTTCATCCTGAGTGTCATACTGCACATCTTCTTCCTTGCTTCTTGTTTCCTCAATCTCTCTGTCTTCATTTAACAAATTCTCTTCATGGCCTCTATCTTCGTGATTTTCTTCATCTAGTCCATCGTCCTCACTTTGTTCTTCATCTTCGTCTTCTGCTTGGGCAAGCTGTGGTGAGTCTTCCTGATCAACTTCTGGATTAAGCTTGGAGTCCTCCCCTGCAGCATCTTCCTGACCATCCTCCTCCTCTTGTTCTTCCCCCTCGTCTTCCTCCTGGACCTCTTCCTCAACTTTCTCTTTCCCTTCTTTCTTATCTTCCTCGTGGACTTGGCAATCATCTCTCACTGGACTCTCGGCTTCTTCCACACCGTTAATATCATCTTCATCCGATTCATCTTCTGATAACGTTATGTCGTCTTCCTCTAAAACCTCCTTCTGAATAGTTTTGGCAGATGCCTCTCCTACTGCTTTGAGATCTTCATCATGATTATCGTCAACCAGATGATTTTCCATGGGAACCAAATGATCCGATTTATCAGCAATAGCAATCTCATCAATACCGTTGTCTTCTTCAGTCTCCTCTTCTCTTTGGGATGTTTCCTCAGAAAGCTGGAAGTTCATGTATTCCGGAGCCACGAGAGTTCGTCCGTAATAAGGTACTTGAGGAGCAGGCTCATCTTCTTTTATTTCATCAGATGATTTGTCGCTGTCATTTTCTTCTCCATTGTCCTGATCATCCTCCTTTCCATCATAATCACTACATGCATCGTCTCCGTGTTCCTCATGAACACCATTGCCGTTGATTCCGTCAGAATGGTGGCCATTTTCCTTTGCAGGTCCATTTTCGCTCTGTGATCTTTTCTCTTTTAGTGAATCTTGGTTTGAACTCACTTCTTCATACCCGTCATCATGATCCTCCACATCTCCTTTGAAACTACGCGGCTTGGTTTCGTCAGGTGAAAAGAGGTCTCTTGATTCCCCGCTTGTGTGCCAATTTTCAACATTCTAAAAGGAGAAAATATCATAATTTTCCATTAACATGGTTGACAACTACTGAATTTCTTCTTATAATATGAATACTTTTTAATTGTCCAGCCTCAGGGAATAACTAGTTAGTCGCGTGATCGACGTGAAGAATTCCCCAATAGAGTTACTGTAAAATCTTATTTATCACCTTGATTACTTTAACCAGATGGTTTGGCCATAGCTCAGTACATGCAAATTTTAATTTTTTCAGAGTTTTTAGATAAAGAGGTGTTAGAGGGGATAGAGGTGTTAGAGGGGATAGAGGAGATAGAGGTGTTAGAGGAGATAGAGGTGTTAGAGGGGATAGAGGTGTTAGAGGAGATAGAGGTGTTAGAGGAGATAGAGGTGTTAGAGGGGATAGAGGTGTTAGAGGGGATAACTATCCATGATACGCTTGTGCGTATAATGAACATAACTTTTGCTTGCGTTTGCATTGCTTATATGAATTTGCATTGCTTATATGAATTATGAATTTAAAATGCATAGTTGTGAAAAGGAAAGTCGTTTGAACTAAATTGTCCTTTTAAGTATTCGACTACTTTTTTGAATATTCAACTCATGATTATTTAAATATGCTTATTGAACAATTTACTGGTGAGCAACGTATATGAACGCATTACAAATTAATCAGTAGTGATTAAAAATATGTACATGTACTCTGTGGAATGCCTCCAGGCATGCATTTCCTTCTTTCATCATTGCAAAATTCAAACTAAGATTTCGAAACGGCAGAGGCTAAAAGGCAATTATTACAGTAAAAGAAATAATTCACATGAACTGTCACCCACGCAATATAAAAACACCGCAAGGTTGTGCAGGTTTTATGTTTTAGAATGTTTTTAGTATTTTAGCCAATGATGCATGCGCAGGTGATCTTATTATCGCACCAAACCTGTAAAATTTTTCAGCAAATAACTTGGTTTACTTTTTAAAAATCATAGTTGATACTAACAAGTTAATGTTTAAATCAGTTTGTAAGAGGAATTTACTGAGTTATTCAAGTCCAAATCCTTTGTTATGCTTCACAAGTCATTAGTATCACTGAGCTTGAATATTTCATTTTCATTTGTAAGCTTGGAATTCGTAATAATAGACGAAAGATACTAAAATCGTCAAAAGAATCATGTATATTGTAACAACGATAATAATGGTACACTTTACACTTGCCGAGTTATAAATATAGACTAGAACTATATAAATGTTTATAGACGCAAGCTAAACCAAATCGTACCTCGTACAAAGTCGAAGCCATCTTTGCCGATTTGTCTATCTGTTGAGCAACTCCAGTTTAAGCAGATGGTTTCTGGGAACCTGTTCCAGAAAAATAAAGAAACGTCAAAATATCAAGTGTCAATGTTAAAGATAGTATGTAGAAATTAAAAGCTATCTGTTTTTACCAGATAGACGAGAGACAGGGAAGTACTTGCAAACAAACGTATCAGATTAGCCTTTACCTGTGTATGTTCACTGTCAGTGTTGTTTTCCGAGTCGTTTGAATGCTTCATTGCGGTTTCATAAAAACAGAAATACTTCATTTTCCTGATCTTCCGGTGACGCAACTCTTCATTGTTATATTTAAACATGACCTCTCCAATTTCAGATTTTTATTATATTTTATTTTTGTTGGATCTGAACCAAAGAGTCTTTCATTCCAACAGGTGCGGCCATTTATGTCAAATTTTCGTATAAAAATATGTCTTTGCAACTTGACGTCGAGGCTTTTATTTGCATGGAAGAAAATTAAAGTTGTAAAGTAAAGCTTCTTCGAACTCTGCCCTATCATTTTCTGCACACTACTGGCGACCATTTTTCATTCTACTATGCTGATTGCCGCGATGCATACCAAACAAAGAAATTAAAAGCCATAATTTATTCAGTGAATGAACTGTCAAAAAGATTTTTACTGAGCTTGGATCATATTCAAATGTTAAAGCGAACGAAGGAATAGTTGAAGTCAAGTTTTCAAATAGTTATTTCGACGTCAGTAGAATCAGCATGCTATCTTGTCCAGTTTCTTGTAACAAGAATTGTCATTTTGCCAAATTTTCTGTAAAAATTTACGATTTACGATTTCGATTTTTTTTATGCCTCTCCCGACTACACCACGCGACCTTTCAGTTACAACGGCGATTCCAGTTGAATCGATGAAGGAAGTACGTGCCTTTGCTATATATGAGAAAATTCATCGTCTATTCTGTCGTACAATGAAAACGATGTATTGAATTCTAATCACGGGCACAGGGCTAGCTGTTTCTGACGCTGTGCTAGAAGTTTTGAGCCGTTCTCAAGCACAGTTCGACACCAATTTAAATTTTCCGTTATTAGAAAGAAGTCACGGAAATACATTTCTATAAAATATATATTGGTAAGCCTTACCTTCGTCCACCACGCGGTTCGACATGAGCAGACAATGAACTGTCAGGCAAATGCGCCAGACTAAAATTACTAACTTTTAAAAGCATTCATTTTGTTTATACGGGAGACGCTATTTGAACCAATTATAACGATCCATCTTTGAGAATAATCACTGAAAACATAAAGCCAAAACATCTTCGCGTCGACTCAGTATAATCCTTTGTTGAATTATCGTCGCAGTTTTGAGCAGCTGTTTGAAAAATCTGAGATCGAAAAATTTGTGTTCTCGCGTATTCGTTTATATATAGAAGACTTGGAAAATGATGCTACATTTTTATTTATTATTTCAAGATTAAACTCCATTGCAGTCTATTTCCTACCTCAAAAAGGCAGTAAAAGTCCGCGAAAATCTCTTGGCGGTCTTCTCATTAATGTTTAAAAACTAAATGTTTAATGCTGTAATTGGTGAGAAAAACTGACCTGCACGTGGTTGGCTTCAAACAAATCATTCCAGTGAAGAATAGGCTTCTGGGTTGAATTTGTATTAAACCGTACGTTATTTCAAGGCAGTGAATTAAATCAAATTCTCATAGAACATGAAAATTTTAAAATCATCTTACCGTAACATTCCTGACTAGATAATATGTGAGCGATATTGCCCTCTGGCGGGGCTTGAAACCATTAACATAGCCAACGAGACCATACTGAAAAGGCTTGTCATAATTTCCGTCAGCAAGAGGGGCGGAATACACTTTCGCGCTCTTTTTTTCCCTCTTTTTTGAAAATATGTTCAAATATGAAGAATTATGAAACTTCAAAAGAAAATAAAATTAAAAATAGGTTCACCGGTTTGGCGACATAATTTATAATTTATAATTTAAGAATTATGTTTTCCCTATGAAGAGAATATTTTTTCTATTTAATTTTGCAACGTCTTGGCTTTGAATACTTATACAAGTTATGTTTTAATATATCTTTAAATAACAAGCACAGGTTCGTTCAGGGTTTTATTAAGCCACTTGTTGATCTTCGAGCTTCAAAACTTAATTTATAACTCTCGATCCTGCTTACAGCTATATGAAATATATTTATTGCCCATATTGTCTTTAGAGTATTATATATTGTTTGGGGGTTAATTTACATTGCTCTGTTGTTTTGTAAGTAGCATCGGCTTATTAATTTCTTGTCCTGTTTTCGTTATTTAAATAATAATGCTGATAATACAATATATGTCGATGATGGTAGTAAACCAGATTATTTTTGTGATGAACCGATACCGTAATTATACCGATACGATGGGATGATCGCAAGGTTCCTATAATAAGGATTTGTACGGAATTGTACCACTCTGACCTTTAACGGGTTGATGCAAAATTAACCTACAAACTGTCTGTCGGGATGGCTCTTGTTTGAATCAAGGTATAATTCATAATGAAATCAAGGTCCGGATAATATTTTGAAATTTGAATTCAGAAACTGTTCTCTTGCAAAAGAATATTTTACGTCTAAATCCTTTTATAATGATCATTTGCGATCACTTGTTTCCAATTTGGTTTCCAACTCTTCTTCGCTATCGGTTCTGAACTGAAATACTCATCCTGGCGCGCTAACGCCACTACTCTCACTTTCTGCGATCTGTACAGGGATATAGATTATTAGAAACTCCTCGTGTTACCATTGTAATCGGAATCAAAATGAAATTCCGTTAAAAATCTTGCGACTCATTTCCAGTCTCTTCTTGAGTAAATTCCTGGGTTGAATCTTGATTGCAAACATTAATAACTCGCCAACTGCTGCTACCATGTTGGTTTAGCGAAATTCTCGCTTTATGTCATTCACTGTTATGTGATCGTTCATCAATCTGACTGTTCCCAAGGTGCGAGGTAAAGTCCAGGTCGGGAACACAAATCAAGCCATTCTCGAATGGATTAGAAATAATCGATACTTGATTTGTTGTCTCTGATTTGTTGTCTCTCTCTGAGTCTCTGGAAACGTTCACCTCTTCCTGGCGAATGTTGATCAGGCTCGATGATATATCCTCAAAGAAAACGTCATCGGATTTGGTTTCGTCGTCATGATCTTGGTTTTCTTCTTGGTCGCTCTCCATATTTTGGTTATACTGTACTGTGTTAGAGCACTGATCCGTAGTTTGTTCGGCTCCTGTCCCTGATAATGATATGACTTCCAGGTTGTGGTCTGAGCACTGCAAGTGTTAATAAAAATGATTCCAAAAAAACGCAAAATATGTTCTCGAGTATTGTGACTACTTCTTGTGACTCCTCTGGTCGAGGTAAACCCTAGGAGTAACTGGAATTGGGTATGTGGGGAATTTCAGTGGATTTTCTGTGGCCAATAGACCCTGAAAGAAGGGCGAGGGGGCATGATTTGTTAGAAAGACTTTCCTGTGGTTCTCGAGTTTTTAATTTTTCAAGGTTGGCGATAGCCCAATCGCATTTTGGAGAGCCTTCGATATGGATGTACATCTAGGTATGAAAAGCTGAGGTAACATGATAATATCGTAATAAATGTTTTTACCTGGTTTGCACCTTGCTCAGCAGATGAATCATGTGCCTCGGCTATTACAGTATAATCATCACCCAGGGAGAACCTCTTCTCTGAAAAAGCAAGATTAAACATAATTAAGAGAAATACCATCGAACAGTAAATAGCTTTTTGAGAAGGGATCCAGAAAGCCAACCCCACGTCCTCGTCGTGGATCCCGGGCAACGCCCATGGCGGCTAACAGGGGCTCTGGTGAAGACTGGTTTTCTCAGTTTTTAAAAAAAGTGAATTTGTAGTTATCTATATAGATAGATGGGCTTTCCTTTAGTGGGTGAAAGCAAAATGATTATATCACTGATAATTCATATTATTCTAATCGATTGCTCGAATGCTAGGTAAAAACTGTGTTTTTATTGGTTGGAGTAGTTGAGTGGAGATGTGGAGTATCCGCATTGGAAATGTTTTAGCTTTGTTCCGATGCAGAGAAATCATATGAAATTTGCTAGCATTCGAAAAATCAGAAAACCCCTTTCTAGAGACGCCATGCATGCTCTTTTTGCAGTGATACTGGAAGTTCAGGCAATAGTTATTAGACAGCATTACTCTATCAAACTTAGCTAGTAAACGTCAGAAAATTGAAGAGTACGCTGGATACGTTACAGACCAAAGTAGCTGGCTGTACCTTCCGACACTTTGGCTTTCTTTTCGCCAGTTCTTGATGTCTGTAATTCAAAAACACGATCGATTACAGATTGAGCATGGTAGATAGTATGTTTGGGATTTCCATCAGCCGTTGAAACTTCATTCTAGTTCCGGGTCATCAATGCCCCTTAAATACTTGTTCTGACATATTAATATAATTGGACCAAGATCCGACTCTTCATACACCTGTACCTGATCGACACCAACATCCGACTCCTACTCGTGTTTCTTCATGATAGACCCCCTCCCTGCATTACATTTCCCCTATTTATTTAACCCAAAAGATACGAATAAGGTTTCATCTAATAATCAAAAAACATCTACTGCATCAGCTGTTTTCTGTGCTCACCATGGTAGAAAAATATTTGTTATGTCTAGATCTTACAACTGCCTTGTTCCGAAGATAATCCCTTCGACTTCCATGACATGAAATGATGCGTTTATACTCAGCACGAATCTAAATCAAAAGAAAAGAATTGGAGTTGGTCAGCTTACTGTTCCTATCGTTTAAAGACGAAGTGATTGCATGACCTTGGATTATATCTGAAATAGAGTAGAAAGACAGTTATGTGAAAATAGCTCCATGAGTAAATTAGTCAAGCAACTTACCCTTTCATCGGCTAAGCAATGGAAAATAAAGATGAAAAGTCCCTTTAAGTAACACAAAAAATATATAAGTAATTTGACCCGCTTGTTCCTTAACACTTTGCAAAGACCTTGATTTGATTAACTTAAAAAATAAGTGAGATATTATTGTAAAACAGTACTGTTGTACTGTGTTACAGGGGTTAAAAATTACTTGACGTAGACGTTACGACCTTTTTTCTTTCTTAAAACTATACTATTCACCTGCAAGACGTTAAAGATATTGAACAGATATGCCATGAAAACCGAAGCTTTGTTTAAGAAGAACAATCCCAGTAACCAAGCCGTGCCTAACAGACAAGTTAGCACTACACATGCCTTGGCCCAGTACCTAACGACAAAGACAATTATAGGCATCAGTTGACATGGCTTTACGAACTAATTATAAGAAGTAAGGAAAGATAAATTTGCAGGTTTGATTGCTATTAATAAATACTAAAAAGGCCATCGAATTCAATGAGTATTTATGTTTTCATGAAAACGCTGATAAAAGTATGATACTCAAAGATTGATGATGGTGCCGTGCTCCGACGAAGGGCTAACGCTCGAAACGTCAGCTCACGAATCTCTTTACGGTGGCCAATTCACATTATCAACCCAGTTGATAAAACCAAATTACATTCTTATATATAATATGTGACAATGAACTGATATTTTAAGGATAAATTAAAGTTTGCTCATTCTTGAGTGCAGCACCCCAAAAATGAAAACAAACTGGACCTGCAAGACAACAGGTCCAGTGGGTCCAGTGTTAGATCCGGACCGGTTTCAGAACGGTCCCGTGTAAACAGAAAGCCTATCCGGTCCGAATTTGGGATCGAATCCGTTTGGAACCGGTCCCGTGTAAACCTGAACTAGTATTTTTCGTGATTTCTGCATCGGAAATAATTACAATTCCTCACCGTAGTTGTGGTGGGTTTGGCGAGTGCTTCTTGGCAGATCGCGAAGCCATGGCCTTAAACGTCATGCCAAGGAAAACGAGGTTCAACTGTAATGACAGGAGAATAAAATAAGGAATTTACAAGACATATCGTCACTAGTACTGGAAACATGATATAGAACTATTTTAATATATGTTGGGAAAAACCATATAAGATAAAAAATGTCAGAAAACTGATCTTGCAAATTTAGCACCAGGATCTCTATTACTCAGTGTCATCAGTATTACCTTCGAGTCCTGAATTGGCTCCAAGGATAGACACACGCAAATGAGAGTACTAAAACGCGAGCTTAACTTTGATGTGCTACACTGTTATCTTCTTTTTAGTGACCTGCTTGCGCTTGCGGTTGTTGTGAAATAATGAGAGTAACGTGTGGTCACAGTAGACAGATTTTTTATATTTTGCTAGCCGTACATACCACACATATAAACAAAACAGGACCAACAAAGCTCCAGACGAAACCATCTTCAACAGACAACCAACAACTGTCAAGAAAAGCAGAAATGACAAGTTAAGTATTCGGGTTACATTTTCCAGAACTTATACCTTATATACTTTTGACTGCTCTATACTACTCGTATCAGCTGTTGCCAGAACAACCCACAATAACGAATCGAATGCTCGATTATTGGAGAACAAGTTATATGGTCGTTTTCTTGACCTGCAAAACGCCTTTAGATCCCATTTCAGTTTTCAACGATTATTACTCAAAAACTATTTCATCGACCTTACCTGAATGCAAGGGGTTCAGAACCACCTTCAATTTTTGAAACTCAGTGAAATAAAATGATACCTGAACGTCATCGTGAAATCCTGATTTGATTATTTAATTACTTAACAAATTAATATTTTTATTTAAAAAATTGGTTTTGTGCTTTAAAAATGCCAAAAAGGTACATTGTAATACAAAACATATTTATGCAGGATGAACATTTCAGTTATAAATACTACCTTAAAATAAAAATAAAAACGTAAATAATTAATTAATAACTGAATAAAATATGCAAACATCTAAAAACCTATATAAAAATATAGAAAGAAAACTAATTTTGGTCAGAAATTGATGATGCACTACTGCAAGCAAATGTAAACTATTGTAATAAAGAAACCAAGTGTGGTCTGACTCTTACTGCATATCCGTTGTATAACCCTCCTGATTTACCAGAATAGCTGTAACAACTGGAATAGTAGGTATTCCTTAAAAAGAAGACTGTTATCAGGTCATTCATAATGCAATGCGAAAACTAGTTTTGCATTATTATTGATGCGAAATTCATTTTGCCATTCTCTTTGTTTACCGAGTGATAGCATACATGTAATAGTCCTTCAACTAACCTCAAATCTGTGGCCCTCGAATTGTCGATTGAATTGAAATTTAGAGTGTTGGTTTTTGTAGAGGGAGGAAAACCGTAGAACTCGTAGAAAAACCCTCGAACAAGGTCGAGAACCAACAACAAACTCAACTATACATGCTCTATCTCACAAGAATGTTATATCTTTTACACTACAGCACTAGAAAGGATGTAGGGTTGTTTAATAACGTGAAGCAGAATAATAGCATTCTCACCCCAAGAGCAGATAAAGAATACTTTTTTCTTGTGACCTTCGCCAGAGGTTGGAAAAACTTTAACTAACATCAGATACAGAATTATTCCTTCTGTCGCCATCCAGCAAAATGCAACAAGAAACAGATAGTGAAGAAACACGGCAATTACATAGCAGCCAGTCTAAACAAGAAGAAAATAACAGCAAATGTAAACACAGGGTTGGTCTGAAACAACGGTCGGATCTCCGTCTGTGTCTGGGGTCTATTCTGTGCTTATCCGGCTTTTGAGTATTGTAAGGTCATATACAACTAAGACGAGGCTAGCCATAAGGTCTCATGTAATGATTACATACGTACCTTGTACCGCGTTTTATCAATACCGGCCACAAACAGCAATTCAGCCAATATTAGACATAATACCAGGTTTATGTGAGCAAAGTTACGATTTGATTTTAAAAAGCTACGAGAAACGGAAAAAATAAGAGGTTACAATTTATGGACAGCTGAAAGAGAAAAAAATTGCAAATGAAGCTTTGGATAATTTGTACTTACGCAAACGAGCAGAACGTTATGAGAGCTAGCATCAACGCGACAAGCGATATACTGATGCCAACATATGTGATGAGACTTAATGCAAGTTCGTGAGTTCCCTAAAAGAAAAAAATGGCTTAAAAATAGTAACCAGAAGTTAAATAAATAAATAAATAAATTACAGATAGGCAAACGATTGTATGAAATGTTTTTCACAATCTGAGGATCAAAATCAAAAATCTATTGTGATTTGAATTACATTCATTTTGCCGGGGTTGTGTGTTTTTGTTAAGGTTTTTAATGATTCTTTTACTACATGCGTTAAATAATTCTCTGTGGTTGACCAAATTGATCAAGTGGATATAACTACTTTAGGTTTGGTTTTACGACAGTCGTTAGAAAATAGCTTTCAATCTTTAATTAGTCAATCTATCTTTATTCTAGCTTTTCTATTATATCTATCTTGCTGTCTATCATGTCAGTAGTGACAAAATAAAAGTTCCTCCTTCGAAGTAATATGAGCAGCGATGCTAGATCTACAGTTACAATTTGAATGATAAAAATGTCATTGCTCGTCTAAGCGCTACCGTCGCTACGGCTTAATACACTGGCTAGAAGTATCTACCTGACGCCATTTAACACTTACACCGCGCAACTCTTGATAGGAGTCTGGTGTGTACTGCATCAGGACACTGAAGCTTGTCAAGTGATAACAGTGGCAAACAGTCTGGGTTGAGTTAGCAAAATTTAAATTACAACCTTCTGTGGACCACGACCCTCCATCTCTAGAGAAAAAGAATACAAATTTAAAATAAACAACACTGTAACAACAACTACTGATGGCAGTTATATGTTATTAAGCATCCTTTTTCAGACAGTACTCTAGACCTCTGGACGTACTTCTTTTCCAGGGGTTTTGAGAAGTTAATTGGATTGAACTTCCAGTGAGTGGGGGCCTTGTTGGAAAGGTGGGCTTAAAAGAGAGGGCGGTACTCACAGTAGATCTTTACGTATACGGTATTTTCAATCATGGCATAGATGTAAACAACGTTGGCAGAATTCGTATTAATAGATAATGTTCATAATTGCACTTGACTTACCCGAACATTTTCCAAAATACACAAGTAGGTTGTAGGCTTTCGCCACTCTGAAAAGCAAAAACACAAATAAGAAATATTTCCTCAGAAGTTAAGAAAAATAGCTGGTGAGAAACAACTGAAAGAGTAATATGAAGAGTGGGGTGGGGAATCCGTCATACACATTTCCCATACTGCATGTTTAATCACCCTTGCGCGTACGTTTTATCTTCATTCATAATTAATTAGAAGTACATCAAAAAATTGCCACAAATTTGAGGGCAGATCAATTACGTATATAATAATAAGTGCAACAGAACATATTATGCAGTTACATGTTAAACTAAGCACCCCCGAGCTAAGCATGTGCCAATGCAAATGTCGTTGCGTGGAGCTAGGGATTAAAGACAAGGCCTCAGCTGGTAACATAGTCACCAATTAATAAATAGAGGGGGTAAGTTTCTAAAGAAACTGTGGTGCTGCGTCGGTGGGAAGTATAACAATATAATTTGGTTTTATCAACTGGGTTGATAATGTCAATTGGCCACCGTAAAGAGATTCACGAGCTGACGTTTCGAGCGTTAGCCCTTCGTCGGAGCGAATCAAGGAATTGTGAGTCGTGTGCTTTTTATATACAGAATGGAGTGGAATGGAGCTTCGCTATTGGCTGGTGCCCGGTAACGTGACACCAGCCAATAGCGAAGCTCCATCTTTCTGTATATAAAAAACACACGACCCACAATTCCTTGATTCGCTCCGACGAAGGGCTAACGCTCGAAACGTCAGCAATTGAATCTCTTTACGGTGGCCAATTGACATTATCAACCCAGTTGATAAAACCAAATTATATTGTAATTTACCTGGTTGTTTAGTAAGGTAATCATCACAGGATTCTGAAAGTTCCCAGCTATCTTAGGGATTGTCGATAGCGAAATAACACCAGTGGTAGAAGTAACAATGTTTTCGACCTTTTCGCCATTATTTTGAGTAGTATTAGGGCTGAAATAGTACAAGAGAGGATCATTTAATATAACATCAGTGTTATAGAATTGCTAACGGAAAACACTTGTCAAGGGCCACACCTTGCAGTTGTCAACAGTTGTGCGATGTTTTTCAAGTAGATGAATGCGACGTGGTTGTTTGTGCCTGCAGATAAATACATAAACGTTGATTACTTAAAGATTTAGAAATCGTCTCAACTCAAATATGCACCTTATATCAGTGACTCACAGGCGTTTTTGGTCCCTGAGTTTTATGCCGGTGCAAAAGACTAATGCCACAAACAACTCACTCAGAACAGAAACTATAGCATTGAAATTGAATGTTAATGGCGGGCTAAGGTTATACCTAAATCTGTACTTTTTGATCCCTTGTTCAACTCTGATGCTGGCATCTCTATTCTATTGCCGTGTCCATGATCCGCGTCAGAGAAAGCCACTTTTTCGGGTATGAAGTCATCTTTCCCAAATGAACGGAACCTTAAAACTGAAGTACATGAAGCAAATGAAACTGATACATGTCAAGTGTTGTAAAAACTGATGCGATGTTAATTATCGATCTAGGACCAGTTTGATACTCGATAAAACTTGCCATTTCGTGAAGGTTTTTCTGAACATTTTTATGAATTTGTGATCATTAACACTGCATTATTGGTTTACATGTTATGTTCATTTAGTAATTAACAGTGCTTTTGTCTTTAACAATAATTGGCTGTGGTTGGTAACAATTTGCAATAATTGTTTAAAGGAACTACATACCGACATTAGATGTT
The DNA here is from genome assembly GCA_947652115.1 of Blastomussa wellsi. Classification (NCBI taxonomy): domain Eukaryota; kingdom Metazoa; phylum Cnidaria; class Anthozoa; order Scleractinia; family Plerogyridae; genus Blastomussa; species Blastomussa wellsi. Next base: position 17,608,111 of record OX393571.1, read on the forward strand.
GTCACATTGGATGTATTTTTGCTGTTTGAAATGGAAGCAGTCATCAGTGCTATATTCTCTATGGAGGACAAGAGCTTTGAAGCTTCGTCCGATCGGGATTTCTTGATAGGAAAAAGATGAGGGCAAAACAAACAAATTAAGGATAGAAACAAAAACTAACAAAGCAAGAGGTCTAACAAACGAAAGTACAATAAATGTAACAAACGAAAGAAGTTTAGCTGGAAAGATGTCTGAAATATGTCTGCTGCCACAGGTGTAGAACATACAAAGAATTTTTTGTTAGTACTTTTTATGAAGACCTTGATGGTAATCTTTTGTCTTTTTTTAAGATTAGGACAACACACAGATAATCTTTTTGTTAGCTTTTTATGAACACCTCGATTTAATTCTTTTGTTTTATTTTGAAGGTAAAAGGAATCTCTTTCATTCCAGCAAATATGTAACTATCCGAAGCTGACAGTGAACCAAGAAATGTTAAATCTTCTATTAGGGCGACCCACAATCCAAATCCTGTTATTTTAAATAAATAGAATCAACAGTAATGGAAAAACAGCAACGAAAAAACCACTTCTCAAGTCGTTTTTTTTCTTTGCTGTTTTTTTCATTACTGTTGAACCAAGAAATGGCATATTTTTCTCAATTAATTCAGACACCAGCTCTTAATATTTTTACCGTGCTCATTATGGTACATTTGCCATTTGCTGTGAAAGGTTTTTAGTAAATCAAGCTGATCACGTGCATGCAGTTCGTTATTTAATTCATTAGTCATCAGCTATCTCTGAGTTGAAAACAAGTGAGAAGGCTTACCGCGGGCGAATCTTGCCAAGCTTCCATAGCTTTTCCATCGAGCAGATTATTTGCCACTTGAGCAACGTTCTACGTTTAACAATTAGATTCCATGTTAGCGTGCGCTGTTCAGGTAATAAACTCACTGATGATATCAAATTTGGTAATTTAAGAACAAAAACGTGGCACACCAGGCGATAGCCGAGTGTCACGGATGTCAGTTCTTACCAAATTGTGACGTCATCAGTGATCTATTACTGAACAGACGCACGGCAACACCTTGCAGCGTCGCAAATTTTCTGGTTGTCCTAAAGTCTTAGAAGACAGTCACGTCAAGGCGTATTTGAATGAGCTACACGAAAAGTACGTTCTAGTCCCTGCTGATAAAGCTGGAAACAACATCATTTTTGTTTGCAAGTATTATTACGTGCAAACTCTTATGGAAGAACTTGGAATTAATTCTAGCACTACCATCAACTCTACATATGAAGCTCAAGACGTCACAGCTGATGAAGTTATACGGAACCACACAACAACTTTAGACGACTTATTCAACATCGCATTACATCAGAAGGAAAAAAAATTGCCTCAAATGTATTGGATACCTAAGCTTCACAAAACACCAAAAGCACGATTTATTGCAGGATCAAGTTCTTGTACCACTACTAAACTATCTAAATTAATTACTAATTGCCTCAAACTAGTTAAAAATCATTGTCATGCATAGTGTAAAACTATTCTACAAAGAACAGGTATTAACAGCATGTGGCTCATCAACAACTCACTGGATGTACTTCGCACTTTGCAAGACAAACAACTTTCGCTAAACAAGTTAAGCACTTGGGACTTTTCAACTCTATATACAAGCCTACCGCACGCCAAACTTAAACTTCAACTGCATGATCTACTGGAAAGAGTTTTTAGCACCAGAGGAAAGAGTTTCATTGCAACCAGTAACTACCACACTTTCTGGACGAATGATAAGAAGTCGTCGAAATACAGTTACTTTTCTTGTAGATAACTTTGCTGTGCTATTGACTTTCTTATCGACAACATCTACGTCCGTTTCGGAAACTCAGTTTTTCGGCAAGTTATTGGTATACCGATGGGCACTAACAGTGCGTCTTTATTGGCTGATCTCTTTCTCTACACTTTCGAGTACGACTTCATGCTAAAAACTATGAAACAAGACATGTCAAAGGCCGCAACATTCAGCAATACCTTTCGCTATATCAACGATTTATTCAGCGTCAACAATGCGAATTTTGGAAATTGTATCCACGAAATTTACCCGCAGAACTGGAACTGAAAAACACTACCGTGGCTTCAAATTAAGTGTGTTATCTTGGCATTAAGATCATTCAGGGAGACGACAACACACCTCGTCGTATAAGTGTCTACGACAAGAGAGATGACTTCTCATTCCAGATTGTAAACTTTCCTCATATGGACAGCAACATCCCAGCCAATCCGGCCTATGGTGTTTACATATCTGAATTGGTACGATATGCTAGAATTTGCTCATCAAAATTGGACTTTATAGACAGGCTTCGTAGTCTTTCTTCACGTCTTCATCAACAAGGCTTCAACACTACTGCGCTTCTCAAATCGTTTAATAAATTCTTCAAGCGCCACGGTGAAATCATTCGCGTTAAATATGACATTACACTTCAGGAATTGAGATCAGCGGTTTGTGATTGAGAACCAACAACGTATCCTTTGCTTGTTTGTAATTGTTACGTCGTCTTTGTGGCTCTGATTCATTTATAAGCGCTGCTTCCGGGTCCTTCGTTTGGATTTTAAGGCGCGCGCGCGTATTTTCGTATGTGGTGCGCGTGTTTGGTTTATTTAGTTGACGTGTATGCTTAGTTCGCAATTTAACGGTTCAATTTATTTTCGTTGTTTTCCTTATTACTTTTTCTTGTCATTAACTGTGCTCACATCGTGGGTGGCTCCACCTGAAATGTTCTGCAATTGGTATAGGATTTAATGGAGCCGAAACCAATGGAATTACAAGCATTTTAGGCATCCTACTGATGAACCGTTATGGCAGTTAGATACTTTTTACAGGAGCCAACATTGAGATTGTGGTCTGTCGCCTTTGAATTGTATAATAAAGAAACAAAATATAAACGTCATCAGTGTGTGTGTATGTCCTTTAAAAGAACATACGTAGGAACCAATCAAAATGCGTCCAAAATTGGGCTAGCTTATTGTATAAAGAGAAATAAAGCCTGTAAAACTGATTGAAAAGTAGAGAAACTACTGATTTTAAAGAAAAGGTAAATGAGTACATTGTTTTTGAAATATATAGAGAGGTTAAGAAGATAGTGCATTTGCCAATCTTTTAAATAAGACTGACTGAAACAAGTGACTAGACATTTCAAAACGCTTTGGTAAAATAGGTTGAACAGGTAAAATTGGTTTTTGGTGTTGGGGCACCGTTGGAGGTTTGAAACCCTGATCCTATTAAGGATAATAGTGCTAAAATCTAGTCCTTTGGTAAATAAACCCACCTTCATAAATGCATTTGCTTTCTTCTTATTCATGGTTACGTTTGTTGTTGTCTTCCGACCAAGGATATTAAGCATGTTAACAGCGGCGCGCAAGTCGCCTCTAATCACGAGCTCACCACGTGCAGGTCTCGTGATATTTGACAATTTACTGGCCAGTGATACTGCAGTGTCGGAATCAATCTTTTCCGAGGCGATCTGCGAAGAAGACCAATTTTAAGTCACATCCGTTTTTAAACACAGAAATGACAGAAATAAGACTCGCTGTGTATTTCAATATTTAGGTTATATTTGTGTTAACGAATCACCGTCTTTTAAATCCCCATGTAAAATAAACGTGCTACTAACATTCATTCGACCTAAAATAGCGAAATATTTTATGATTGAAAAAAATAATCACCTGATATTGGAGCTTCCTGAAACGTTTGGAGACACACTTGGTTAAATCTGGTTTCTGCCAGAACGCTTTAGTCTCTGCTGAACAGGTACGCGTGGCCTCACCTGTAGTGAACCAAAATAAGTCTTCAAATAACAAATAGATTTCATGTCGCCGTTCGTCTGTTCGGGAATAGGTCACTGATGACGTCACACGAGGCGATAACCGAGTGTGTCACTAATGTTCTTACCACATTTTGACGTCTTCTGTGATCTACTACAGAACAGACGCACGGCAACATGGAATCTATCTGTTTCATATAATAAAGAAACAAAATATCAGTCAGTCAGGTGTTTCCTTTAATTGATCATAGACATGCAGGAACCAATCAAAATGCGTCCATAACTGGGCTTACCATATAATATAACGCAAAACGTTTAGTTTTCCTGGGGACTTGATCCCAGATCAGGACCAATTCAGAACACTGTATATCAATTAGATATATAGATTCAGAATATGAAAAAATAGGTTAAAAGTAGGAATTATCCAAGCCATTTCATACCTGAAAACCCGAACGGACAGTGCCTCTTTATGGTTTTTCCCTTGAGTGTTCGTATCCATGTGATATTTCTGAACAGCTCCTCGTTACAAAAGTCATTGGAAGAGCTTCCAGGTGGAACAACTATGAATGCAAAATGATGTTTAAGAAAAAATGTCTCAAATTTAGTTTCATTCTTCTCTTGCAGCTTAACAACGGTTTTTTTTTTAGTCTTGGTTTTCACATGACGTCACAAAATATTAAACAAAATTCGCCCGGCCGGCTAAATTTTTATTGACAGCACGTGAAAGAAATACTATAAATATATCTATTCACAAGTTTCCAGCTAGGTAGTATTCTTTGTGTTTGAAATAAGGCATGTTGAATTTTCGAGATTTCCGCCGTACGTACGTACGTGACATGCATCACGATGGCGCCGTGACAAAAGCTGTCCTGCTCTAAAAAAAGGTCTTTTCGCAAAAGTTTTGCACTTTGAACGGTTCAAGTTTTAGAAAGATGTTTATGTGTATATACAGTGGATCGTAAGGAAAGAGCAATCGTTTTCATAGCAAAAGTGAGTGTCAGATGTTTTCTTTGATTTCCGGCCGCCATGTTGGTGCCCTTCTAGCTGGACACCAACATGGCGTCTCCATACTAAGCTCTATAAATTTACGTGAAATGCTTCTGCAAATAACTCCAGAATGGTGTAAAGCACAGACCTGATAGATGATATTCATAGCCTTTTTTCATTGCATTTTTTCGAGTTTATTTTTTGATGGCGTGACAGGGAAAACCAGCTATTGGGGTGGGAGAGCTTAATATAACAGGGAGATGGGGTATAACATATATAATTGAAACTGCTGTTAGAAAAGTAGCGCCTAACCTTCACACCAGAAGCCATCACCACTAAGTCCAAACTTGCATCTGCATTCATACGAGCCAGCTATATTTACACACGAAGCTTCTTTACTACAATTATGATGACCACTGCTACACTCGTCGAAATCTAATGAAAAAATTAATTATAAATAAACTTCTGGTATTTTCTTGACGAACTACCACATTCTTAGACGGGAAGAATGTCTAATTAGATGTTTCATTGTGTAGTATCACTGCACATTGTTACGAGTCTTGCAGTATTTTGGCGAGCTCAAAGATATGAACTACGTTATATACAGGGACAACCAACAAAGAAAGTGTGCCAGAATTCATTCTTTTATTCAAATGAATGAAAATGTATGATGTTAAAACATTTATCGGTGTTCGTAATTGTTGATGGGAAAACTTTACCGTTCCTTTTTTCTAGTACATGATCCATAATTGTTCCCAGCCAGCAATTACAAATAACAACAACGCGCGAAACTGTGTATGCACAATATAATTCTAATTTTTCTGTACTGACCTAAAGTTTTGACATCTTCGGCGACTTTCCACGGACCTGCATTCTCTGTGTTACGACCTCGCACACTTATGGTAAAAGATGTGTGTTGAGGAAGACCTTTCAACACCACAGAATTATCATCAATTTTCAAAGTACTGCAGTTAATGAATGAACAGTACTTTACTTCATATGAAGTTACTTCCTCTTTTCGATCAAGCGGTGTCCACGTTACCTGAATGGTATCCCAACTCACAACCAAAGCAGTAATGTTCTTTGGCATTTCTGATTAAAAAAATACAAATAAAAAATAAAAAGGTGCAATCAAGACAAAATTTTAGTTTGGGAGACAGATATTTGAGAGGAACGCCGATAAATTAGCTGCTTTTTTGTTTGATTTTCGTTTGGCTCAAAAGTGCTTAAACCAAGAGAAATATCTTTTTAAATAACTAAAAAGTAGTCATAAAATTAAACTTCATACTATTAGTACGTGATTGTTTAATTTGCAAAATGTTTCTCTTGAAAATCAATACATATATTTTTTAGCGGACAAGAGTCAAGAAAAACACTATTTACTATCTGGACTAGTTTGAAATTGTTAAAAACAATAATAAAGACAGTAGACGCAACACAAACTCTTATAGCTAATATGGAGAGCATTGTATGGCAACCAAGCCAACCATGCAGTGAGGAGTATTATCATCTAGAGAGTTGTTAATCATACCTGTGACAGATGGTACTTTCTTAGTTTTGATCTTGCTTTGTGAAGGCGGACCACCGCCCGATGACGTAAAACCTTGTATTGCTATTGTATATTCAGTATCAGCCATTAGATGAGTTATGAGGTATTCTTCACCACCTTTGACTGCAATAAGCCTGCATCTACCTTTTTCCGTCCTGGAGAGCTTTAAATAAATAAATTTTCAGGTAAAATTCTCCGTGTGCCTCGCGGTAATTGCAAAAATCAGCAAAGAGGTTAGGCACTATCTAGGCAAGGCATCAATGTCACTCGAAATTAAAACTGCTAGCAGTCCCTTTCTAGATAGTCGCGAAATAGCCGAGAGCGCACAGAGCAGCAGAATATTGGAAATTCACTGCGATGATCATTCTTCACTCTCATAGAATATTAAGCTGTATCAGTATTAAAGGAGCTCACTCTCTCGGAAATCTTGAAAAGTTTAGCATAAAGGTTTGAAGTTTGCGATTAATAGCGGAGCTTCGACGGCGGCGGAGCCCCATACTCATATGGGAAAGAAACCGAACCCCATTAGTTGATTTTCTCATGGTTATCATGGCTAGCGGTATTGCTCGTGGGCGCGTACGCACGAAGACGGCGACGACGGCGACAGAGTCGCTCAACATGGCGGCCATAAATAGCCATGCATTGTCAACCACACTTCAGCCTTATCAGCTTACATCTTTGTTATACGGCATCCATGTTATGGTCAATTGACAGCTGTCAAATCGAGGTATTCGCTGACCAGTATCACATGACCAGATCGCGGGCTCAGGTTAGAACTCATCGAGGTACCGTGTTTTTTGAAGTTGACCGCTGACAAGGCGTTGGTTTTCTTCATTGATCTCGGGCTCAGGTACGATTTTTTCTTCTGGCAGCATTTTTTAACTTTTTATGGTCATTCTTAGCGGAAATTCCGCAATTCGAGTTGACGCGTTTAATTATTATTTATTTAATTAAGAACCAGCAAAAATACGGAGCTTGGCTAAATCTATACATTATTTTTCTGAATCTTCATTATATTTGAAACACATCCTTGTTTCTTCTCAGCTTATTGTTAAATCTTTGGTCTGCTTTTGTAGTATAATTGACAATTATAATCATTTCATCGGGCATTGTAGCGTATTCTGCGGGTTAAAACGGAGAATTCAGCGGGCTAAAATATGTTTTAGCCCACCGTGTGGACCAATCAGAAACAAGAAAGGGAAGATGCCAGCCAATCGGAATTGAAAACCATGCAACTGTTCGCGCCATTTTCTTGCTCGCTAGCAACTCTTCAAGCTTCGATTGATTAAGTTGAAGATTTTCCATCTGCTGTTCGTGAGCGCTACAAGGAAAAAACGGCTTAAATGCCTAACAGTGAAGCAAATTCTCACTCTTCTCAGCTAGAAGAAGAGCAATTTATTTACGGAAACTCGAAGAAGAATCCAGGCAGCCGAACTGAAGTGAACGTAAGTTTGTTTTCATCGAGCGAAACTCGTTCAATGCCAAACTGCCAGCTCAGTTTGCTCCACAATTAAAAAACGCTAAATAGTTGTTTCTTTGCTGTCTACAGAATTCTTACAAAAAATAAACACATACGTGGTGACTAAATCGCTTTAATGACATTCTTTCTTCTGTTCTTACCTCAATATTGTAGCCTCGGAGTACTCCATTTATCTGAGCTGGAGGAGACCATTGCACCCAAAGGGAAGTTGAATTTTTTGCAGAAATTGTCACATTCTGAACTTTTGTAGGCACTTAAAATACAAGTACAACTTGATTTTAATATTACGGCTTTGACGTTATATAGATAACTTATCATGGCAATGATAGATAAGAGTAGTATGTTCCAGATGTTCGGTCAGTTGATCAACATGGAGCAAAGCGGGATTAGCCACGAGAGAACGGCGAATTGACAAGAGATTTTTACCACATCCGATCGATACCCTTATTTTTGGCTCGTTTCTCGTGCTTCTCCTTAACAGGTGGCTTAATTATGAAATTTAAAATATAGTTTTTTAAGTAAACACTGATGTTGTAATCGACGGTACCCAGAAACCCATCCTAACCAAGTAATATACAATACCCTCACCGCCTTCTTCGGTGCGGCAAACTAGAGCTCCAAGGCGTTTTCTGCCGTTACTTTTGTTTTTCCAAAGACGGACCTTGTATGTGGTATGCGGTACTGAAATAAAATCAATTTAAGAAAATTCTTAAATTAAAAAAGCTGTAATTTAACATGCATTTCTACCAACAATGCATTCCTGCAGATGACGTTTTTTTGGTACCATGTAACAAGAAGAAATACTGGAAATTTGCTTTAATGTATATTTGAGTCAAAACATTTGCAAACGCCTTTGTAATGGGTATCAAGAAGGTGCCACCAACCATACCAGCATCTCTAAATGTAAAGGGTCTTTTTGAGAAATTGAAATATGTCTTTCAATGTTTATTGTTTTTTTTTTTTTCATGCTAGAAGTAACGTCGTACACATCCATGTGTTTTGGCTAGCAGCAATACATAATAGGCACGGCAAAGGAGCATTCAGTCTTACCAAGCTCATTTATTAAATAGTGGGTGGTTGAATAGTTGAGATACTTCTGAAAAATCTTTGTTTTTCTCCTCCAGATTATTATTTTGTACCCCGGATGACTTCCTTTCTTAAATAAACTTCTTCTTATGGCCTCCCATGTTACGTTAATCGTCGTATTTGAAGCAGTACAATTTATTTTTGAAAGCTCGTCTGAAAAAAAAAAAAGATTTCAAGATAATGAAAGCCATATTATTGTACATCCTTTATCTTTTACTGAAAGAATACGATTCTAGCAAATTAACCACGAACTTTTAATATGGATAGCTCCTTTCATAACACAGAATGTTTATGAAATGCGATTTAAGTCGTGCAGTTCTTAGATTTTCATAAACAGTTTACACTGATATACTGCTGAAACGAAAATGCTTTGACTGTATAATGATTTTACAGTCATATGTTTGCTTTGATATTTCAGAGTGCTAGCTGATTGTAAGTAATATATCAAACACGAGAGACAGTGTTTCATCGGGATATCCAACACCGAGAACGGAGAGTATTTTTAACGAACTTCGAGGTGTTTCAGGATATTCGATGAAATCCCTGTCTCGAGTGTTTGATATATCTTCCCAATCGAAACAAAAACTAAGGAGTAAACGGAGAAATAAAATCGTCAATACCTATGGTAATTTAGATCGGGTATCCAAACGTCCTTTGATTTTCTTTGTTTTAACTCGATGAATTATTAACGAGTTTGAGAACTTAAAATACAAAACTTACTCATCTGCAATTGGAATGTTCTCATCACTTCATAATCACGCAGTGTTCTATTCCATGTTGTAACTTCATCATATAATGCACCGCTCTCCAAGTACAGCGACGCGCGAATGTCTTTCTCTGGGAAGCTGCCCCTTAGCTTAACATGTTTCGAAACATTACTTCCATTTCCAGCCGACGACGAGCTAGCGACCTTCTCTCCATTCAAGTAAGCAGTTAGAAGACCATTTGTGTCATTCCAAGTCAATACAATAAAATCCCAAATCTCCTGTTGAATTTTCAGTGGCACCTTCCAGTTGAATCCGTCGAAGAAAAACTCTGCAATAACCGTTCTTTCCGTGCGGACCGTCTCCGTTTGGTAAACGAAAATGCCTTGTAAATCAGTGAAATTATTTCTTGAAGTGCCAAGAAAAAGTTGAGGAGCTGTAGCAGTAGGCGTTATTTGTAACCAGAATGCCAAAGAATACCCAGAATTACAATCTGGCATATTAGTCAGGCAATTATCTGTGAAGGATCCTAATATTAAGCAGGATTTGCCAACTAAACTAAGGTAATCTGTATTGTTTAATGGATGCGTGTTGCCGATTAGCTTGGCATCATGTCCCGTTACTTGATCCTTGTACGGGAAAGGTCCGTTAAAGGTCCAGCTATGCGTAATGGAGCTTCGTATATCTAAATGATTAAAAAGTGAAATAAAGAAGGATAAAGAAACTGTCTTTCGGAAAATGAAAATAAAGAAAGTTAGCTCTTCTTTTTGTTTAGAGAAAAGGCAAGATGACGGAATATGAGCAAAAACTACAAAATCGTAACATCCGTTAATTTTACTAATATGTTTCTGTTTATCACAGGAGAAGTGATTATATTCAAAAGTTCACTTAACTCTTTTTCTACAGGCCAAAAAACAGGCTCTCTCTCCTCTCCACAGACAGCTTTATTTGCATAATTTATGCATATAATTTTAGGAAAAATGTGACTTTTTCAAAAATGAGGTGTGGTTCCTGGCAAAAGTTAAAAGCAAAGTTTTTTCTTGTTTTCTTGGCAACATGCCTACCAAATCTGCCTGAAAGCGAATGAAAACTCAATTAATTACAATTTTTTAATAACACCCATTTCAAGGTATAAAAGAAGCAAATTTTTGGATTTGTCCATACATTTGTCTACAAGAGAAAGGGTTTTTATATCAAAAAAGGCCCTCCAAAACCCTTAACAATCCCCATTGAGTGGGATTTTAAATATTTGTTGTGAATGCTTTGAATCCAGGGAGGATATATGAAAAACTATTCGGTATATCTTGGGAAATGGGTTGCATAAAACTGTTGTAATATTAAATTTGGCGGCAATGGGCCGCAAATAAACCGCAAATAAACCGTTTAACAAGGTAGAAAAACAACAACGGGGCAAACTGAGGAAAAAAACAAGGGTGACAGTGAAATATCAAGATTCAGATGGATTGATTGCATTCTACAAACTTTGGGTTAACTGTATGTAAACGACGCGAGAAGGCGTACGTGCCACTTAAGTAGAAAAAAGTTGTGATTGGATTGGACGTCCACCTTCACGGATGCTAATTCTGTGATAAATATCATCACCATCGCCCTTCGCGAGAGTCAGTAGGCGTTTCATCGATATGTCCAAACACCGAGGAGAAAGTTGAAATACGACGCGCAGGGGAGTATTTTTGACGAAGTTCTCGATCGAAACAAAAACTAAGAAGTAAAGATCAGTAAACGGAGAAATAAAATTGTCAAAACTTTTTCTAATTAAGACCGGGTATCCAAGCCTCCTTCACGGTTCTGATTTTCTTTGTTTCAACTTTATGAATTATTAACGAGTTTGAGAAGTAATAGGGAAAAAGAACAGCAAGCACAAAAAAAAACAGTTAGAGTGAAAAACTTGTTTTCAATTATATCGCTGTTTGCATTGTCTTGACATATAATACGGGTGATGAGGATTAATCTTTAGCACCAGTTTAAATAGTAGTTTTTGGCTTATGTTAATAATTTAGATATTTCAGATTGTTTAAAATTAAATGAAAACAAGTCATATTGTTAGTGTTTTTGACTGTTCATAAAATCAGTCAGGAGAAGCAAACAAACCATGCGAAAATATAAAATAATTTTAATCATTTCGGAATGATATTTCTTAGCAATTAGAATAATAAATGCATAATTATTTATGCATATGAATGAATGTTAAGTCGACATATTCACTTCTGAATAGATTTGAATACGAGAGCTTTAATTGATAGACCTTTTAGAGAAAATCTTAAAGGCAAATCCGAATGGATTAACAAAAGAAAAGATATTAGAATAAAAAAGATGGCAACAGCCTCACTGAGTAAATATGTTCGTTATTGCGGTGTAAAATTCACCATGTTATAAACCATTTTCGGCTTACCGTATGTACCTATGTAAATTAAACCGCCGGGAAATTTGCGAAATGAAACGAGTTCTTTTCATTGACAGATGTCGGCGACCATTCTATCTTGAACCGAGAAATAAATATTTGTTCCAGATGATATATCCTACAAGGAACTCCTGCTTAAAAAATGTTCAAGTTCCTGAGTGCGATAGAAGTGTCTAGCCGTTCACACAAAGTGGCTTCAACATCATTTACTGTATGGCTTCGAATATATTACACGTATTATATATTGTATATAAAACAGCTGTAGCCCTAGAAAACCGTGATGAAACAATTTGTGTTTCGTGATCGTTCTAAAAGTAGGATCCTTATCACTTAAATAGAATATTTCTAAGCCACAGAGCTACTTTAAAAATATCTTACAGTAATGATAACGTTATCATTCTGGACGAGCAACTCATGTGGCAAGATTTCTCCATGTAAGGATATCGGTTAACACTGTCGAAAAGAAGCCAAATTAAAAACAAACGAGACTAAAGCACTAGTTTACATTCGGTTAATGATCTCCTTAACTTGTACAAAGAAAACCGGCAGCTATATGGGCATATTCAGCCATTGTGACACATTCGGTGTTGTCTTGCCAGCAAACATAAACTGAAATGAAAATCGAATTTTTAGCGGCATTAGGTTTTCACGCAAATCATGAAAAGTTCTTGGCGAGTAGTTCAAGGAACAACCTCCAGTGAGCTTGACTTTTGAGTTGAGCTATCAGGGGCGCAACTTTTTAAGACTGTACGCAGTTTATTTCGAATGTACCATGTTAGAAGTTAGTGACATCTTCATTCCCTGTACCTAACGCCGAATGATGAAAATGATGGCATTTTACTCTTGTAATTCTTGATGGGATTTAGCGTTAATCACAGTTAGTGTTAGCGTTTCAGTGGTGAAAAAACGAGCTGATCCCAAAGTACTTAACCGTCTTTGCTGTCAAAATTATCTGGAAAAGCTAATAAAATCTACGAATTCTAGAAAACAAAACACAAAATGCAGGAAAATGCTTACCTGCGTGTCTTCCTTTCACCCATAACAGGACAAGTATACAGAACCGAGTAGAACTGGAGTCCATCTCAAAATGCCGTAAAAAAGTTGAAAACCTTCCTTTTTTCAAGCAATTAACTCCGGGAAACCTAAACGCATCTTGTTCAATACTTCATTGAAAGGTTTGCTTTAGCAACATTTTAGTTTAGTCGAATTTTTCATATATTAATAAAACCCTTGCGGTTGTCATTCGTGTCCAATAAAAGAGGTTGATGTTTTTTTTGATAAACGGATAAAATTTCCTAGCGCCCGTGTCTCATGTGTTTCTTAGTCTGAACAAAGAAAAACAAAAGCGAAGTGACAAAGGCAGCTAAATTAATCCCACTCATGATAGACAGTTTTCACAAAACGTTAATTGACATATCTTGAATAGCATCTTCACAAGAACAATTTTTGTGATAAACAGAGGATATTAAAAGGTTATAGCTTATATTAAGACTTTCAGATGCAAATAAAGTTAAAATGGAAGCAGTGTACATTAAAACGACCGTGCATATATTAAAAATGTCCATTGAAATTAATTAAAAATATGTCTGGGACATAATCAACTTTCTTATTTTTTGTTCGTTTTATTTAAAAAGATACTCACAAAATACAGCATTTACTATCACGTAAAAAATTAATAAACCTAGAGAGAAATTTCATATATAACGATGTCAACACAGAAAGACGGCTTCTGTCAGTTAATGAACGTAATTGAAGCCGGTAAAAGGCGAATGGTCATTAAAATGAAAACATGCATAAGACATGTTAACCCCGATGAGTTAAATTGATGTGTTAGACAAAACAATAAGGCCAATAGCAAAAAAAAATATAAGAAATTTATCTCGGTTTTGAATGTATTTCCCTAGTCTCGTAAAAGCTACGGAAATTTAACATTGCATGCTTAAAATAAACAAGTCTATGTTCTTCCAATGGAATAATATTGAAATTCACATCACTTAGTTTGACGTACATAACGGAAATAAATCGCTGATGCTTTTTAACAAGTTAACACGATTTTAATATGAAACTCGTACCCATGAATCACTTGTAGCCTATAAGTGAAAATAAAATTAATTGTTCTTTTAGGCAAATGATCCATTCAACTGGCTTCCAATTTGGTTATCACAAAACTGACATAGATGGGCCATAAAGCTCCGTCACTGGTCACCATGTATTTGTTTGCTTTAGATCTTAAAGGCTAAACATATTGGCTTCCTTTCTGAACGCCTCAAGTGAAACCAAAATCCCTAATTTTTACCTCAAGTGAGGTGAGGAGCACCCCCTTTCAAGTTTCACGTCCGCGGGACTTGTATTTACAATGAGTTGGTTCATCCGATGGAGAAAACCCATATTTTCAATAATTTGGGTGCCACAGCTCCTTCGTTTTTAATCCCTCTGCCGTACTTAACGTTGTCAACTTAACCAGGATGAATTGCAGACTTCGAGAAAAATCATTGAGCAGGGTGAGAGGGGTATGAGGGTCGTATGAGATATGCCTTTTCAAGACATCAGGTTGTAAGACAAGATCGACCTATTACAACATTGTGGTCCGGATTAAGGAGCCTGGGACCAAACAAAACTAAATTAAATACATGTGATTGGCCGACAAAACATCGAAGAAAAGAATAGAAAAAAACATTGAAAGATATAACAGACCCATTATTAGCTTTTTCGTTATTTCAATGTGTCGTCTCCTAAATGAGCCTATTCAACATATAATAATGAGTTGCTTTAGGACATTAAGCCAATACTAGTGATTTAGATGGGATTCATTTATTTTAGGCTATCCTTTTGAGCTATCACTTGTCTTTTCACATTTCCTGAGTGTCATTCCACTTTTGAATATTATTCAGCAGTAAAACCCATCGTATGGCAAAGGTGATAAGTGTTACATATACTGTGTGCTAAACGTTGTGCAATCTTACAACTAGCTACGGATTTATCACAAAATATAAGTGAACTGCGGCTGGTGGGCTCGCACGCCGACGATATCATCAGTTATCATCAACGCTTTGAGGTGGAAAATAGCTCGAAAAAGAGTGAGACTGTTTTGCATACTATTCGTTATAAGCTGAAATTCGATTTTGCATTCTGTTATTTGCATATGCGTAAGGGCCGGGGTGGGGAGAGGGCGGGGAACAACTCAGATTTTTTGGGCAGCAAGAGAAATTTGGGCTAGGAAACTTGGGTGAATTTTTGGGCAAATGGTTCACCCTCCCCCCCTCACCCTCCGGGCAAAAAAATTCCCGTACGCCATAGTTATGGCGAACGAAAATTCTCTGATTTAATGCTAGACGGACCACAATGTATTCAATTCAAAGGGGACAGACCACAATCTAGATGTTGGCTCCTGTAATTGCCTAAAATGCTTGTAATTCCACAATTGATTTCGGCTCTAGTAAATCCTTAGTTTAGAGTTTTGAAGGTTACCTTAAACACATTTTTTCCGAGAGTGAATTCCTCCCTTTAAAAAGACTAAAAAAGTTGGAAGGTGCCTTCCGTGACTTAGTTCTCGTTCCGTACGTCGAATGTAAAACCCTTTTTACGCCTTCGATTGAATTAACCAAGCGGATAGGTCGCATAGAATTTGGTTGCACGGAACAAATTAAACAAATTCGGAATATTTCTAGTTTGTTTCAATCGTTTCTTTCTGAACATAACTTTATAGAAAATAGAGGGCCTGTGAACTTGCTAAAGTATTTTTATTTAAGTTTTTCGGTTTTATTTGTTGGTAGGGTCTTATAGCAGCTTCAGAACTTTGTAAGGCAGCTGATCCTGATGATATAACGCATGCGCAGGCAGATATCAAATAACGTGCAAGCCTTTTTAATTGGAATTCATCCGGTCAGCATTGTACGAGGAAATATAAGCTGAATATTTTAGATTTTAATTTCTGGTGTTATCTTATCTCTGAAAACTTTAATTGTATTGGAAAGAAAATCAAGATGCTGCAAACGTTTTGATCATTTAAGGTTTTTGGAGCTTATCTTGTAGCGTGGGTTTAATCTGAATCTTTGCGAGAGATGAAACTTTAAATAGTTATTTTGTAAATTAATTTTAAAAATGTCTTACTCATTGGGCACTATCCATTCAAACATTTGTTTAATAGGTGATTACTTCTCTCATTTCAGAAACCTTTCGTGAAGCTCACATGAGCCGAACCCAATGAAAATGAACAAAAGTTATTGTTTCTGCTCATTTACCTTAGGTTCGGCTAATGTGCAGTTCGACGTTTGACCATAGCCTATGAGATGAACTAATTCTGATCAACTATGAAACATCGAAATAAGCTCCTGAAGCTCGCTTACACCATATGGTTGCACAGTTTGAATGTGAAATTACTACAGCTGATAACGGGCACTAAACGCGGCTTCAAAACCAATGTTAGCATATTTCTCAACTATTCTAACAAATTTTGCGAGTTGTGAAACACTAAAGATGCGAATTAAGTTTCAGATACAAGAATGGTCAATAATATAAGCAGAATATATACATGGATTTAAATTTATTAAGAATATTTACTACAAACTACACATTAAAATTTTAATTTTTGATAACTTGTAAAGGTAAGAAATTTATAGTAGTATTTTTAATTACTCACCATTACGAACCGTCGTATTCACTAAAGATGGGGAATAGGTCAAAAATAAAGGTAGAATCGCGGACCAAACCAAGCGACGGTTCATCTTGTTTGTTGTATTCACACTTTAGTTAGTAATACACTTTGTATATATAATAGCCATCTGCTGCAAAGAGAACAGGAACAGCTAATGCCCCATCGTAATATATTTAGAAACATTGCAGCATGTAAACTCAATGCCAGTCAGCGGGGGATCATATGATAGGTTTTGTGATTCCCGAAATAAAGAGAAGCTAGCTTATGCCCTCTGTCGTATAAACTAATCTTTGGGGCTTTCTGGAAACGACGAGTTTGAAAACTTTTTTTTTAAGTTACCTTTTCCTTAGACTTTCTTGGCATACAAATTTGCAGTAACTACGGTGCCAACTAGACATATTGGAATATATTATGCATGCATAAGCGAGCGGATTAACCATTTGAATTGTGAAGTGACCTTGGGAATCATCTAAAACGGCCGAAATAGATGCCAGAAATTAAAAGAGGACGCCATCAAAGTTTGAAATCCATGGCATTATAGAGGATGAAATCTCAAGGTAATTTGAATTTTGGAAAAAAGTAATCGTAAAGAATTGTACCAGCATAAAATTAATGCTCTTACAAATCCTTTAAAGTTGCTCAAAATTCAAACTGTCACAAAACCCTCTCTTCAACGTCAAGGACTGCAAATATTGTCATTTTGCTTGCATTTCCATGACATGATCATTTTTTTTTTATAATTGACAAGGTCATGTGACACTGTCGTGCAAAGAGACTACTGTTAGCTCACCGGCACAAGAACTTGAACACGGTCTGATTTTTAAACGCAACGATTACTTACAGAGAACGCTTGTTAATTTCAGGGTCACCTGTAGCGAACCATATTAGCCAGTGCATCACCTGGTGTGCCATTCAGCCTTTCATTGCCCCGGCATTGTATTACCGATTATCAGTGGTATGAACTTCATTTAAGTCAGCATAAAATGACCCCTTATTCCTTATGCCTTATGTTTTACTTATTCTAAGTTAATCTTCTTAAATTTAATTCAGCAATCAATGTTATGTTGTT